>SJYX01017219.1:0-78245 GCA_006410675.1 Oreotragus oreotragus
AGAGAAGGTCGACCACGTGCCAGGTACACAATTAACCAGTGGCCATGTATTGGGATGACAATCTACTCTAGAAAATAGGATATGCCTTCTCTCCCTGCTTCCCTCCTGTCCCATCCCTCTCTCTCTTCACTTGCTAGGTCTGCCATCTGCAGGCCCAAAACCCAGGGAGAAGCAGGCCTTCCATTTTACCATTAGCACTGCCTATGTATCAGCTCAAATGAATTCAATAACTATTGTCCTCATGCAGCTCCAGATGCTCATCATCCCTGCAAATTAGAAGCTATTTCGTACCACTAGAGACATGTTTATGATGCCCTAGATGCTAGAGCCTAGAATCAAGATTATTAAGATATTTTATAATTCTCTTTGCCTTACTGATCAACAGCTGCTGATGACAGAAAGACTCCATTCAGTGGTCGAGTCTTGGACACAATTCAATGTCTCTTATATAAATGGGTTCACACTTAACAGCTTTCTCCAGGAACCTGCCCTTCCTCTGTTACCTCCCTTGGTCGCTCTTTGTTTAACTAAGCCACCATGCTTCTTTCTAGAGGCTCACGCCGGAACCTTAGTATCATTTCTGCTTGCTCCAAACTTCATCCTCTGCATATGGCCAATCACCAAGTTCTTTTCATGCCAGCTCCAAAGTACTCCTTGAGTCCATCTGGTTCCTGCCTCCTCAGTGGCACTTCTTTAGCAAGAGCCTCATCATCTCCTACCTAGAAAATGCTGACAGCTGCTTCCCTGTTCCTGGTCATGCCTTCATTCCCATTTTAATTGATTTTTTTAAAATTGTAAATCTGATCATGTCACTGCCCTGCTTAAAACCCTTTTCTTGTATCCTAGCTTGTAAGTTATACTGTAAATTTCTGAAATGTGTTTTTAGGTTCTTAATTAGTTGGGCTTCCTTGCCAGTCCTATTATTAGAATGAAATATTTCATCCTGCACCAATTATGCTTCCAAGGGAAAAATCTGCATGTCAAATTCCTGAAAAACCAGAGTCTTGGTATATAGAACTCAGGCGGTGACATTCTCACAGAATCCAATGGGCATAGTGGGGCACATAGTGGAGGTGAGAAGGTTCCCTAAACTATCCTGCGTGCGCTCTCTCTCCCATCCACACACTGCAATCTTCAGTTTGTGCATCTCTTCTTTTAAGAACATCCCTGATCATCCAAGATGAAATGAGACACAAGCCTCAAGGACCCCAGAACTGGGGGTTTCCTCCCATAAGTGCTCATCACACTGCTCTGTGATTGCCTGGTTACTAATCTGTCAGTGCATCCATCATTTAGAATGGATGGTCTTCCCACTCCTGGAGGGGTGGATGGTGCCATATTACTGTCTGTATGTACCTGGAGCCCACCACCTTGCTCAACTATACATATTGCCTGAACTAAAAACAGGCCAATGAAGTTACACATTGTTCATGTTCTTCCCCTTTCCTCCCACTGCCATAATTCTTTGATAAAGGCAGTGAAGACAGAGAGTGTCCACAACAAAAACGTAGAGTGGGAAACAGACTTACCTCCATGTCTTCTTTGACCTGTTCCTGTTGGTCTCTTAGTTCCCCAAAAGCATCGATGATTAAACCTAGTGTTAAATAAAGACAGGATTTACTCTTTAGCAACCAGAAAATGATAATGAAATTCACAGCCCCTTGGCTAATCCTCCTAAGGGACGGGACCATGTACAGCTACACTGGGAAATGTACACCCTGGATACTCCTATGAAGGCAGTAGCGATATCTCCTTGGGGTGGAGGGTAGAAACACATGCAGTTAGCAGGCCACACGCTATCCAAAAAGAGGTTTAAAAATGAAGCAACAGAGCAGGGAAAACTGGTTACCTTGGCATCAGTAAATGGTATGTTCATGCTAAGAAAGAGCAATTGAGATTTATGGTTGTAAAGTACAGAAAATGCCACCAATAAGTTTTCAAGTGCTAATTTGCAAATCAAACATGCTTTTATATTCATTGTGAGGAATCTGCCCCAAATCTTTTATTTTTTTCCCATAAATTCCTTATCAATAAACTTCCCGTAACGTTATTAACTGTGGCAATCAGCCAACTAATGGCTTCCTTCTGCTCTGTCCCCTTTTCTGTATTCCAAATGTTTTATGATTTTGCCTTCTTATAAAACACATTATTGTTGCACTCAAGAAAGACTTAAAGGAAAGAAAGACATAAAGGAGAAGATCATGAATCCTTTAAATGTGTTCTTGTGCTTTACTGAAAAAAAAAGGTACCATTTCTACCTGTGGAATTTAGAGGATAATGTGTCATTTATAGACATTTAATTCAATGTAGGAAATATATAAGCAGAAAAAGACAACATGAATGATTTTTCTAAGGGGAAAAAAAAGTTACCTTGGAATAAAAGGAGGGGAGAAAAACCACCCACTCCAAGTTACCTTGGGGTGAAAGAAGGAACGAGTGGGTCAACACGGTGCTGTGGTGCCATGTTAGGGGTTGGTTTCCAGCCCTGTGGGTTTAGATTCCAGCCCTGTGGGTTTAGATTCCAACCCTGACACTTTGCAGCTGTGCACTTCAGCTGAGTTACTTATTATGGCTCAGTTTCTTCAAAGTGAAGAACAATACTCTGCTCATGGGGCACATGGAACAGACATCATTTTTAAAGAAATATTTTCTATAATCCATGGCTTAGAGCTTTATATAATTTCCATGTGATAGACCCAAAGATGTTAAATGGCTCGCCCCCCGTTAGTTGTAAAGGATGTTAAATGGCTCGCCCCCCGTTAGTTCAGTGGCAGGGCTGGAAATCAGACCCAGGAAGGAGTTCTTTCCATTCTGTTATTTGAAAGGAGTTCAAAGAAACCTGTATTCATCTCTTCCCCCACCCCCAGACCAAGGCCCACTACTCTTTGTTTTTCTCTCTACAGATTTCTAATGAAGAAACACTGAAAGGAAAAGTTCTATTTGGCTTTTCTAGGAAACACTTGATGGTCTGACCCTATCTGTAATGTCAGCTTCAACATTTAAGTAGGTCAGATTCTAGATCTTGACCTTCAGTGAGCTTACCTTGTATTATGGCCAAGAGAATGACAATTACAAAAAAGAAGAAGGTGATGTCAAAGATGATTCGATATATCTCATATTCATCACCTGCTGGATCTTCGATTTCATCACCGATACCCCCTCCGGCACGTACTCCAACATACATGTGGAACATATAGCACTGGAAAAGAAAGGAATGGCATCACCTCCTGGAGGATCATTGCTCATTTTTATACTCAACACACCTAAGGTTCTCTCTAGCTCCTAATCTTCACTCTGGAAATGATGAGAATCTTTGCCTTCTACATCATCTCTTTTTGTTTCGATACTTGTAATTGTGATGCAAACACTTGACTCTGCTGTCTTTTAAACAAAACTCTGTACTGCATACTCTGCTTAGCACCTGCTGACACACTTTGCAGGAAATGCATCTGGCATTAAGACCATACCAGGGGGCACAAAACTATATTTAATTGCATTGTCCAATATTTTTTTTTTGAGCATAACAGACAAAGGAATGGGGAAGTAAAAGTCCAATGTATAACTGGATAGAATGTTAGAAATAAAGCAAGCAAAAAAACTCAGACTTAACACTTATCATCCCCTCATCTATGTGGATAATGCAAAAAGGTTTTTAACTTTAATTTCTAGAATAAAGAAAAATGAGAGAGGCAGGGAAGGAATTGCAGCTCATCATTAACATGCTGAAATTTTAAAGTAACCAACAATATGTACTGCTGCAAATGTCCACTGCTGAAAAAAGGGTGCAGTAAAATGCTTTGGGGCGGGCTTTCTCAGCCTCATCACTATTAACATTTCAGACCAGATAATTCTTGGTTGTGGGGTCCCCCCCTCCCCTCCCATATTTCTGGTCACTCCTTCTCGGACCCGTCGGCCACTTCTTCCTCATCTCCCTGTCTCTTCATAAACGAATCCCCAGGACTGGGTTCTCTGACTTCTTCTTCTTTTTTTTTAGGACATTCCCTTAGGAAACTTCTAGTTTCATACTTAAGCATCATCTGTGGTAATTATAAAATATTTCTGTTTACACCTCAGGTCTCTTTCCTGAATCCCAGACTTGTGCCTCCAACTTATTTTTCATTTGATGTTTTATGATCTCATTGCATTATAATTAGTCCCATTACAAGAAGAATTTCTTGGGTTGCTTCTTTGTCATCTTGCATCTTCGTATCTTGCGCTCAGTCAGGCCCAACTCTTTGTGACCCCAGGGACTGTAGCCCACCAGGCTGCTCTGTCCATGGCATTTCCCAGGCAAGAGTACTGGAGTGGGTTGCCATTTCCTTCTCCAGGGGATCTTCCTGAGCCAGGGATCAAACCTACATCTATTGCACTTCCTGCACTGGCAGGCAGATTCTTTACCACTGGCACCCTGGGAAGCCCTCTATCATCAGCGCCTAAATAATGTTCAGCACATGATAGGCCCTTAAAACTCATTTGAGATGACTGAGATGACTTAAAACTCATTTGAGATACTGAAGTATTGAAACAAAAAGAGATGATGTAGAAGGCAAAGACTCTCATCATTTGAAGATGACTATGACTAGTCAGTTGTTTCCTGGAGAACAGCTCAGATATACCTCAAATTCTCAAGTAGTTTTACAGAGCACCAAATTCAAGCAAAGATTACAAGATAACACCAAAATGCTCATACAGACAGCCTGATGAGACCAGTGGTGTCTAAACTTAATTCCACATCCACATCTCCCAGAGGCTTAAACATTCTGAATTCCTAGTATCACCTACTGAATTAGTCTCCGGAAGTAAGATTTGAAGACACTTTAAAAAAGCCTTTGGTGAGATCCTCCAAGAGGCTCCTCAGTGAGGGTGAGTGAATATGCCCCGGAAGTGAGAAACAGGCCCAGGCCATCTTGGCTGTATGTTCAGATGTACATGTATTTATTCTAAAGTTGATTAAAGTGGTTTTGGAACTATCAAGTACCTCAAAGAAATGTACTGCACTGAATAATTGTCAATCATGCATAAAAAGAAAGAACTGTTTTTGGTGCAGCAAAGGAAAGGCTTGCAAAAACATTTGTTCTCCAAATCCCGAGTGTCCTATCAGTTGTTCATTTTGGTTAAACTGTCAAGAGATCTGCTGTTGTTCAGTCGCTCAGCTGTGTCCGACTCTTTGTGACCCCATGGACTGCAGCACACCAGGCTTCCCTGTTGTTCACCAACTCCTGGAGCTTGCTCAAACTCAGAACTCAAGTCTATATTGATGGAGACCACACACAATTTGCATTCTTGATGATAGTGGTCCTGTATATAATGAATAGACAACTGAAAATCTGGATCACCCAGAGAGAGAAGGAAGCTTCTTCAATGATTTTTTGATATCTACACGACAAATTTTAACTTCCTTTGAAAAGGATGTTCAATGCCTTTTTGGAATAAAGCAGTATTTTCCACAGTCAAGTTGCTGCCTGGCCAAATCCATCAACAGGGATGTTATTAAAGAATGTCTTCAATGGACTGTAGGTTTTAGAACACAAAGTAACTGACCCCTTGTCAGTTAGTATAAGAGCACTGATATGGTTGTCAAGACAAGGAACTGTAATTAAGTGGGGGAGAGAGAACAAGACGGCAGAAGAGTAGGTGGACGTGGAGTACATCTATCTCCACAGGTACACCAGGAATACACCTTCGGACACAGAAGTTCATGCAGAACACCAGCTGAGAGCAGAGGAGGAATACCTGACCAGTGGAAAAGAATATACAGAGCCACGCAAAACTCAGTAGGATGAAGGAACTAGGGGGAAAAACAGGAGTGTTAGCAGGATTGGACCTGCCCTCAGCGGGTGGGGGAATTGAAGCAGGGGTCCCATCCCCACATCAGGGCAACTGTCTGAGTCAGAGGAGAAACATTTAAGGCTGAGAGTGAAGCAGCTAATCTGTGGCAGCCTAAATGGAATGAGACTCACACAGTCCTTGCTGCAGCCATACATACCCTGGGCAGGGACACTGGTCCCCTGGAAGGCGCGGAGGCTGGGAGGTGGAGTTTAGGGATTGTGGAGCAATCCCAGTGTTAGGGCTGCTGTTGACTGCAGAGAGATGGATTGAGGGGATGTGAGGGAGGAGATCGTGGTAGGAAATGCCGGTGGAGGAAAGCCAGGCAGCCGTGGGAGCAAGGGGATACTGCTGAGTCATGCATAGGAGGTGGAACCATCACCATAGCCTCTCTCCCCACAGGCCAGCATCAGCAGCTGAACAATAGAGAGGATGGCCCATCAGTCACCTGATGCACTGAACTACGGAGCAGGACCCCACCCAGGGGGCCCCTTTAAGTGCCTGATGCTCCATTCTACAGAGCAGGACCCAGCCAGGGGGGTCCCCCCCCATATGTCGATGTGCCAAACAACAGAGAAGGACCCCAGGGAAGGGAGCCAGCTAAGCACCTGAATGGGCAGAGCTACAGAGAGACTGGCCAAAGAGGCCTTCTGACTGCCAGCTACAGGAGGCTCAAAAAAAGACTGATAGGGCCATAACTCCTGCAGGGGAGGCAGTCCATGTCCCTGCACACTGGGTGCCCCCAGGGTCCCCACAAACCAAGCAACTGCACCACCTCCACGCTCAACTCTCACTGGGGCAGAGCTGCCACAGGCAAAAAAAGTCTTGCCTCTAAGCCTGCAGGGTCACTTTGGTCATGTCTGACTCTCTGCGACCCTGTAGACTGTGGCCTGCCAGGCTTCTCTGTCAGGGAGGGGGGTTCTCCAGGCAAAAATACTGGAGCGTATTGGCCAATACTGGTTGCTATACCCTTCTAGAGCTTGTATTTCCTGCTGCCCTAGCTTCTAATCCCCCTGAGTACCTGGTGCTGCCAGAACCCGTGTGACCCAAGCAGCTGCACCACCTCCACACCTGGCCCTCACAGGGCTAAACCCATGTCCTCCAGGGCCACCTCAGGAGCAAAGCCCAGTGGATGACTCACATGTAGAGTTAAAGCCACAAGTGAAACCCAGGGGCAGTGTGGTTAAGGAAGAAGATCCAAAACTTTCCCACCAGCTCTACAAGCTGCAGAATAAATCCACAAGATCAACTAGGCAGATTCTGTGTCCATGGAATATATAAAAGGCCACGGAGAGCTCCCACAAAAGAAAACACACTAGTTCTGATAGCTGTGGACGTTGGAGGCAAGAACACACAGGAGTAGGACCAGATTAGAATCTGAGCTGCCCCCACAGCAGGTCCAGAGACCAGCACAGTGTGGGATGGCATCCTAGGGAGGTGAGATGGACTGTGACTCCCAGTGAGAGAAAGGTCTCTGACAGCAGTGACTCATGAAAAACATTTATTATTCTAAATTTTTGACTTGTTCTGTGGATTCTTGTGCATTTTTTTTTCATTTCTTATTTTCTTTTTGTCCCCCTTATGTTGTAGCTGTCGATTTTATTGGCACTAAGAAATCCAATTAAGCTTGTTGAGCTTTTTCTTAGTCACATTTTTTATTGTTATAAACCTCTGCCTCTATGTTGGGCTTTTGCAGTTCTGTGGAGTTTTCCTGTTTTTTAATTTTTTAAACCTATTTTTTTTCCCACATTTATTCCTTTGTTTGCTTTCCCTACTATTATTTTCCCCTTGCAGTTCATCTTTAACATATATAAATCTTCTTTATCCACTTATATTTAACTTTGCATATCTGTTCTTTCTTTCCTTTCTTTCCTATCCTCATAACATATTTGTTCCTATCCTCTTAACAATAAAAACATATCTCTTTTTATTGCTTTCTTTCCCACTTAGCACCATGCTTTAGTTTTGTTTTCCAGTTTGTGCTTTAGTTCTTAACTGGTAAATATAATTTTTTATTTCCTTTGTTTGCTGGGTCAGTCTACTGTACTTTATTTTTGTTGGACTATTTTGACTTTGCTCATGGGTGTATATGTATATGTGTATATTCCATTATTTTAATTATTATTTGCCTGATTTTGTAACTGCCATTTGTCTGGGGTTCATCTTTGGTTTCTCAAATTGGATATTTGTTTTAATCTCACTAAATGCCATAACAAACCACTTGTGGAATCTTGTTCCTGACCAGAGATCAAGCCCTGAGCATCTGCAGTGGAAGTACTGACTCCAAGACCCTATGCTGCCAGAGAACTAACCCCAGGGAGCATCAAATAGTGAGAACTCACACAAAGGAAACCACGTGAATGCAAGACCCGGCATCACCCAACCACCAGTAGCACCCTGTGCAGGATGCCTCATCTAAACAACAAACCAAACAAAAATACAAACCCAATAATCAGCAGACAGGATTACCACCTCACTCAGCCTAGCCCATCAGAGGAAAAACAAACAAAAAAAACAGAAACTCAGCACAAATCTCACCCTATACAAAGCTCACACAAATCACTGGGCCAACTGTAGAAGGGTAGAAACCAAAAGGAAGAAAGAATTCAAACTTCTTCAAGGAAACAATTCAACTTTCTTTGAAGTCTGGAAAAGGAGACCTCAAACAAAATAAGTAAAAAAAAAGAAAAGAAGAGAAATACTACACAAATGAAGGAACAAACTAGAAACACAGAAGTCCAAATAAATGAGGAAACAGGCAAACTACCTGAACAAGAATTCAGAATAATGATAGTAGAGATGATCAAAAACCTTGAAAACAAAATGGAGAAAATGCAAGACTTAATCAACAAAGACCTAGAAGAATTAAAGAATAAACATAAAGAGAAAAACAACACAATTACTGGAATTAAAAATACTCTAGAAAGAATAAATAGCAGAATACCTGAACCAGAAGAATGAATCAGTTAGCTGGAAGAAAACATGGAGGAAATAACTTTTGAAGAGCAGAATAAAGTAAAAATAAAAGAACTGAGGACAGTCTCAGAGACCTCTGCTGCTGCTGCTGGTAAGTCACTTCAGTCGTGTCTGACTCCGTGCGACCCCATAGACGGCAGCCCACCAGGCTGCACCATCCTGGGATTCTCCAGGCAAGAACACTGTGGAGTGGGTTGCCATTTCCTTCTCCAATGCATGAAACTGAAAAGTGAAAGTGAAGTCGCTCAGTCGTGTCCGACTCTGTGACCCCATGGACTGTAGCCTACCAGGTTTCTCTGTCCGTGGGATTTTCCAGGCAAGAGTACTGGAGTGGGTTGGTATTGCCTTCTCCCAGAGACCTCTGGGACCATATCAAATGTACCAACATTCAAATTATAGGGGTCCCAGGAGAAGAGCAATGGCAACCCACTCCAGTACTCTTGCCTGGAAAATCCCATGGACAAAGGAGCCTGGTAGGCTGCAGTCCATGGGGTTGCTAGGAGAATTTCCTTCTCCAATGCATGAAACTGAAAAGTGAAAGTGAAGTCGCTCAGTCGTGTCCGACTCTGTGACCCCATGGACTGTAGCCTACCAGGTTTCTCTGTCCGTGGGATTTTCCAGGCAAGAGTACTGGAGTGGGTTGGTATTGCCTTCTCCCAGAGACCTCTGGGACCATATCAAATGTACCAACATTCAAATTATAGGGGTCCCAGGAGAAGAGCAATGGCAACCCACTCCAGTACTCTTGCCTGGAAAATCCCATGGACAAAGGAGCCTGGTAGGCTGCAGTCCATGGGGTTGCTAGGAGTTGGACACGACTTCACTTTCACTTTTCACTTTCATGCATTAGAAGGAAATGGCAACCCACTCCAGTGTTCTTGCCTAGAGAATCCCAGGGATGGGGGAGCCTGGTGGGCTGCCGTCTATGGGTTCGTACAGAGTCAGACATGACTGAAGCGACCTAGCAGCAGCAGCAGCAGCAGAAGAAGAAGAGAAAAAGAAAGGGTATGAGAAAATTTTTGAAGAGATTATAGTTGAAAATTTCCCCAACATGGAAAAGGAAACAGTCAATCAAGTCCAATAGGCACAAAGAGTCCCATACAGGATAAACCCAAGGAGAAACACACCAAGACACATACAAATCAAACAAAGAATAAACACAAAGAAAGAATATTAAAAGTGGCAAGGGAGAAGCAACAAGTAACATACAAGGGAAACCCCATATGCTTAACAGCTGATCTTTCAGCAGAAACTCTGCAGGCCAGAAGGGAATGGCAGGATATATTTAAAGTATAGAAAGGGAAAAATCTACAGCCAAGATTACTGTCCCTGGCAAGGATCTCATTCAAAACTGATGCAGAAATAAAAAGCTTTTCAGACAAGCAAAAGTTAAGAGAATTCAGTACCACCAAACCAGCTTTACAACAAATGTTAAAGGGACTTACGTAGTCAAGAAACACAAGAGAAGAAAAAAGACCTACAAAATCAACCCCAAACAATTAAGAAAATGGCAGTAGGAACAAGTATATCAATAATTACATTAAATGTAAGTGGACTAAATGCTCCAACCAAAAGACACAGACTGGCTGATTGGATACAAAAACAAGGCCCACATATATGCTGTTTACAAGAAACCCACTTCAGACCTAAACACACATATAGACTGAAAGATAGAGGATGGAGAAATATATTTCCTGCAAATGGGAAGCAAAAGAAAGCTGGAGTATCAATCCTCATATCAGACAAAATAGACTTTAAAATAAAGATCACAAGAGATAAGGAAGGACACTACATAATGATCAAGGGATCAATCCAAGAGGAAGACATAACAATTGTAAATATCTGTGCACCTCAATACATAATAGGAGCACCTCAATACATAAGACAAACATTAACAGACATACAAGGAGAAACTGACAGTAACACAATAACAGTAGGAGACATTAACAACCCACTCACACCAATGGACAGATCATCAAAACAATTAATAAGGAAACACAAGTCTTAAATGATACATTAGATGAGATGGATCTCATTGTATCTTCAGGACATTCCACCCAAATGCAGAAGAATACACCTTCTTCTCAAGTGTACATGGAACATTCTCCAGGATAGACCACATCTTGGGTCACAAATCAAACCTCAGTAAATTTAAGAAAACTGAAATACTATCAAGCATATTATTTGACTACAATGCTATGAGACTAGATATCAATTACAAGAAAAAAAACTGTAAGAAACACAAACACATGGAGATTAAGCAATGCATTTCTAAATAACCAAGAGGTTACTGAAGAAATCAAAAGGAAAATCAAAGCTTCTAGAAACAAATAAAAATGAAAACATGACAACTCAAAACCTATGGGATGCAGCAAAAGCAGTTTTAAGAGGGAAGTTTACAGCAATACAATCCTACCTCAAGAAACAAGAAAAACATCAAAGAGACAACCTAACTTTACACCTAAAACAACTGGAAAAAGAAGAAAAAAACCCTGAAAGTTAGTAGAAGGAAAGAAATCATAAAGATCTGAGCAGAGAGAAATGAAAAAGAAATGAAAGAAACAATAGTAAAGACTAATAAAACTAAAAACTTATTTTTTGAGAAGATGAAGAAAATTGAGAAACCTTTAGCCAGACTCATCAAGAAAAGAAGAATCAAATCAACAAAGTTAGAAATGAAAAAGGAGAGGTTATAACAGACAATGCAGAAATACAAAGGATTATGAGACTATTATGAACAACTATATGACAATAAAATGTATAACCTGGAAGAAATGGGCAGATTCTTAGAAAAGTTCAATTTCCAAGACTGAACCAGGAAGAAACAGAAATTATGAACACCCAATTACAAGCACTGAAATTGAAGGTGTGCTCAAAAATCTCCTAAAAAACAAAAGCCCAGGATCAGATAGCTTCTCAGGAGAATTCTATCAAACATTTAGAGAAGAGCTAATGCGTATCCTTCTAAAACTCTTTCAAAAATTGCAGAGGAAGGAACACTTCCAAACTCATTCTACAAGGCCACCATCACCCTGATACCAAAACCAGACAAAGACAACACACAAAAAGAAAACCACAGGCCAACATCACTGATGAACATAGATGCAAAAATCCTCAACAAAATTTTAGCAAACAGAATTCAGCAACACATCAAAAAGCTCATGTACCATGTTCAAGTTTGGTTTATTCCAGGGATGCAAGGATTCTTCAATACAGACAAATCAATCAGTGTGATAAAGCATATTAACAAATTGAAAGATAAAAACCATATGATAATCTCAATAGATGCCAAAAAAAGCCTTTGACAAAATTCAGCACCCATTTATGACTAAAACTTCAAAAAATGGGCATAGAAGGAACCTCCCTCAACATAGTAATGGCCATACATGATGAGCCTACAGCAAACATTCTCAATGCTGAAAAAATGAAAGCACTCCCCCTAAGATTAGGAACAAGACAAGGGTGCCCACTTTCATCACTATTATTCAACATAGTTCTGGAAATCCTAGCCACAGTAATTAGAAGATAAACAAATAAAAGTAATCCAGATCAGAAAAGAAGAAGTAAAGCTCTCACTATTTGCAGATGACATAATACTGTACATAGAAAACCCTAAAGATAGTATCAGAAAATTACTAGAGCTAGTCAGTGAATTTAGCAAAGTTGCAGGGTACAAAATCAACACACAGAAATTAGTTATATTTCTATATACTAACAATGAAAAATCAGAAGGAAAAATTAAGGGATCACTCTCATTCACCATTGCAGCAAAAAGAATTAAATATTTACAAATAAATTTACTTAAGGAGACCAGAGAACTGTACACATCAAAGATGATATAAACAGATGGAGAGAGATTCCATATTTCTGGGTAGGAAGAATCAATATTGTAAAAATGACTATACTACCAAACACAATCTACAGATTCGATGCAATCTCTTTCAGATTACCAATGGTATTTTTCACCGAACTAGAAAAAAAATATTTCACAATTCATATAGAAACACAAAAGACCCTGAACAGCCAAAGCAGCCCTGAGAAAGAAGAATGGAGCTGGAGGAATTGACCTTCCTGACTTCAGATTACACTACAAAGCTACAGTCATCAAGACAGTATGGTATTGGCACAAAAACAGAAATATAGACCAATGGAACAAGATAGAAAGACCAGAAATAAACCCATGCACCTATGGGTACCTTATTTTTGACAAAGGAGGCAAGAATATACAATGGAGCACAGATAGCCTCTTCAATAAATGGTGCTGGGCAAACTGGACAGCTACATCTAAAAGAATGAAATTAGAACACTTCTTAACACCATACACAAAGATAAACTCAAACAGATTAAAGACCTAAATGGAAGACCAGAAACTATAAAACTCTTGGAGGAAAACATAGGCAGAACACTCGAGGACATAAATCAAAGCAAGATCCTCTATGACCCACTTTCTAGACTAATGGAAATAAAAACAAAAGTAAACAAGTTGGAGATGATTAAATTTAAAAGCTTTTGCACAGCAAAGGAAACTCTAAGTAAGGTGAAAAGACAACTAGGCAGAACACTCGAGGACATAAATCAAAGCAAGATCCTCTATGACCCACTTTCTAGACTAATGGAAATAAAAACAAAAGTAAACAAGTTGGAGATGATTAAATTTAAAAGCTTTTGCACAGCAAAGGAAACTCTAAGTAAGGTGAAAAGACAACTCTCAGAATGGGAGAAAATAATAACAAATGAAACAACTGACAAAGGATTAATTTCCAAAATATACAAGCAGCTCATACAACTCAATACCAGAAAAGCAAACAACCCAATCACAAAGTAGGAAAAAGACCTAAACAGACATTTCTCCAAAGAAGACAAACAGATGGTTAACAAACAGATGAAAAGATGCTCAACATTGCTCATTATTAGAGAAATGCAAATCAAAACTACAATGAGATATTACCTTACACCAGTCAGAATGACCATCATCAAAAAGTCTACAAACAATAAATGCTGGAGAAGGTGTGGAGAAAAGGGAACACTCTTGCACTGTTGGTGGGAATGTAAACTGATACAGCCCCTATGGAAGATGGTATGGAGATACCTTAAAAAACTATGGATAAAATCACCATATGACCCAGTGATCCCACACCTAGGCATATACCCTGAGGAAACCAAAATTGAAAGAGACACATGTATCCCATTGTTCACTGCAGCACTATTTACAATAGCTGGAACATGGAAATAACCTAGATGTCCATCAACCGATGAATGGATAAAGAAGCTGTGGTATATATACACAATGGAATATTACTCAGCCATAAAAAGGAATGCATTTGCATCAGTTCTAATGAGGTGGATGAACCTAGAACCTACTATACAGAGTGAAGTAAGTCAGAAAGAAAAAGATAAATATTGTGTTATAATGTGTATATACGGAATCTAGACAAATGGTACTGAAGAATTTATTTACAGGGCAACAATGGAGAAACAGACGTAGAGAATAGACTTATGAACATGGGGAGAGGGAAGGAGAGGGTGAGATGTATGGAAAGAGTAACATGGAAACTTACATTACTGTATGTAAAATAGATAGCCAACAGGAATTTGCTGTATGGCTCATGAAACTCAGACAGGGATCTGTATCAACCTAAAGGGGTGGGGTGGGGAGGGAGATGGGAGGAAGGTTGAAAAGGGAGGAGATACATGTATACCTATGGCTGAATCATGTTGAGGTTTGACGGAAAACAGCAAAATTCTGTAAAGCAATTATCCTTCAATAAAAAATTAATTAAAAAAACCTTTGGATACTACATTAATTTCTTATAACTATTTGTCTAAAACAGTGCTTGAAACTGTTAACAGTGGATATGTGGGAAGAGAAAGTTTTATTTTCCCTTATATACTCTTACATACTATTGGAATTATTTTTACCATATTGAATTTCTTGCTTTTATTAAGAAAAACTGGGGGCTATATGTTTTTCTCCAAATCTATCTTCACATGTGCTGAACTGTGGCCACATGAAACAGAATTATTGCAGCTGCTCACTATTTACTTAATGAACTAGCACAGTCCATCCGTTTCTGGCTTTTCCATCCTTAGGTTTGTTTGTAATCCATCCCTCCCCCTTGGGCTGGGGACTCAATTCGGACAATCTACCTGCCTATCGTCTGGCACTTCCATGTGTCCAATTCTGGCCCTTTAACTCCTCACGCTAATACCTATTGTGAGTCAACAGTGGATCAACTGCAGTTCCCCATTCAGGTCCTAGAATCCCAGCTCTCCAAGTCCTGCCTGTTTGACATGTATGTGACTAAGACTGAGAGGGTAACAGGCAGGAAGGCCAGGGGTCTCCAAATCGAGGAAATAGCCTGCAAGTGTCAGACATTTTTATCTCTCTTAAGCGGCAGGAGGAAACTAGTGATATTTTTTTTTTCTATACAAATTTAAAAGGTTTCTATTATAATACTGTGTTGCCATAATGACACCTGGTTTCACCTGAAGTGAACTATTCTCAAACCTTGAGATAACCAATGCATTTTTCTTATGGAAATGTTTGTATTAAGCTATGCTAATGTGCGATGCATTTACGCCAAATTCTGTCTTCAAGTCCATTCCGCCTAATCGCTCAGAACCTACTTGACAAACCAATATGTTATACTCAGATATTGTTTCCCTAATGTATGTAAACGAAACTATTTGTATGGTAATCTGTCCTTCTACAAGATTCAAGTTAATCATTTTATGGCCCAGGATGAATCGTCCGGTGCCAAGATTATCNTCAGAACCTACTTGACAAACCAATATGTTATACTCAGATATTGTTTCCCTAATGTATGTAAACGAAACTGTTTGTATGGTAATCTGTCCTTCTACAAGATTCAAGTTAATCATTTTATGGCCCAGGATGAATCGTCCGGTGCCAAGATTATCCCAAAATACATCTTATGGGTGAGGGCCATGGTGCCATTCTGAGTTTTAAGACATTCCTTTTCATTAACAGACTGTTAGTGACTATACAACATCCAGCTGAAGACTAGCAGGGGGGTGCTCTTTCTGCTCCCTTCTGATGCCTATGTCAGAAGCCTCCTCTTTCTCCTTTATACTTTAACAAAACTTTATTATACAAAAGCTCTACGCAATCAAGCCTCGTCTCTGGCCCAGGATGGAATTCTCCTCCGGAGGCCAAGAATCCCGGAGTCTTTTCATTCAACAATAACCTTTCAAGATCATCCAGCTAATTCCTGCTGATGAAGATTTTGGATTACAATTTGGCTCCCCAAATAGAGTTTTTCTATGGGAAAAGGACTATCAGCTTGTTATCTGAACTCTTAATGAGTGGAATGTGAGTACTCTGACTCATATGTCTGACTCACGAGTCTGGTTAATGGGAGTTNGAAACTACCCAGACTCTTGTCTGGTTCAACTGATTGATAGCAGTATGTAGTTACAAGACAGGTAGGAACTGAGGTATGGTTTGTATCTTGGAACTGAGTTTTCTTCTGTAAGAAAGAAACACCTAGGATGAAAACTATGAGGCCTCCAACCTCGCCTCAGTCAAAGGCAAGGTACACTTACTGTTATGTGTAGAGACAGAAATACCTACTATAGAGTTGGTCAGAGGTAGTCTATATGGACAGAAATTCTTCAAAATGAACAAAATCCTGGCTGTAGCTCAGTTCCAAGCCCATAGTTGAAAAGATCAACAAGCCTATTTCCTCATCTGCAGGTGAGGCAAACTCCTCTACCTTCTTTATACATATGTCATGCTACTGGGTAAAATCAGTCAGATAAAGACAGTGGTCTTCCTAACCCACCTCTTGTTCAAATAATGCATGGATTCTTCTCATAATAAGTCCATTGAAAAAATTTACAAAAGCAATGGAAATTCATTCCGAGAGCAAAATTCAAAATGTAGTCACCTAAGGATACCATTAGCACAACTTGAATAGGGTCAAATATGACTCATGATGTGACAAGGAGAGTCCAGGATATTTGGCAGCAGGGGTGGGAGATGGTCTTGCTGTGGTGGGAGAGGGGAATCTAAGTCACATATTGTCCCCACTCTGTGACACGGGCCACTGCATATCCCCGTCTGAAACCATTCCTCCTTTCCATCAATCTTGAGGGGTTCACCGAGCATCACACCTGCTGGGACTGAATGACTCCAGAAAAACTTTATGACCCGAGGCTTGTGAATTTTGAGATTTATAACCACTGTGGTGTTTCTCTTGGAATATTAATGAATCTCCCCTGGGTCAGTGTAGGCACAAATGCCTGCCCTTGATACTTATCCTCTGTGTCTCATTGCCTCCATCAGTCCTCCACTCCCCTGTCTGCCTGTGGCCAGCCACTACCCCAAGTCTTTAGGGTCATGGGATACAGACAACAATGTGGTTTTAAGGGCAGCACACAGCAGAGGAATTGAAGGATCTCTAAAGTACTTTCCTCCCTGGGCTTGGAATGGCAGGGTAGGGATGTGGAGNACTCCCCTGTCTGCCTCTGGCCAGCCACTACCCCAAGTCTTTAGGGTCATGGGATACAGACAACAATGTGGTTTTAAGGGCAGCACACAGCAGAGGAATTGAAGGATCTCTAAAGTACTTTCCTCCCTGGGCTTGGAATGGCAGGGTAGGGATGTGGAGAAGCAGGAAGGAGGTAGTAGTGACTCTGGTGAAGGTTATTACGAGTGACTAGGCAGTCTACCAGCACCTAAGTTTTCTCTTTCCTTTATCTGTGTCCCTAATTCCTGTAAGAACCCTTGTTAACAGTTTCTTACATATCCTTCCAGAAAAATCATATACATAGTCCAACATATCTAATATATACATTTGTGTGAGTGTGTGATGTTGTATGTTAGGATTCTATCACAATACTCTTCAGGATCTTGCTTTTTTTTCCCACTTAAGTATAATTTGTATGTCTTTGCATATTAGCATATTCAAACTTATCTATTATTTGAAAAAGCTACATACTTTTCCATTATATGTATCTATCATAATATATTTAATTAGGACCCTATAGATAATTTATATTATTTTCAATTTGTGATAGCAACTAATATCCTTGGATATACAGAGACATATTTATGAATAAATTAGATCAATTAATAGCAATGGGACATAAGTCAAAAGTTAATACACTTAAAAATCTGATAGTCATTATAAAATTTCTCTAAAACTGTTAATTTAACTTCTTACTGCTGCTGCTGCTGCTAAGTCACTTCAGTCGTGTCCGACTCTGTGTGACCCCATAGACGGCATCCCACCAGGCTCCCCCATCCCTGGGATTCTCCAGGCAAGAATACTGGAGTGGGTTGCCCTTTCCTTCTCCAATGCATGAAAGAGAAAACTGAAAGTGAAGTAGCTCAGTCTGTCCGACTGTTAGCGACCCCATGGACTGCAGCCCACCAGGCTACTCCGTCCATGGGATTTTTGCTACTCCGTCCATTGGATTTTCCAGGCAAGAGTACTGGGGTGGGGTGCCATTGCCTTCCCCGATTCAGAAACTAGAGTGACATATATAAGAACAGTATGCTGAAATTTAGAAAACTGAAGGTCATGATAATGTGAATTTAACTGTGGACATAGTTCAAGGTTTTAGGAAGGGCACCAATTTTAAAATATGCTGGATTATAAAATTCTGGAAAAAGAAGAACTCTTTTACTCCAAGTAAATAACACAGAATGTGTTACCTCTCAGTGGACACTTGATAAATAGAGAATGATTGATAAGTTTATTAATAATGAAAGTTTTAACAAGTGTGTTGCATTAGAACATAAGCTGATTATCTGAAATGAAGCCAACTTTCCTTTAAGCAAGCATGACCTTGTCAAGTGTGAAACATTATTATTCTTTTTGCCTAAAAGTGGAGAAAAGAGCCCAAGAATATCCGGTTAAAAAAAAACTGTATTAAATTACAGATGCAGCATCTGTTTTATTACTAATGCAACTAGTGTATTAGGATGTTGCAGCATACTTTGGTTTCCCCACAGTATCAAAAAAAGCAAATATCATATTAGGAATAAAACAATAACTATTTTCCTGAGAATTTACCGTGCCAGGGCCTGTGCTAAGACCTCCATGTTTATGTTTTTATTTTAAATTCTCACAAAACCCTGGTAAGGTAAGTACTTCTGTTGTTTTCATTCAAAATGAGGGAGTTGAGATTTAGGAATGGTAAATAATTTATCCAGGGTCACAAAGCTAAATCAGTCAAACCAAGACTTGAACGTAGGTCTAGGGGACTCTCAAACTACAAATCCTTATGGTTTCCAGGAGAAAAAGTACAGCTCCTCTATCCACAAAAGCTTTAAAACTGTACATTGTCATTTGAGGTTTGGTTTTACTTCTGTTGGAATATTTGTTAATTTTTCAGTTTTTGCAGAGGAAAGAAAAGATAAACTTTTACCTGTTTGCCATTGTGAGTTACTGATGACAAGATGGTTCTTAACGTCTTGAATCCCATAGCAATGTCCAGAAGATGAGCAGCGAAAAAAAAGTTGTTGTAGTGTCCAAGAATGGACATGGTCATATACCAGGCCAGGTAGAGGAAGGACTATTAAGATGAAATGAGAGAAAAGAATGTCAGAAAATAGAATATATATTATCGTCAAAAGCTGCTCTGATCTCATTCTAAATGCTCCACTGACTTTATCTTGTGATTATATATTCATATAATTCCAATTAGTGATATGAGTTTGTGTATTTTATTTTTAGTTAGTTCATTCTGCAGAGTTCAATGCCGTCCATTCTCTCCTTTATACCAGAGTAGTTGTTTTTATTTATCCTCCCACAGAAAAAAATGAATTGACTTACTATTCAACAGCAGCTTATATCAGCCTCAGCGCTATTGATAGTTTGGGCCAGCTAATTGTCATGGGTGCCATCGTGAGCGGGCCAGTTAATTGTCATGGGTGCCATCGTGAGCATTGTAGGATGGTTTGCAAGCAGCATTCCTGGTCTCTGCTCACCAGTTGCCACTAGCACTCCCTTTTCCCAGTCATGACAACCCAAAATATCTTTATATGTTGCCATGTGTGGCTGAGTTAAGTGACCTTCTTTTTTATTCAGGGAAGCTGCTTCCACTGTTAGATGAGAAGTTAGCTGAAAGACACCTTACTAGCAGTTGGCAAAAGATATTTCAGGACGAGTTTGAGCTCTTTGGAGGGTTCCCTCAGATACCCAGGATTCTGGGCCATGGCTGGATGAGGCAGGGGTGGAGACAGAGGTTAAGAGTATGCAGGAGAGGGGTGTCAAGGTCTTTAGGAGAATGGAAGTAAGGTTCACTATAAAAGTCAGTGCTAAGATTGGAATGAGATTTTTTGAGACTAAATGAGATCTCCAAGGAAGAAAGTACAGAAGAGAGAAGAGCAGAAGGCCTTAGGGGATATTTTTATGTTCCTTTCTGAGTGGATGTGAGAAGATGGCAAAAAAATTAAGAAGCAAGAATGATGGGATGAGCTGAGATCTACAGAAAAAATTGTAGTCAATGTGTTCAGACATGTTTCAAGATTCTCTCTCACAACTCCCCAGCAGCAAGCATTAAAAACAACTGACAGTAACAGTTATTTAAACTGAAAATTCTAAGATTCAAAAATGTCAAGCTATTGAACCAATGAGGTAGTATAATGTGATTCTCTGTCTTGACAGCTGGTGGCTTTTAGTCATGGGTGATTTTTTCATAATATTTGTACATATATGTGGGTCCTATGGTTTAACTCATAGGCTCTTTGATAAAAGGAAGATACATCAAGAAAAAGAACACAATAATGTACTTAACTTGGCAGAAACAAATGGATTGCAATCAATGTTAAGAAAAACTTTAAAAAACTTATTTAGAAGTTTCTAACATCTGTAAAAATTTTGAAGAATGCCATTGTTCAACTAAAACCTGAATGAAAATACACATGAATTTTCATCTGTTTCATTTTCTTATGTAAATATATTTTCATTTTAATCTTTCAGCTATTGAAAGAAATGGAATGAGAGATGGGCTGATGAATCATGTATTTCTGTGGGTTTTTCTCAGATATGGTCAGTATGAAATGAACTGATATTTGAATAACTTTCTTAAGTAGCCATCTTTCCACCTGCTGAAGCCCAGCAAACTCATCTAATCAGAGTGCGTTTTACTTTGTGGTATTGAAGGTAGCTTACGTTGTCAGTGAAAACGACTCCTAGTTTCCACATCTGATACTTCACATCAATAGAGTTCAGTCTGGAAAAACAAAAGAATTTGTAGATATGTACATGAAGCAAAGGCTCACAGGCTTGCAAGAGCCTGCCGGCATTCACTCCCCATGGGATGGGGTAGGGCTGGCAACCATCTCAGAAGATTAGTTCTAGTTCAGGTGCCCAGGGAAGAGGTTGAGAGCTCCGTTGGACAATGTATTCCAGAGTTTTGTGATTTTTTTTAGAGGAATCTTAGAAAACAAAACAAAGCATCATCATATCTTCTATTATTTAGAAATAGGTTTTTTTTACCTTTTCTTTTCTCTACATTAAATGTAAGATAAACACTTTACATCTAACAATTATTCCTGAAAATTGTACAAATTAACCAACATAGGTATATCAAGACTTTCCTCCCTAACTTTTAGCTATACATTTGTAATTCCATACCAATAATTATTTTTAGTTTAGCTAATAAAACCTGCATAAATACCCACATTTACTTTATAACTGTACTGATTTTGCTAGTGAAAGGGCTTATTGGTTCTGTTTTTGTTTCCTTTTGATTTCAGAAATGCCCCTTCTCACATCCTTCTCTATCCAAAAAGGACCCTTCCCCTTGGTTCCCACAGCACTTTGTAGTCACCTCCCTTTATAATCATTTCCCAGTTTTGTAGCTGTAGGTGTGTATGTACATGTATTTACACCTCTCTCACTAATCTCTAAAACCCCCATCACCAAGCACATTATATGATACAGTCAGTGTATCATATAATATTGAATAATGTTGAATGAATGAATTGCAACATAAATATTTTTGATCTTTGCAGAATAAAATAGACATGTATTAAAATATACTTTTCAGCTTTCTTTTTTTCAGAATTTGCATTGGTTTATAGGGCTAGAAATTATAATTTTGTTAGCCTTCCCATAATTCTAGGAATTGATATAATAATAAGATGTAATTTTTAGTGCTATTTTCAAAAGGGCTTCTCTAGAGATACTGTTTTAGTCTTTTTTGTTTGTTTGTTTTAGTCTTTAATTACTTTTTTTAATCATTTCTTTAATTAGGCCAATCTTAAGTTATAAGTGCAGTGATAAATAGTTTATCATCTAAAGTTGATTTCCTAGGTTTTTCCTCTTGGAATTGAGGTTTAATTTACTTTAGCCTAGAATCTTTTACTTTTAAGGAAATAAAACTGTCTTTGAGTTGTAGTTTTGTTATTTTAAATAATCATTTTTAAAGTTTCATGAATATTTACAATAGGTTTCAATATAACAATACTTTTTCTTGAAAAGATAAACAAACAAACAAACTGGGACAGTTTGCATGAGAGCATAATTGTATTCCATGAAAACAATCCAAAATAAAATAAGAGTTTTATCAGGATGTCTGAATTTCCCATGATAGTTTCATGATTTAAAAATTTATTCTTATGATTAAGGTAAGGTAAGGTAAGGTAAGTCGCTCAGTCGTGTCCAAGTCTTTGGGACCCCATGGACTGTAGCCTACCAGGCTCTTCCCTCCATGGGATTCTCTAGGCAAGAGTACTGGAGTGGGTTGCCATTGTCTTCTCCAGGGGATCTTCCTGACCCAGGGATCGAACCTGGGTCTCCCACATTCCAGGGAGACGCTTTGACCTCTGAGCCACCAGGGAAGCCCCATTCTTATGATTAGTTCTTTTCTATCCCTATCATTCGTTAGGGTAGCAAGTCACTGCCAACTGCATGAACAGCATTTTGTAGTACACAGTACTCTCTTCTCACCAATGGTGGCAGTAATACTCTTTGGGCAGAGCTGACTCCACCCTCAGGGATGGAGCACGGCTGATCTAGACCGGTCACGGCCTCCCCAGCCACAGGACTTGGTTCAGAGGTAAACTAGTAGCCCGAGAGCTCTGAGATATAAGCTCCCTTCTCACTCCATAAGGACACATAGTGAAGAAGTATGCAGGCTCTCCGGCTGTTGGAGGCCATTCTACCCCAGGAGGTCAGCTGGCCACCTATTTAAATGTGCACGTTTGGCGCTGCTGTTGTTTAGTCGCTAAGTCATTTCCAACTCTTTTGCTACTGTGTGGACTAGCCCGCCAGGCTCCTCTGTCCATGGAATTTCCCAGGCAAGGATTCCAGAGCAGGTTGCCACTTCCTCCTGACCCAGGGAGTGAACCCATGTCTCCTGCATTAGCAGGTGGATTCTTTACCACTGAGCCACCAGGGAAGCCCAAATGTGCACATACGAAGCCCTATATATTTGATCGATAAATACATGCACACATAGATACATGAATCATCCTTGTATGCAAATGTTCACATTGAGATAATATTCATATAGAAACCAGATAATCTTTTAAAACTCCATCTTTTTAAATACTTTAATAAAGGAACACTACACGTAAATTTTTTCCTAGTAATCTGTGTTATTCACTAGCAAACTGTAATTTTATTATCCCTATTTAATGGTATTAATAAAGTCCACATTAATTTCTTGGTACTTTTCTAGTAGTCAAACCTGCAAATATTTACTATGTAAAACAGTGGAAAATTACACTAATTTACAACTGTTCATAGTAAAACAGTAGTCTAACCTTTTCTGTTTTTTTCAGACTTATTTTCCAGAGTCACAAATATGACCATGTAAAAGTGCATAATTCAGTGAAAGTGAAAGTTGGTCAGTCATGTCCGACTCTTTGCGACCCCAAGGACTGTATAGTCCATGGAATTCTCTAGGCCAGAATACTGGAGTGGGTAGCCTTTCCCTTCTCCAGGAGATCTTCTCAACCCAGGGATCGAACCCAGGTCTCCTGCATTGCAGGCAGATTCTTGAGTCACAAGGGAAACCCATGTAAAATGCATAATTCAGTAAAACTATTTAATTCTACCTTGCTTATCAGGGATCTGAAAATGTTAGTGGGAAACTCAGCATACTTTTCACCACTGTTCTTGTTTCACATGATATTCTAACATAAAGGTCTTAATGCCTAAGGGTTATCAACTGTGCTTCTTCTTATATACAGTGATTTGGTCTTTAGGAAATATATTTGTTTTCTTAAAGTACCAGATAATACTTTAAACTTAAGTTCATAATTTCTGTTACATATTTGCTTATTGAACTGCTTTTCAACTGGGTTCACATTATTTTTATTATTTATCTATTTATTTTTTAACTTTATTTTACTTTACAGTACTGTATTGGATTTGGCATACATTGACATGAATCCGCCACGGGTCCGCGGTGCTATGAGAATTTCAGAGAATCTCCCTGGCTCTGTCTTAGCCCCTATCTCTGTTCTCAGCAGTGTCCAGGATTGAACCAGTTGTGTCTCCTTTAGGGTGAGACTAAAACTCAAGAGGTTTAGCGTGTGGAATGAGTTATTCTTTCATAACCTTGTTGTTCAGTCGCTAAGTCATGTCTGACTCTTTGCGACCCTGTGGACTAACCAAGGCTTCAGAGAGAAAAAAAAAATGACCAAAAAGATAGGTCAGCCAAAGTGTCTTTTTTAATGCTAACTAAAATATTTATCTAAGACATCTAACACTGCTCTACAGAACCTTAAATATTTATGTTTTCAAAGAAATCATCACATACCTAGTTGACTGACACCTTAAATGCACCTAAATAAGGGACGGTAACCACTGTTTTTTCTAAAATTGTTGTGACTACAATAAGAAATTACCTTTTCAAAGCATGTGGGCTTTACATTTATTTTCAGATTATAGTTGATTAAATTCATAAAATAGAAAGAGATGTATATATACATATACTCACACTACACGTGTGTGTGAAAATCAGTCTCTCGTGAAGTCAACCAGTTTACATTCTCCTAGTTATATCATAACATTCCATGCAAATACTATATAAGAGTGCCTCATTTTTATGTAAACTTTCTAAGTAATAGTATGATAACATGGTACCAAGTCTTTGCTATTTAAATAAAATATAACAATTATAATAAAAGGATATGAACTTTGAACATTTCTAATAAAAACCTTACATGACTCCCTTTTCCAAAATAAGAAAATTAACTTCTTCTCAAGTAGGAAGCTTTAAGAAAACATAGTCAAATATTATGTTTTTGTACCTCTGACTTCGACTGAAGTGGCATTTAGGGGTAAAAAGGCAAATCAAATTAAGAACATAAATCTTTTTTTCTTGCTTTATATAAATAACAAAAAAAGACATGTCCAAAAGTTATAGATTAAATCTAATGATTCCAGAGCTCAGAAGTACAAAAGAAGATTTTGTATATATACTCTTGCTCATCTCTCTGTTCTTCTGACACTGAAGGAAAGGAAATCAATGCACTAGCAAATTCAGAAGTGTATTCATTTCTCCTCCTTTCTACCTACATCTTGAATAGAGCAGAATTAACACTCACACAGCTGACAGGGAGCTGTCTTTCTTTGGCTTCTTCTTTTCCCGGGCATCACTGAAGTCCAAGGCAGCTTTATCCATGCCAAGTAACTCGCTGATTCTGTCTCGGCCATAGAACTCTCCATATTTATCCATAACCTGGGGCAAGAATAAAAGCATTTTACAGACCTCCACCATTAAGTAGTCTCATCTATGTACACACATACAAACATCAGAGTATTTTAATATATATGTATTACTTTCAAGTTCACTTAAAAATCTAACTTACAGCTCATGTTCTATGATCATACTATTAAGGTCTAAGTGAATTTAACAGCATTTATTTATTTAGGGCATTCTGCACAGCATGTGGGATCTTAGTTCCTCGACCAGGGATCGAACTTGCACCCCCTGCACTGGAAATGTGGGGTCTAAGCACTGGACTGCCAGGCAAGTCTACTTAAAGCATTTTAAATAATACCTAGCTGAAGAACATGATTTCTAAGGCAAGAGGAAGGCATGCAAATAGAAGAGGATGGGCTGAAGGAAATGGGTAAAGGGATGGTGGGAGGTAATGGGATAAGGTAACTTCTAACTAATTCATACTTTATGCTGGGAATTATGCTAAGAATTTTGACTTGTCTTCCATCATGGGGCTCTTTCAATATGGAAGTTTCCTCTTATTAGCATCCTGCTCTGCAGACAAAGAAATTGTATCTTAGAGAATGTAACATGCCCAGGGTTGGTCGGCTTGGCAAAAGAGCAGATGAGGAAGCATCCAAGCAAGGCTGACTCAGCAAAGGTCTGCATAGAGCACAGCACGCCACTGGGACAGTCATGACATGCTGGTATTCCCTCTGTGGTCTCCACCTGAACCTGAAACCTCGACACCATCCTCAGGTCCCCAGTTAATTCTAGTATAGATGTTTTCTCCATCACTAGAATCATTTCTTAGCAGGCTCCCTTGATTTCCTTGCCCCTCTGTCCTGTCATGTTTGCCTGGCTTTGCCCAAATACTGGGTTTTTAAATCAGTGCTTAGACGTGGACTCACAGATCACCTGTGAGCGCAGTACCTCTGTCTCTTATATAGCAACTCTTGGCCTAGGGTTTATAAGCCATGAAGATCCTGCACATCAGTGAAAATGGAGGGAACAGCAAAAGTAATGAAAGAATCCAGAAGGAGAGAGAACTGGCAGCAAAAGTGGGATAAGAAAGCAAGGAAAAGGGATGTAGGAGAAACAAAGGCGCTGGGAACCAGAGAGAAAGGAGGGGGAATGTCAAAGTAAAAGATTAGAGTAGGTGATGGAAAAATACATAGAAAGAAAGAAAGGATTAGCAGAAATTAAAATAAGCATTTTTGGAATGTGTACAAACAGGTAAAGTGAAATAAAACATAAGACAGCAATGGTAGTTTAAAATCCTATGAATGTATACTATTTAGGTTCATTAGAACAATTTGTGTTGTATTATTCTCACAGTACTGAAAAGGGGCTGGGCTGATCTGAGTGTGAGTTCTTTAGGGGTTATATTATCACCCAGGAGGACAAATTGGACCCCACAGCGGGAACGCCATGAAGAGTCTTAGCCGCAATTACAATTTGTCTACTTATTTGACTCTAGATATATCATTTCCTTTGGAGATAACTTAAAGTTGCTTCTTTATACTGTTAAATAATTACTATGGATAAAATATTCAAATCATCTATCTTAAATTACTTAAAAATTATTCTTTCAAAGCTCTGGCCTAATTTGGATGACCCATCTGCATTAGTGCAATGCTACTACTTTGTGGTCACAAGGAGACAAAAAACTTGCATCAAAACGAAAATCAGCAAACATTCTGCTCCTTCCAACTAGAAAGTCTTGAGGGTTTTTTGTGTTGTTCTGTTTTCTTTAATGTGCTTCATTTTTAAATGATGTACTTGATTTAAATTCTTGGCAAACTCTCTTTCTCCCCTCAGACTGGTAACAGAAAATTTGCAGCTGCTAATCACCAAACACCCTCTGAGTCCCACTAAACTGGTGGAATCAAAGGGGGGAAAGATCACTTCATTCATCAGATATTTGTGGCCATTCTACCTCAGAACATATATATATACATGGGAGCTACAACTCATTATGGAACATGGCATGAATTGATTCAGCTTGGCAACTGGAGGGTTCAAGGAATAAGAAGGAGCTGCAAAATAATGTTTACTGTATTTCACAATATACAAGTACTGTGTATCATTATTATATTTTCTTTAAAAAGTGATCTACATAAAATAATATGTGGTAGGAAGAGCATAGATAATCCTTGACTCTCAAAATCAGAGCTGACAGTCTTAACTATCTGCCTTCTTCCTACCATCCTATGATGCAGTGTGCATCAGAAGAAAAAACTATCAAAATAAAAAGGTCTTTTAAGTTTATATAAAGTAAATAAAATTTAGTCATCTGTTGTTATACAACTTTACTTCTTAATTGTAAGGGAGGATCCCAGCCCTGGTAACTTAGCTGTCCTATCAGAAAAGAACCTTCGGTCAGGTACCCAATCTCAGAGAAAATTCTTACCAGTTCTTTTTAATGTACAGGCTGAGCATGTTTAATCATCTGAGTCAGAGGATGGGTGGATGAGCAATGCTTATTTAATTTTTAGCTGCAGAATATGGATTTCTTATGAAATTTTTGAAACTCATATTCAATCCTATTTCCATTTTGAAATGACATTGAAAGATAAAGCATACCTCAATATCTCATTCTGCATATGAGCCATAGCAAATTAAAATCTGAATTGCACTTTAGGAGAAAATAGAAAATTTAAAGTGCTCTAAGTAGTATTACCTTTCTTTTAACAAATTTGTCCCAGTAGTTGTTGGGAAATGACCTAAAAGATATAAAAGCACAGAAGTAAAATATAGTATCATTTTAAAAAATGATAAATAATAATGTATGGTTTGGAATAAACAAAATCCTAAAAGTAATATGTAAACATGTTCTTTCCACAGAAATTACAATGCATTTTCTCCATCTTATTCCATAATTTTCTATAAGAATATTAAATATTATTTTAAATGTTAATATATCCATGTAAATCATAAAACTTATGGACTAATATTGTTATGGATAAAAATATGAACATGCATATTAACTCCTTATTAATAAGAATTATATTTTTGTGTACAATATGTCAATATATACATTTCTTTGTCAATTGTCTTTAAAAAATTAAAGTATCTAAAAATCTGTCTTTGTTTCTCCTATGAAGTTTAAAAAAAAAACTCATTCCCACCTTGAGAAAACTCAAGAAAACTGAGCATATTATCATCACATGATCCTGGCATCTTAAGAATTCACCTAAGGGGACAGACTGGATTGGATTTAGTATTAGTAAATAGAGTTGCTAAACAAAATATTGGGCTTCCTGGTAGCTCAGAGGTTAAAGTGTCTGCCTGCAATGTGGGAGACCTGGGTTCGATCCCCGGGTTGGGAAGATCCCTTGGAGAAGGAAATGGCACCCCACTCCAGTATTCTTGCCTGGAGAATCCCATGGACTGAGGAGCCTGGTGGGCTACAGTCCACGGGGTCGCAAAGAGCAGGACACAACTGAGTGACTTCACTTTCAAACAAAATATTGAGCATTTAGAGTAAATGTTTATATGGCTATGTGCTATGGCTGGTCGCTCAGTCGTGTCTGACACTTTGTGCCCCCGTGGACTGTGGCTTGCCAGGCTCCTCTGTCCATGGGATTCTCCAGGTAAGAATACTGGAGTGGGTTGGCATTCCCTTCTCCAGAGGATCTTCCCAACCAAGGGATCGAACCCGGGTCTCCCGCATTGCAGACAGATTCTTTATTGTCTGAGCTATAGGGTTGCCCTTCAAATGCTAATAACACACATATAAATCATCCCCGTTTGAACTTACTAGAAATCATAACTTTTTAAGAATAAAAAAACTAATTACAATTAAAAAGAATTTATTTCACTAAAGTAGTATAAACTACTAAAAAATATTGTATCATTAATACCTCTAATAGAGTAAATTAGACTTCAATGATGGATTTATATCTGAAGCAACAGCTAGTCACTTGGATTTTGATCTTGTAAGGCTAAGTAATTAGTACACAGAAAAAGCACTTGTTTTTTCTGTCATATTTTACATGTCATAATGCTTAGTTAGGTATATGCCAGACTGCTGATGATACCAATGAAAAATTTCCAACTTAAACACGTGAAATTCAATATTTTTTGCCTTTAATGCCATAACCCTTCCTTAATGAATAATTTTGGCTTCCTCTATGCTTTTCTGTGAGATAACCTTGCATTGCAGGTTGTGTACACACTTCCCTGAACACTGAGTAATAGATGTTAAGTTCCATTACTTCCATGGAAATGGACATAAAGCCATTTTTGATGGAGGAAATCAGAACACAGAGGGCAAAAATTGATGGCATCCATTAAGAGGATGATGGAGCTCAGTCATTTGATTTTCTTGGCCGAATATATAACTATTACTCACTTCTGCTAAACTTTTGACAAATCTGCAGGAACTCTGGCAACGTATTTTACGTCCTGAAATTTTCTGAGCACAGAAATGTCTCATCTAATTCTTTACTCACTGTGTGTTGATTACGAGTCTATCCCACTGGCCTTTAATATCATCTTCTGAAGGCTGTTCTGTAATATAAAGCCCATCAAATTCCAATTTTCGAGCTACTTCCTTCTCTCGCTTAAAAATAACCAGTGGGACCTACATTTGAAAAATAAACATGTTAAAATTAGTTTACATTAACCAGCATCTCTTGTGGTCACTATCTATACAAAACAGCTTTTGGAAAGAAATATTTCCCATGTTACTTTCAGGAAAGTAAAAAATGAGTGAAAATGAACCAGCTATATTTGGGCAGAAAGAGGTATCTAGAGGTTTTAGAAAAACGGAAGATAGTGTAGGCATATATATGCATATGCTTTTAAACACAGAGAGGTTCATAGATAATTTGCATTCATGAAATAAATTTTAAATATTGAAAAAAAGAGTATATAAAATTTCTTTTCTTTTGCCTATAATGTATACATATATATGGAAGCAATAAAAGATAGCACTTATAATGTTCCAAAATGCATACTTTAAAAAAATTTTAGAGCTTTGAAAAATCTCTTTAATAACAGCATGCTCAGCATGCCTATATATGCTATTTTGAAATAAATTTTAATTTCAACATCAGCAAAAATGTTTGTCAATTTGCCAAAATGTCTCCAGAATTTACTGACACTCTTTTGCCAAAATGTCTCCAGAATTTACTGACACTCTTTTCATATGCAGAGTTTACACACGACACAGATGCAAAAAAGGTGCAAACAGTGTGGAGGTATCTAAGAACAGCCCCCCTTCCCTCTCATAAAACAAGGGAAGGGAAGGGAGGTAGAGGTGTTTCTGAAGAAGACTTTACATTCTAATCATTTACTCTGGACCCTAGTTTTTCATAAGTCTTGTATGCTGCTGCTGCTGCTAAGTCACTTCAGTCGTGTCTGACTCTGTGCGACCCCAGAGACGGCAGCCCACCAGGCTCCGCCATCCCTGGGATTCTTCAGGCAAGAACACTGGAGTGGGTTGCCATTTCCTTCTCCAATGCATGAAAGTGAAAAGTGAAAGGGAAGTCGCTCAGTCATATCCGACTCTTAGCGACCCCATGGACTGCAGCCTACCAGGCTGCTCCATCCATGGGATTTTCCAGGCAAGAGTACTGGAGTGGGGTGCCATTGCCTTCTCCGAAAGTCTTGTATAAGCTTCCCAATCAGAAGCAGGGAACAGTGAAACAAAAGCCCTGTAGCATAACAGTGCCATGTTAGGAAAAGATAAAAGAGGTTTGCAAAGGTAGTGTGAAGCTCTGAGCACTTGGAGACACAACCTTGAGTTCTGTTCACCAAACTACACTACTCCCTTCAAGGGTCTACGAATGAAGCTACACTGTTTTCTGGGTGATGTGTGACAAACTCTGAAGCATTTCTGCCAAGGATGGTGAGAAATATGTGCCTAATAGCAGAATAACTGAAACGACTTGGAGGTTGAATATGATATATTTCTAGAATTTTTACTACACCGAACATTGCTAGTACATAGTGGGTTGGTCACTGCTGTGCTGTCAAGTTATAGGTGAAATTTTCCAAATGTGAATAATTACTATGGAGGCAGGGGAAAAACTACTATGTGACAGCCACATCCCACATCCCCTTCCCAGGGCAGCCTGTAGCTAGTGACTGGTCAACACAGAGCTCTAAAGGCCAGGCTCCAATGCCCCCAGCCCAGGACCACCCTGAAGGTGTGTCAGCCTCAGAACAGAGGCTGTGCCATGCCCTGTTGGGTCTGTACTGTAGCCCCACTGTTCTCTCTTCCCCGTGCTGCTTCTTCCCTTTGCCCCTCAGGTATTGATGGAACAGTCCCTAATAAACTATGTGTCTGAAGTTTTCATCTCAGAATCTGCTGCCCCAGAACAACATGCATGCATGCAGACTCACACAAGTTCCTTAGTGGCTTACTGTCTTACTTTCAAGCAGTAGTATCCAATGATGCAGAAGAAAGAGATGACCGTGTGCAGAATGGCTAATATCCGCAGTGTGGGCTCCATGTAGCCACTGCTCTCCTCCAGCACATAGTGCACTGCGATGATTCTAGGCGAGCTGCTGTCCAAGCTGCTAACTCTGGCATTTCCACTTGAACTGCGAGTGGGTAGTTCCTTTCCTTCAACCACAGAAGAAGTGGAGACCTGATTCAAACATTTAGAGAACAGTCAGTTCATTTTCTCTAAGAGATTAGGGTAAACAAGAAACAGTGGAAACTCTGCCTTATCAGCAAATAGCTGGATGTGAAGCCACCGCATGATGTAAAGACTAAAAGCATAGGTTGCAAAGATAGCTTTTCAAAAACCCAGCACAGGGAACTATATTCAATATCTTATAGCAACCTATAATGAAAAAGAATCTAAGAAAATATATGTGTATGCACACACACACATAAATGAATCACTTTGCCATACAACTGAAACTTAGGCAACATTGTAAATCAACTAAAATTCAATAGAAAAAACATGGCAAATAATCACCATATTTTAAAAATTCCCTCTAGTCTAATCAGTTACCAGGGTTAAAATGCATGCAGGGGAAAATTAAGATGGCTAAGCTGTCTTCTCAATGATCAAAAGAATTTAATGGAATACAGGTATGCCATAACAAGATATATGTGACATATTCATACATGTGACATATCCAGCCAAATCAGGCTATAAGTACTGGGGGCAAACCCTCTAAAATCCTATATTCTTCAATGGGGGCATTTCTCAGTGTGAAGGAGCTAATCTAGTCTTGCTGTCCTAGATGGTCAGCGATGTGCCTGAGATTCAGGTTTTCTCTTTCATCAAAATACATTTCAGAGAAGGTGTTCATGTCCTTACTAGTGGATCTGTCAAATCATTACATTCAATTCAGTCTATTTGTAGTTTCATATTGGTTATTAAAAGACTAAGATGTACGTACCTTATAAAAGAGCAAGATGAAATTGATCGCAAATGCAACAAATAAGGCTAACATTCTCATGTTGTAGAAGTTGCGAGCAAAATAGTTCTGAAGGTGAAAAAAATTATTAAAAGGTCATTGAATCAAGAGATCTGAAATTTGCAGGCAATTGAAATAAAGCATTCAGACATTTACCAAAAATTGCTTCTTGAGGGCCTACCATTTATTAAGTCCCATGATTGGTGCTGTCAACATAATAGCGAACAAGAAAACTTAAACCATCACAGAGTATACAGATAATAAAGAAGCACACTCACAGATAAAAAATAGCCTAATTTCAGGGAATGGTAAATGCTATGAAGAAAAATCCATCAAACTAAGGACTTAGGGAAGAGGGTACTATCTGGATGGGTGGTCAGGGAAGGTTCTTAGGAGGTGACATTTGAGCTGAGGCCTAGATGCCATAGGACAATAATCAAGTGAACAACTGTGGGAAGGGAACGTCATAGAAAGAGCTTGGAGGGCAAAGGTCCTATATTCTGAGTGATGCTGGTGTGTTTGATGGAGAGTGAGGAGGTACCACAGTGAGAGGAGGAGAGAGTGGGAAGGAACGAGGTCAGAGAGGTTAGAGGGGGACACCGTCCTGTAGGCCTTTGATAAAAAGTCTGTGCTTTGTGCTGTGGATAATGGTCACTACACAGATGGTATATGTGTAAACATTTATCCAGCTGAGCTGTACAATTGAAGTCTGTAGACTTAACTGTTGCTTGTAAGGTATATCTCCATAAACACAAAAGAAATGTTAAAAAAAAGAAAAGGGGTTGCCCCTTACAGTGCAGTGGTTCAGCGTCTGATTGCTGGAGCCATACGGCCTGGGTATGAAGCCTGACCCCACCACTTCCTCACTGCAGGATGTGGGCAAGAGGCTTAGTCACTCTTGTAAGCATCACTTTTCTTATTTGTCAAGTGGAGATAACAACAAAATCTGTCTCATAAGTTTTTTATGAGGATTAAATAAGTTACTATAAGGGAGGGTAATCATTCATCTTATTGTGATAACTGGAATTACTATTTTACTGTAAATGAGATGGCAAGCTCCTGAAGGAGCTGAAGAGGGCTTGATGCGATCAGATAATGATTTGGAAAGATGATTCCAGCTACTGTGTATAAGAGGCATGGGAGGCAGGGGACCAGTTAGAAAGTTACTGCAGGATGCAGAAAGAGGATGTTGATGGTGGTGGTTTGAACCAGTGGAGACTGTGGAAATGGTAAGAACTGGGAAGATTCTGGACATATTTGAAAGAGAGAGCTGAGAATTATTCTTGGATTTATCTGAGGTAGGAAAGAGGAAAGGACTCAAGAGATGGTAACCTGGATTCTGGGGTCTGAGCAAGTAAGTAAATGCTTGGTGTCATTTATTGAGCTATGGGAAAGTGAAAGTGAAGTCGCTCAGTTGTGTCCAACTCTTTGTGACCCCATCGACTGTAGCCTACCAGGCTCTTCCGTCCATAGGATTTTCCAGGCAAGAATGCTTGAGTGGATTGCCATTGCCTTCTCCAGGGGATCATCCCGACTCAGGGATCGAACCTGGGTCTCCTGCATTGCAGACAGATGCTTAAAAGTACAAAACACTTATTGGAGCAGAAGTGGGTTTAAGTGAAAAAAGATTTTGGGACATATCAAGAATTTGTTTTAATATTAAGTGTGAGATTACTGCTGTTGCTGCTGCTGCTGCTAAGTTGCTTCAGTCATGTCTGACTCTGTGTGACCCCATAGACAGCACCCTACCAGGCTCCCCTGTCCCTGGAATTCTCCAGGCAAGAACACTGGAGTGAGTTGCCATTTCCTTCTCTAATGCATGAAAGGGAAAAGTGAGAGTGAAGTGTCTCAGTCATGTCCGACTCTTCGTGATCCCATGGACTGCAGCCTACCAGGCTCCTCCATCCAGGGGATTTTCCAGGCAAGCGTACTGGAGTGGGGTGTCATTCCCTTCTCCATGAGATGACTAGAAAGTATCTATCTGGATATAGCAGGGGCTTTAGCATTATAAGGCCAAATCAGAATGATACTTCATTAGTTATCCCTCTCCACAGACACACCCAACTTGGATGGTGTCATCTCCTCACATATGATCCTGACTGTTCTGCCACCATTTATAGGACCAAAGTTGGCCACCACATCCAAACTGGGTCAGTCACACTGGTTCTCCTTAGAAGGTGGGACTGGGTTACAGGGGCTGGGTTAGTGACTTTGGTTATCTGAGCTGGGAGGTCACGAAGACTGGTGTCATGAGAGGCACTGTGGCGCCTGATGTGGCCATGATTAGGCTTGTGCATGCAAACAGGTGTGCAAAGAGTGATGGTACAAAGAAAAACAGGAAAGAAGGCACCTCTGGGACAGAAGGATGGGGGAAAGAACCTCCATTACTTGCTTTGTTCAACTGTGGTTACACAAACTCTTCAGGAACCCACTGGGGCTGCTACAACTTATCACAGCGCCTGTAAAACCTCACACCCTAGCCAGACCAACCTCACATCCTAACCAGACCACACCTCCAGTCATAGCCACTGTGACAACAAACCAAACCATGGATTATACAAAGTTGCCTCAAAAACATTTGCATTCTGTCTACTCTGTATTAAATAATACAGGAAACATACAATGTAGTTTAAGAAAGCATAGTTCTAACTATTAATAAAATATATATCTGTAAATTATTTAAAATATGTCATATCCATTTATGTACAAGCAGTTAGAATATATCATGACTGAGAACAATCCATATTCCTTATAGGTGAAGTTCTATACTATATGAGTTTTTGGTCTTTTTTTCCTCAAAGGTTAAATCTGATTTTGCCTTTCAAATGGCTTTATTATGGAGTGTTCTTAATTTCTAGGTCTGACATTTTTGGTCAGTACCTCATGTAGGTTTATTTGAGACATTCATCTCCCAATCTTTTCCTATTTATATGATACAAATATATAATATTTATACACATATACATACATACTGATATAAAAGGTCTTTCAGACAAAATTTTTAACAATTCCATCCTGTATGAATAGGAATAAAGAACTACATCTTCTTTCTTTGTTTTCCACATATAAACAGATATTTTATTAACTAAAGGAACATTTCAGAAAAATGTTTAGGCTACTACATAAAGAACTATCTTCTCTCTCTTCTTTCACTTTTTTACTTATTTCCATTTTAAGAATAATTTTGAATAGATCTTCTTATTATCATTGGAGAGTTGGCTCACTGCATTAATATTTTTATAACTGGATTTGTAATAAAAGGGCAATTCAAGAAAGACTGACTAACCCCACTCTGAAACATCAAGATGAATTACTTGTCCCTAGAAGGTTTGTTTTGCTCTCATGTATCGCTGAGCCTTACATAGCATCCTGCAAAGAGGGGGCCTTGGGGTATGTTAATTAACTTACCCTTAAGATGTCCTTTTGGGAAGATGCTGGCAGTCACTAAATCACGTGGTCTCAGGTCACGTGAATGTGTGCAGAGATTGTGGGTTTGACAATAGGGAGCCATGGACCAAGATACTGATTTTAAGATATAAACACTAAGATGGGCAAATACAATGTACATTCAGGGCTGACTTGGTTCCCTGATTACCACTCGAGGGAAGGTCAGTGGATATTTACTGCCCCCGAATGGTTATGGTCTTACAATATATCGAAAGCAATATTCATTCCAAAACATCTTACTAGAAGTTTCTGTTGGTAGGCTATGATTTTCTTCCAGAAGGCTGACTCAGGAACCTCTGGCTCTCCACATCTGTGTGTGTGCAGCTGCCTCAGTTTTTGTTTACCCTTGTCCTCTTTGGCTTTTTCTTCTTTTTCTCCGTCTTCTCCTCTATGAACGCAAATGAGTGAAATATAAACCATCCAGACACCAAAGAACTGAACAAGTTTTATGCCAAAATAAACAAACATACAAGGATTTAAATCATAGTATCAGTTTTAAGAACTGACACCTCTTCTAATTTTAGAATTAGGGGTAGAATTTCTGGCTTATCACAGCCTCCTATATATGGATAATTCTGTGAAGTTCAGCGCTATAGGACATCTTACAGGCTTCAGTTTTCTTTGTTTCTCTATCCAGCATATTCCTTTTCAAGGGTACAATGAAATAGTTAACTGAAAAAGGAATAATGGAGACTTTCCTTCGGTTGTGACTTTCAACATACCTGATTTTTCAGTCTCTAACNTCCTATATATGGATAATTCTGTGAAGTTCAGCTCTATAGGACATCTTACAGGCTTCAGTTTTCTTTGTTTCTCTATCCAGCATATTCCTTTTCAAGGGTACAATGAAATAGTTAACTGAAAAAGGAATAATGGAGACTTTCCTTCGGTTGTGACTTTCAACATACCTGATTTTTCAGTCTCTAACACTGACTAGCTATTAGGATTTAAAATCAGAGGCATATGCATTTGGTTGTTGACAGGTATGCTGCTAAGTCACTTCAGTCGTGTCCGACTCTGTGCGATCCCATAGACGGCAGCCTACCAGGCTCCCACGTCCCTGGGATTCTCCAGGCAAGAACACTGGAGTGGGTTGCCATTTCTTTCTCCAATGCATGACAGTGAAAAGTGAAAGTGAAGTCACTCAGTCGTGTCTGACTCTTAGCAACCCCATGGACTGCAGCCTACCAGGCTCCTCCATCCATGGGATTTTCCAGGCAAGAGTACTGGAGTGGGGTGCCATTGCCTTCTCCGGTTGACAGATATAGAGAATGTCAATATGTTAATTCTGGAGACAATAATGGAATTGAGAGCACTGAAATTTGATACCTAAACCTCTCCAGGTAGAAAATACCAAGTCTTCACGGATTTATGTGCATATGTATTTATGTGCATATGTAATCATATATATGTAAACCACATAATATAACTCATACTTAACTCACATGAGGCTTTTCCAACATTATTGTTAACATTTAAGAGTTGCCACTGAAATGACTGTCAAGCTCTGTTACGTTTGTCTGTGTTTCATTGTCATAGTCCTTTACATGGCCATGCTTTTACAACTGATCCAGCAGTGCAAGATCTGTGACAATGACTGGCTCTGACTGTGAAAAGACAACGGTGGCCCTCATATGAGGCCTAATTCAGATGAACGAACGGTAAAAATACACCTTTGAGACAATAAAGGAAGCTTGAAACTTAAATATTTAGCAGCTATTACTCCAGTCCTCTTGCCTGGAGAATCCCATGGATGGAGGAGCCTGGTAGGCTGCAGTCCATGGAGTCGCGAAGAGTCGGGCACAACTGAGCGACTTCACTTTCACTTTTCACTTTCACCCATTGGAGAAGGACATGGCAACCCACTCCAGTGTTCTTGCCTGGAGAATCCCAGGGATGGAGAAGCCTGGTGGGCTGCTGTCTATGGGGTCTCACAGAGTCAGACACGACTGAAGTGACTTAGCAGCAGCAGCAGCAGACAATATTTAAAGAATTGCAAACTTTGTTTAATGTAAATAGTAGAATGATAAATATGGTTCTTTAAATAGTCTTTAGCAATTAGTAACGTATACAAGATACTTACGGGTGAAATGACATGGTGACTAGTATTCTCTTTAAAACAACTTGTCCCACAGAAGGCCCCAAAATATATGTGTGTGTGTGTGTGTGTGTGTGTGTGTGTGTGGTGGGGATGGTTGGCAGAAGAAAACCTACATGAAACAAGGTTAGCAAAATGATAATAATTATTAGAACTAAAGTAAAAGTGGAAGTCGCTCAGCTGTGTCTGATGCTTTGTGATTCCAAGGATTTATATAGTCCATGGAATTCTCCAGGCCAAAATATTGGAGTGGGTAGCCATTCTCTTTTCCAGAGGATCTTCGCAACCCAGCAATTGAACCAGCATCTCCTACATTGCAGGCAGATGTATTATTATTTATTATGATGTATCATTTATTATTATTATGTATTATTTATTATTATTATTATTATGGATTATTATTAGTATTATTATTTACCAGCTGAGTCACCAGGGAATTAAAACTAGGAGATGGGTTTATGGGTGTACATTATAACCTTCTCCCTTTTGTATGTGTTTGAAAATTTTACAGGCTTCAAGTATCTTTGTGTCTATATATTGCATATTCCTTTCAAAGTGTATGATAAAATATTTACCTGAAAGGAGAATAATAATGATGACTTTTTTTGGCTGTGACTTTTTAACATACCTTGTTTTTAAATTCTGATTTTAATGTTCAGTCCTTAACAATGACTAGCTGTTAGGGTTTAAAACGCTTCTAAATTTTCTCAAATATCTTAGAAATTTAAAAATTTGATTTCCCTGCAAAAGTGTTAAATTACTCAAAAGGTAACTCTAGTAATGTCAAGCATGCATGTGAAAAAGTTGAATAAAACTGTTTCCCCAGGAAAATGTTAAAAATAAGAATTATTTCTGAATTACTCACTTTAATATTATTTTAATTTTATATGTATAACCAAATTAACACAATTCTAAACCAACAATTGTTTAATCTAGGGGGAAGAAACAGACAATGAAAACATGCCAAAGAAAATAACAGAAGAGAGGAGAAAAATAAAGTGCCATGTGAGAACAGTGGTACTACATGCAGTTAAAAATTTTATTTCCCCAATTTTTTTTTCCCAATTTTTAAAAATATGCATATAAAACTGCAAACTTGGGGAATGATGTAGGTTTCCATTGTTAACTGGAAGTCAGTTTTATAGGAAATTACACATTTTCAGTGTTTCATATCCAGCTCTTTATGTCTTAGTAATGCATTTATAACTGTGCTCTCCACAGCACCAAGACTGTTGGTGAAAATGAAGCTCCCTGGGCCCCACCCTGGGCCCCACACCAGCCCTGCTGACTCAGAACCTGTGTGGGGGCCCAGGAAACTGTGTCTTTAACAGACTCTTCAGGTGGTTTTTCAGCAGGTGGCCCTGGGACAGTGCGTTGAGGACCACTAGTCCCTAAGAGTCTATGTGATGGCATTCACAATGCCTGTCCCCTCCCTTCTTTACAAGGACAGAAGAGATGCTCAGTTAAAAAAAAAAAAAAAAAAAAAAAAACTACAACAATCATCTTTCAGAGAACATCACATGGAATCATAAAGTCGTTTAGATCTTCAGAGGGCAGGGACCCTTCCAGAGTTTTCCTCTCCCCCTCCTCCCCGTCTCCTCGAACCTCATCTTGCGTGGGGTCTGGCATGTTGGCCAAGAGCTCTGCCACTTTGATCTTCTTTGCACCTTCGACCAGGCTTCCTCCCAGCAGGAGGCTGCCTATGATGCGAGAGAAGCCTCTGAAAACGCTGGCTACAAAGTGCAGGAGGCTCATCAAAATACTCCAGTAGGATGTAAAGAAGGCTGTGATCATGTCCTTCACTGTCATCTTCTTCACCTTCTTCATCTGTTTCTTCAAGCTTTTCAGGCTGAGCATCCGCATAAGGGTCAAGATATTGTACCTGAGGGCAAACAGGGCGGACTTGACCGTCATGATGGAAAAGAAACCCATCCTCGGACCCTGCTCCTCTGGCTTCTCCTTCTCACTCTCCTCTTTATTCGCTGACCTCTCATTCAGATCTGACTCTGATATCTGAGCTGCCAGCTGCATCTCAAAGATGGTATCCTCGCAGAAGTTCACAAAGAGCTCCATCTTCTCTTTTTCTCCCCCTTCATTGACCACGTCAAATATAAATTGCCTTTTGGACTCCTTGACCTGGGGCTTCTCCCACTGGGTTCGGCTGGACTCACTGATTTCAAAATACACCCTCTCGATGCGCTTGGCACTGCCCATGATCTCGATGCGGCCCAGGAAGGGCTGGAAGTAATTGAGCACGCTCTCGGCCAATTCCAGAAAAGTCTGCAGCCGGGTGTCATTGGGCATGTGTTCGGAGAGGTTTGTCAGAAGCACTGCCACATTGAAGCCAATGTCCTTGGCAGGCTCGTGGAACCGTTTGACAAATTCTTCATAGTCCAGGGTTTCATTTTCATCTGTCTCTGCACAGGACAGGAGAAACTCAGTCTCGGATTGGGTGTAGTGTTTGTGGCTCTCCATGGCTTTGTGAAAGTCCCTCTTGGAAATAACTCCCTTACCATCGGGGTCATACTCTTTGAAAGTATCAGAAGATGTCAAGTCCTTGAGCTTTAAGAACATGTCAAAAAACTTGAGAATCATCTCCACGTTGTTGGAAGACTCCACGAGCATATCAACCATCTGTTTGCCAATGGTGCCATTAACAACATTGCCTGGGGATAAAGAATTGCATTGGCTCAAAATGAACATTCCCAATAAAACCAGTGTTGATGGCAAATAGAAGCCAATGTACGTTGAGTGTGTGTGCTTAGTTGTTGTACCCTGGTCCAACTGTGTAAGTTGCTGCTAAGTTGTACAGGTAAATAGTTAACATCTTAAAATGTCTTTAAAAAAAAGTGTCTATAGAGAAAATAACAATATAAACCTTATATGACATCTGAATCAAAGATAGCTCTTTTCTCTTCCAATGTGTGAAGGAAAAGATGGATAATGGCTTGTAAACTCTAATTTTAGAAAGTGATTACATGAACACATGCAAAAGCATATTTACAAAGTAATTAGACTAATGCATGTAAAACAATATGTGATGAAAGGCTGACATTTTTTCCCTTTAATTGATCCTAGAAGCAACATGCTTTAGGATTTTTTTTTAAAAAAAGAAAAAAGGCAGACATTTATATTATCCTAAAGCCTGAAACAGAAATCCAGTCTCATATTAATAATAAAAGTGAGTGTTTGCATAGCCCTTTGGGGATGAAAAATCACTGCTCACAGACATTATACCTAATTTCATGTTCATACCTGAAAATACCTGCGAGACAGGTACTTTTTATTATTAATTATGATTTTACTATTGAGGAAACTGTGTTTAGCAAGGTTAAATTAAAGTGCATGCTGTAACATGATTATTGAGAGCTAGGGCCAGGACTTCAAATGGAACCCACTGAGGGAAAATTAGATGCTCTTTCTGATGTAAAATGTAAAAGACCTCCTTACATTTCTTCATGGTTCAGAATGTTTATAGCTAGAAAATGGCATATTATGAATAAGCCTGAGAAAATGAGATATTATCCTAAATTATAGAGTCATCATTCCTTGAACAGAATGTGATATGTAACACAAGGACAGGCATCAGGAGAAAGACACATGATGACGGGTTTCTAGAGTTCATCTGTGAGGCAGTAAACACGAGTTAAGAGCACGGGCCCAGGGGCTTTCCTGGTGGTCCAGTGGTTAAGATTGTGCCTGCTAACGAAGGAACACGGGTTCGATCCCTGGCCCAGGAAGATCCCACCTGCCTCGGGGCAGCTAAGCCCATAGGCCACAACTACTGAAGTGGTACACCTAGAGCCCATGATCAGCAACGAGAGAAGCCCCCACAGTGAGAAGCCTGAGCGCTTCAACTCGAGAGTAGCCCCCACTCACCCCAAGTAGAGCAATGAAGACCTAGCACAGCCAAAAAAAAAAAAAAAAGGCATTGGCTCAGGAGCCATGCTGTTGGGGTTTGAATCCAGATCCCACTATCTGCTGGCATAGCAACTGGGGCAGATTTTTTAGCCTCTCTGCATTATTTGCAAAAGAGTGATAATGATACTATCCAATTCACAAACCTGGTATTCAGATGAAAAAGTACTTAAATGAGGTTAATTTTAACTCTTTATTCCTTCAGTTATTATGTCTGTGTTGCTACTATTTAGACTAAAACTTGAACTGAGGTCCTGGGAAAAGGATCTGTGCTTGGAGGATAGAGAGTGGCTGCCAACTAAGGGTCTCAAGCAAACACTGCATCTTTAAAGTCCTAGAGCAAGGTGTGTCTACTATCTTAGTTAGTTAATGCAGGGCAGACTGAGAGAGAGAAATCAGGAAGAACTTAAGAAAAAAAGGATAGGGAACATAATAGCAAACATTCTGTAGTGGCTCTGGTCGCATTCACATGATTTCACAGAATGCTCGCAGAAGCTGTTCTGAGCTCCGTCTCATAGAGGAGGGAAGTGAGAAATGGAGATGTTACTCACATCAGGGTCACACTGCCTGGGTCAGAAAGGGAGATGTGGGTGCTGGTGGAGGATCTCAGAACCCAATCTCTTACCCACTATATTTACTGCCTGAGATAGAAAGAAAACACAGTAGCAAAGGAAAATAAGGCGGAAAGAGAGAGAATGAAAACCAACAAAGAGACATGTAGCGGGGAGAACTTAGACTGCCACCAGCCTTGGTGGGTGGGGTGCTCTCTACTGCCTTCTCCACCTGCAGAAATGTAAGGACCCACAGGAGCTATAAGGCAGTCAGCTCAAAGCAGCAATTTATGCATTTGGAGTGTCCCCAATCATCTGTAATCTTTACTGCTTACAAACAAACAAATGACAACAAACAAAACCCTCTTTAAGGTACTCTCTGAAGAGCATACCCTGTAAGATATCACTGTGAAATGAAAAATACCATTATAAAATGAAGTACTACTGATTTCACGCCATAGCTTTGTGATCTGAGATTGGCAGGATTTCTTTTTTTTAAATTAAAAAACAATACAACAACAAAAAAAACTAACTTGAGGAAAGAGTAGTCAAGCCAGCAATAAGCCTGAGGTATCTGTTCCATTTCGGCACTGATATTTTATCCTTTGCAGCAGGCTGACTCCCAGAGCAAGCATATATGGAATCCTTCAAAGAATAAAGGGGATTCGAAGATATAAAGCAAAACTACCTTCCAACATGGACAGCAACATGACCACCATGTCCTTCTGAAGATCCATTAATTCTTTTAGTAGCTCAATTTGACTGGAGTCCTGAAAGTATTAACACAGTGCATTTGAGATAACATGAGAAAATTACGCAGCAAGAATGTCATATTTATTCTCACAAAAAGAATATTATTTTAACAATAGCAGACTTTACAGCATTTTATAGCTAAAAAGAAGCCAAATAAAAATCTGCAGCTTATTAAAAATAAACACTTCAGAATGAAAGAGTATTTACTATTGATTACAACTCGTATTTTTTAAAGTATTCGTAAGGACAATGAATAAATCTAACAAGAGTATGGAAGAGCTAAAGCAATGTTGGAGACCCTTGGGTCAGGTAGGCAAGACTCAGGTACTTTTGAACACTGGGCATCTTTCCTCTCCTTGAAAACACTAGACTTGTCTTTTCTTCTTTCTGACTTACTACACTGAGAGGCTATACATGTTGTGAAAATAAACTTATTCTGGAAAACACAGGCGTAACAGTGATATGCGATAAACTTACCCTACATAAATCTGGCCAAAAAATGTACACACAGTATCTTATTTACCAACTTGATTAAGCTCTTGGACATTTCTCTGTTTAAAATTTTCTGGGTTTTTTGTCTTTGATTTATCACCATGAAAAAAAACTTTTATATAGATATGTTGTGTATAAACATCACTATGCTTAGATTCAGTGCCTGAAAACATGGAATACTGATATTTATATTATAACCCCATGCATCATCAGAGTTTTTTATTTTAAAACTATACTTAAAAAAAATACATATATATATATATACACCCACAAGTTATTGTTTTATTCACATGAATTTTTCTATACAGGAAGCCAAATTTCAACACTGTATGAAGAATGAGATTTCTTTCTTTCTAAATAGTTGGTGCCTCAACTAGGTCTACAGACTATGAACAACTGCTAGGTAGCACTGCGAGATGTTAATAAAACAATGGAAATACATCCAAATAAGAACTCTCTTGTGATAAATTTGGTTCATGTTGATTTTCTTTACTTACTAAAATGTCACTAGCAATTAGATGAAAGCAATCACTGTATTTCCTTATTTGGTAGAAGTTACCAATACTTCTAGATACTGACAAAGATTCTCTCCTTGACCAAACTAGCCAACTCCTCTGGGCCCTCTTCCCAAGTAGGCTTTAATCTTGGTTTATAGAGCCTTGAACAACTGGGAGATGGGATCAGCAGATGCAAACTATAGGATGGATAAACAAGATTCTACTGTGTAGCACAGGGAACTATATTCAATATCCTGTGATAAGCCATAATGAAAAAGAATATTAAAAAGAATGTCATATGTACATAACTGAGCCGTTTTACTGTATAGCAGAGATTGATACAACCCTGAAAATCAACTATTTGTTGTTGCTCAATTGCTACATTGTGTCCAACTCTTTGTGACCCCATGGACTGTGGCATGCCAGATTCCCTTATTCTTCACTATCTCCAGGAGTTTGCTTAAATTCAAGTCCACTGAGTCAGTGATGATATCTAACTGTCTCACCAGCAAACCAACTACACTTCAGTTAAAAAAAAAAGACTAGAACAAAACATGACGATGGTTTCTAACAGCTCAAAGCTACTTCACTAGGAAGACCCCAAGCCCTCTTAGGGTGCTTGCCTGAGAAAACTCAAGGCTGCCAAAAAAATTTATTATTTGCTCCAGCCAACATCTGAGGATGCTAGAATCTGTCTTCCAGGCTCTGCAGGAGGTAGAATCCTAATGTCAATACTTGCCAGCTAGCAGACACAGCTGGCCCATCATGTTTACACTGACCAACCTTTTATATTTTTTCTCTTCCCTGAGCCCTGATCATCCCCTCCTCCTCCCATCATCTCTGTACAAGTCCAAGTTGAGTTCAGCTCACACTAGATTTTTCTCCCTACAGTGACAGTTATCACTGATTAAATCTGTTTTTGCCACTTTAACCTGCGCCTGACTCTATCTGACAATATTTTCCGGCTTGGAGGGCAGGGTGGAGGTGTGTGTTTCCTCACTTTGCTGGAGGCAAGGAGACTCAAGGAAGAAATGGACACATGAATGAAATTGTGGGGGCTGGACTGGTGGTCCTTTGACTTTTAATCTAGCCTTCTCTCCTCTCTTGACACCTGACAGATATCCACACTCAACAGATATGTCAGATCTCAAGACATCCCAGTAAAATTCCCTACATCAAAGGGACATATTTATTCAAGATTTATGTTTAGAGTTTTTCTATTCATGTATCTGTGACTCTACATGCAATACAGGGGTGAGAAAACAGCATGCTCATGTTTCCAAGACATGCTCCCAGATTAACATTAAGCATGGTGAAAAATCTGTTTCTTCGTCATTTGCCTAACTGTACTGCTATTTTTTTCTCTTTGACTCTATGAAGTTAAATGTCCGGTTAGTTGGTGAATGTCATCTTTTGAGAACAAATGCTTGTTTATGACCCTATAAGAAAACTGTCTCTCCTTAACGAGGAGTTTGGAGCAGATTACAAATCCTCTTCCAATTATATGTATGGATGAGGAGAATTCCAGCAAGTAATCATTGAGATATGGATCTATGAAGGATTATAAAATGTACAGTGTTTGGCGACTATACTGTTTTATTTCTCCATTATAGTCAATTCCTTTATCTTTTATTATCAAATTTGAATAATGGCTCCCACCTTTGTCAGTTTGCATAAAATTCTTTATTAAAAAAGGATTTAAAAAAAAATGTCATGTAAAAGATGTATAAAGAAGTCATCTAAGAAAGATAATATTCTGACACGGGAAAGTGTGTTTAATTTGCCAATGATCACAGTGTACAGTGTCTCACCTAGGCTGACAGAGGACAGTAACTTTACCTGAGACAGCTTCATCTGCATGTGGGCAAATACATGAAGAAAACCCACCACAGCATCCCAGAGCCTGCTGTGAGCCAAACTCTGCTGGTTGCCAGTGCAAGGACCCTGGGCCAGAAACAGACAAACAACAGTCATTCCTGATAAATTAACTGCCAAATTAAACTTTACAATAATAGATTTTACTTCAGCAACAAGTGACTGGAAGAGAGGACTGCACTGAAGATACTGACAAGATGTCAAAATGGAAGCTTCACTTAAGGACCTAGAGCTAAGGATAAAAGATATAGCTGATCAGGACCCAATGCTGCTGCTAAGTCGCTTCAGTCATGTCCGACTGACTCTGTGCAGCCCCATAGACGGCAGCCCACCAGGCTCCCCCGTCTCTGGGATTCTCCAGGCAAGAACACTGGAGTAGGCTGCCATTTCCTTCTCCAATCCATGAAAGTGAAAAGTGAAAGTGAAGTCACTCAGTTGTGTCCGACTCTTAGCGACCCCATGGACTACAGCCTTCCAGGCTCCTCTGCCCATGGGATTTTCCAGGCAAGAGTACTGAAGTGGGTTGCCATTGCCTTCTCCAAGGACCCTATGAGGCCCTCCCCAAACAGATCTCCACTCATGTCCTCGGCCTTCCTTTTGTCTGTAGGAAAACTTTAGTCAAAGAATAAATTTAATCAAAGAAGGGGAAAAATGCAGAAAGAAAGGAAAACAGGCAAGACAAAATAATAATACTTTAGCCATTAAACAAAGGCAAAGACCTTTAGTTCCTTTTCAAGGACAACAGATAATATTCTGAGCCATGTCCTCTGAGCTGTCTGGCAGAGACTGAAACTCCTATCAGGTGGGTGAAGTTAACTGTATACTGCCCACCAAATGTGGACCCAGACAGGCTGATAATGTTGACTCCCAATGACCTCACCACTAGCCAATCAGAAGAATGTCCATCAGCTGATCACACACCCCACAAGCCCCCTCTCACAACCTGTCCATGAGTTGATCACACACACCTCAAGCCCCTCTCTCAATCTGTCCACAAGCTGATCACACACCCCACAAGTCCCCTCTCTCAACCTGTCCATGAGCTGACCACACACCCCACAAGACCCCTCCCTCATCCTGTCTTTCTAAACCTTTACCAGAAAGCCTTCAAGGACTTCAGGCCTTTTAAGTTCTAGCTGTCGTGGACCCCTTATCTGATGCCTGTAATAAATGTTGCACTCTCCTTCACCAGCATCAGGTGTCAACAGATTGGCTTTATCGCACATGGACAACCAGACCCTAATTTGGTTCAGTAACAAAGACAGTAAGTGCCAAGTATCTTCATATTCCAAAAGTAAGGTGCTAGATTCAGTACCTGCGAAAGGAAACTAAATAGATCTTTCTAGCCTTAAGACATACCGGTGTTGAAGTTGGAAAGGGACAGACTTTGCAAAGTGCTTTCCAACCTCCACCCTTGCAGCAGTGGGTGAGGACAGGGCTACCCTCGCCTTCCTTTACACCAAGAGAGAGAGGAGGCCTCAAGAGAGCCATCAGGAGTGCTTGACTTCTGTCTTCTGAAATAGGGCAGCATTATGATTTTGTAATCACATAGGTTAGGGGGTCCCCAATGAAAGAGAACCAGGAATATCATTTTTGACATAAGAGAAGCCATTTTGGCCTGAGCCATTTTTGTGATCTCAGCCTGGTCACAATAATGCTTACCCTTGGATAGATCTCAGTAATCATTGATCTTAGGGAAACAAAGGAACACAGGAATGGAGAAAGGGCAGTCAAATGATAGTACAGTGAAAACAGAGTTTCAGTTCCTCCTCAAAGGAGATACATAATCTGATACAGTTCTTGAGTTTTGCTGGTGAGAGCTAAGGCCCTCACCCAGGTGGGGGACAGAATGATGACATCCCTCCTGACTTCAGTCAACTCTGTCAACCTCTGTCTGAATTCTTCACTGCTGAAGCCTCTTCATGAATACACATGTATCCTTAGCTTAAAACTTTCCCAATTTTGCTGTTTGGAGAGACACTGCTTTGGGAAAGAACCCTAGTGTTCTCCTTACTTGCTGCAAGTAATAATAAATCCTTCCTTCCCCCAATCTTTGGTTGTATCTATTGGCTCAACATCCATCAAGAGAAGAACCTAGTTTTTGGGTAACAGCTTGCTATTAGAAAGTGTAAAAGATGGAAAGTAACAAAAAATTGATTTCTTAAGTGGGAGCTATTCTGTCCAAAAGGACTTTGAAATATTGCCAAGCAAACGGTCTGAAAGGGTAATATGTTTTTCAGAAGTGGATGGGGGCCACCAGATGCACAAAGATTGTGGAATAATTTGAAACTGGAAGGGAAAAGACACTTTTCCAGGCACTGGAAGCAGTAGGAGAGCCAAGCCCCCTCATCAGAGGAAGAATATAATATGCCCCCCGGGTGGCCAGACCACAGTGCAGTCCTGAATTCCACATGCCTGGAGGAAAACCTCCCTCCCCTTACTTTTCCCCTTCACAGTTCCCACCCTGAGGAGGACTAGGCTGGCTCGCGGAGGGAGGAGGAAGAAGAGACACCCCTTGGAGAGAAGGCAGAGAAGCCCAGAGCCTACTTTTTGCCCTCCACCCTCAGCCCACAAGGCCTTTCCAGCATAAAATCAGGCATAAGGGGAAGTGTTTCTTTGAGGGGGAGTTTTAAACTGAGCAAGAGTTAAGTGATGGTGTCACCATACAATGACTGAAGTGAGACAATTCTTGTGACAAAGTGACTGAAGGAATTTTATTTATCTGAGAGTGGCTGGTGCATAAGATCCATTCAAAGAGGGGTAAAGAAATGGGCTACAGAGCAAGTTTGAAGAGATGGTGGGGAGAAGGAATCACTTAACTTAGAGGTTAACATGTTCAGTGTACCTGGCCAAACTGATTTTACAGTGTACATCAGTCCTGTCTGGCTTCTGGGTCAAAGCAACAGATTCTCCGGATTTCACTGTGGTCCGCTGTTGGCAATGTGCCCTGTGCGCTTGCTGTAGAGAAGAAGCCGACTCTGACTCCATGCTGGAACTGGTTCTCTGACTTGCTTTTGTTATTACTATCATGCCTAATGGCCTGCCTAAAAGGACCCTGACCTTCTGGCTGACAGTAAGGTAAAATGCCTTTGTTCAACTCAGAAAGAGTTGAATGGAAGAGATCAGCACATCCCTTTCAAAGGCTGAACCTTCCTGGAGATGTTGGCCAAGACTGAAGACCCTTTGACTTTACTTCCTCCCTGCCTCTCCCTCTCTGTTCTGCCCTTTGACTTTAGTTCCTCGTTGCTTCTTTCTCTCTCTCTGATTCTATAAAGAATCTGTCATTCTGACCACAATAAGATGGTTACTTTGAGAAATCAGTCTGACATCTTCTCAGTCAGCTGGCTTTCCTGAAGGAGGAAACAGAACAGGCTGCATCTTGAAAGCAGGACTCCATCTTGGGCTGGACTGTGGACTTTGAGCTATATGCCCAGTATCTATGAAAATAACATACCAACGGAAAACCAGACCTCCTCATTTATTCAGTGCCTGTAACATAAAATCCTAGCTACTATTATATAGAGAATGGATCAACAACAAGGTCCTACTATATATAGCACAGGGCACCATATTCAATATACTATGTTAAATCATAACGGAAAAGAATATGAAAGAGCATATATACACACACATATATGTATCTATATGCATGCACACATACATGTACATATATGCACAAACATGTATGTACATATGTACACATGTACATGTATGCATATGCACACGTGTACATATATACACATGCACATATATACATATATACACATATTATGTGTGTGTGTGTGTGTGTGTATATATATATATAAAATGCTGAAGAAGCTGAAGTTGAATGGTTCTATGAAGACCTACAAAAGCTTCTGGAACTAATACCCAAAAAAGATGTCCTTTTCATTATAGGGGACTGGAATGAAAAAGTAGGAACTCAATAAATACCTGGAGTAACAGGCAAATTTGGCCTTGGAGTACAGAATGAAGTAGGGCAAAACATAACAGAGTTTTGCCAAGAGAACGCACTGGTCATAGCAAACACCCTCTTCTAACAACACAAGAGAAGACTCTACACATGGACATCAACAGATGGTCAATACCAAAGTCAGACTGATTTTATTCTTCACAGCCAAAGATGGAGAAGCTATATACAGTCAGCAAAAACCAGACTGGGAGCTGATTGTGGCTCAGGTCATGATCTCCTTATTGCCGAATTCAGACTTAAACTGAAGAAAGTAGGGAAAACCACTAGACCATTCAGGTATGACTTAAATCAAATCCCTTATGATTATACATTGGACGTGACAAATAGATTCAAGGGATTAGATCTGATAGAGTGCCTGAAAAATTATGGATGGAGTTTCATGACATTGTACCAGGAGGCAGTGATCAAAACCATACCCAAGAAAAAGAAATGCAAAAAGGCAAAATGGTTGTTGACAAGAATTTTATAAACTCTTTTAAGAATCTACAGGTCAAAACTAGAAGTCTACCTCAACAATATAAAGCAAATCAATTTGTTTCTTACAAACAGCTAGAAAAGAAGAGAAGCTAAAGGCAAAGGAAAAAAAGAAAGATATACCCATTTGAATTCAGAGTTCCAAAGAATAGCAAGGAGAGATAAGAAAGCCTTCCTCAATGATCAGTGCAAAGAAATAGAGGAAAAAAATAGAATGGGAAGACTAGAGATCTCTTCAAGAAAATTAGACATACCAAGGGAATATTTCATGCAAAGATGGGCACAATAAATGACAGAAATGGTATGGACATAACAGAAGCAGAAAATATTAAGAATAGGGGGCAAGAATACACAGAACTATACAAAAAAGATCTTCATGACCCAGATTATCATGATGGCGTGATCACTCACCTAGAGCCAGACATCCTGGAGTGCAAAGTCAAGTGGGCATTAGGAAGCATCATTGCAAACAAAGCTAGTGGATGTAATGGAATTCCAGCTGAGCTAAATCCTTAAAAATGATGCTGTAAAAGTGCTGCACTCAATATGTCAGCAAATTTGGAAAACTCAGCAGTGACTGCAGGACTGGAAAAGGCCAGTTTTCATTTGAATCCCAAAGAAAGGCAATGCTAAAGAATGCTCAATTGCACTCATCTTACATGCTAGCAAAGCAGCCAGGCTTCAACAGTACATGAACTGTGAATTTCCAGATGCTCACGCTGGATTCCAAAAAGGCAGAGGAACCAGAGATCAAATTGCCAATGTCTGCTAGATCATCAAAAAAGCAAAAAAGTTCCAGAAAAACTTCTATTTCTGCTTTATTGACTATGCCAAAGCCTTTCACTGTGTGGATCACAATAAACTGTGGAGAAAATGCTGAAAGAGATGGGAATACCAGACCACCTGACCTGCCTGTTGAGAAATCTGTATGCAGGTCAGGAAGTAACAGTTAGAACTGCACATGGAACAACAGACTTGTTTCTAATTGGGAAAGGAGTATGTCACCCTGATTATTTAACTTCTATGCAGAGTACATTATGAGAAACGCTGGGCTGGAAGAAGCACAAGCTGGAATCAAGATTGCCGGGAGAAATATCAATAACCTCAGATATGTAGATGACACCACCCTTAAGGCAGAAACTGAAGAGGAACTAAAAGCCTCTTGATGAAAGTGAAAGTGGAGAGTGAAAAAATTGGCTTAAAGCTCAACATTCAGAAAACGAAGATCATGGCATCTGGTCCCATCACTTCATGGGAAATAGATGGGGAAACAGTGGAAACAGTGTCAGACTTTAATTTGGGGGGCTCCAAAATCACTGCAGATGGTGACTGTAGCCATGAAATTAAAAGACGTTTACTCCTTGGAAGGAAAGTTATGACAAACCTAGATAGCATATTCAAAAGCGGAGACATTACTTTGCCAACAAAGGTCCGTCTAGTCAAGGCTATGGTGCTCAAAAGGCATTTATGTTTTTGTTCTTTTTTTTTGTTTGTTTGTTTTTTTGTTTTTGTTCTTTTAAGAAGCCATTTGCTGTTTCTTTAAAATTCACTTGCTTGTGAATGTCAATCAATAAGATCAATCAATCTTATTATTTAATCAGGACAGTTCATACCAAGCGTGGTATTGCTCTCTTCTAGACACTGATGAGAATATTAAGGCAATAATGGAAGCCAAGAAGATAAGGAAATATGAACATGAATGGTCTGGACTGGATTTAAAACTTCACTTGTGTTTGAATAAAGAAAAGTTATAAGAATTATCAAGTGTGGCTTTCCAATTTTGAAATGCTAAAATAAGAATCCTTTTCCCTGCCCAAGGAGGAAAGAGAAAAAGTGAGATCCTTCCAAGGTATGAATACAGAGGAGAGAGTGAACCTAGGGGAGGCAAGGAGCAGCCATGCTTCCATCTTTCCTCTGCACCACTCAGCCCTGGTGGCTTCGCTTGGCCATGAAGAGGTGTCTCATTCAGTCATTCTACAGATACCTGCAAGTATGCCAGGCTTTGGAGACACAATCTGCTATTTTCACTTAACCCTTTCCCCCTTAAGACTATGTTTTGTCTCACAAAACAAACTGTAAGTTTCTTCCTTCTATTTTATTTTTGTACATGACACTTCAATCACAGTGATGGAGTCAGAGTAATACTAGCCACGGACACAAGTCTTCTAGAAAATGGCAAAGTCTTGCTTGCTGAAGAAAGAAGCATTTTATAAACCCTTTTAAGAATCTACAGGTCAAAACTAGAAGTCTACCCCAAGAGGAATATAAAGCAAATCAATGGAAAAAATGTATATGAAATGTATATGAAAATTTTACCTATAATTATCACATTGTATTACTATGTAATATATTTTAATATACACATATATATGTACACACACACATACTGCATGGACAAAGAATGCAGTCTGCCATTTAATTAAACAAAGGATGCTGTCGCCATCAATCCAGCAACCTCTGCAGCCACCCAAACAGTGCACCTGAGGGGATTCAGAATGGAGAAAAGCAGGACCCAGGCCCTGAGAGTTAAGGCGCATATCAAAGGAATGGAGAAAAGCAGGATCCAGGCCCTGAGAGTTAAGGCGCATATCAAAGGAATGATTTCAGGGAGACCAGACTCATGCATCTTCCCATACATAGAAAAGCACAAAATTCACTAACTTCAGATGTCTGGTTTTCTTTAATTATAATCTTTTGATGTTCTGACTACTTTATTTATTTATTGCAAAAAACTACATATCCTGGTTCCCCCTTACCTTTTAGAACGGTTGCCCAGAACTGAGAGGCGGCTCCTGGGTTTAAGTTCTAAGTAAGTCCACCAAATAAAACACAACTTCCAACTTTTAGATGGTGCAATATTTTTTTTTTCAGTTGACAACACATACTTACACACACATTAAAGTGAAGTTATTAAATGCTCTTTTCCTTTTTATAAGGTGTCTAAAAAACTCCCTCCTCATTTTCACAAGAATACTATAAAAAGCGGTTTAAAGTTCTGCCCTTTTTCCTTCACTTCTCTCTCCTTCGTTAATATTTATTGAGTACTTGTTATATACACTAGGTATTGGAGATATGACGCATTCAACCTCATGGTTCATGCCTTGGTATCTCATGATATCTCAGTCCTCCAAGTGGTAAAGCCAGTTCATTCCATATAACTTCACATCTCATTTTAAATGACCCATTGGCTAAGATTCTACAGAAGGGGTCATTAGGAAATGTGGATGAGAGCAGGAAAATAGGCGTGCTGCATTTTTCCAAGGAATTTAATGCTAACCAATTGACTCTTTTTCTCTCGTTCTTTTTCGAATAACAGAAATGTTTAGAAGTTTACCTGAATATACTCTGTAAGAGTGTTAAAGACTTGTTTTGCCACTTGAATAGCTTTGGAGAAATTCCTTTGCCCTTGTTCATCAATGACATCTTTCCCAGAGTAATACCAATAGAAATCACTAATTGATTCCTGAAAAATAAAGAGATGATAGGATTTAGGATTAAGGCACATTCTGAAGCTATCAAAGACCTGTCCAGCTTTGGATTCTTTAAAGGAAATCATTTTAAATAACAGATCGGAAGCAAACAAAAATATCTGTGAAATAAACACTATTCTCAATGATTTTCCTATGCATAAAATATGGCAAATCCTCCCTAGATACAAATAACATCAGGAGAGAAAATAAGAAGAAAACTTAGCTCTAAAAATGACTTTGTCTCTGATAACCTTGAAATTCACAAACATAAGGATTCATAACACTGATGCATATTTATCCATAGAGCAGTTAAATATTACTATGTGAACACAGAAATTAGACAAATCATAGAATATAAACATCTAGTCTACTTTTTCTCCAGTAATGCCAGTAACATTTCTTTAATGAGAATTTCAGAATGTTCCTGACTTGTATTAAGGCCCTGGAAGAAACTGGTTGGATTCCTTATAAATACTGACAACAATTGTAAATAAACATCTAAATATGATCAATCTGTCCAAACAGGATGTTTTCAACAATAGCTCACATTTTAAAGGAATTTCAGTTGCCTAAATGAATAATATAATTTGGGCTACCATGTAAACCACATTCGGGTCTTGAGATATGATTTTGAAAGTTACAGATACATTTTCAGCAAAGCTTCTTGATATATTTGCTTCAGAACTAACCTTTTTCTCCATTAGTTTTAGGTAAGAATGTTGTGCTTTTACATATTCAAAGATTAAGCAAGAAACAGAGAGTCTGTGATTTTAAAAGTACTACACCCGATTTCCTTTTTTTTTTTTTTTGCTTTTTATTTTTATTTTATTTATTTTTTTTGTATTTATTTATTTTTTTACACGAACTCCCAAACATAAAATGAAAAACAAAAGTATAAAATTTCATTAAGAGACCTATATCTTCAGATTTAGTTCTAGTAACATGGAGAACATTACTACAGTATTGAAGATATTTTTAAGTGATGGAATGTTAGGCTGAATTTTTTCATCAGATATCTGGAGAGCTGAAAAGAATTGACCTTAGGCTCTTATATTTAAGTGTATGTTAGGTAGTTTGAAAGCCTTTCTTTCCCATTTTTAGTAATGTTTCAAATATTCTTCTCCCATTTATTTACCAACCACAGAGAAAGGAAAAGAGCATGTCCATGCTTTACGAATTGAAAAGGAATTTAAAATGCTATCCAGCTAAAAACTGCAGGGAAAAAAATATTCCCACTTATAGAAAGAAAAGAAAGTAAGAGCCAGAATCAGAGGCAAAAACAATAGTGGCGGATTCAGTCTATTATGGGGAAAGACTGTGATCAAAGACAAAATACCTCAATAAACTTTGACCTCATAAGTCAAAACACATTATACCATGTCAGTTTCATAACTGCCATATCATGCCAACTAGACAACATTTTAATTTGCTACTAACATAAAGCAACGTACCTGAACTCTCAGAAGGTAGTCTACAGTAGAGATGATTATGTTGACAGTTGTATTATTGCCAGTCTGAGTTCTCAGATAATTTTGAAAATCTACAGAAGATCGAAAGATGTTATTAAAGTGCATTCAAAAATTTAAAATGAATTCTTTGAGTAATTCTAAGAGCAAATGATGTCTACACCAAAATCACTGCAGCTTCTGTAGTGTTATATCTGATAGTTTGAATTATTTATATATTCCATAAAAAGTGAGCACCTCAAAAACAAACCCAGGTGCTTCACAGAATATCAATATTTAAATTTCACCTAAGAGGTTTGTTAACACCTGCTTCCGGATTCCTTGCTCTAGAGCTCTGGGCATGTGAATGACTGAAAAGGACTTCCATCCTGTAGGATGGAGTAATTAAATGATTTATTCCATAATCTCTTGTTCTTCAATACTGTGTTAAATGTTGGGGAAAGAAAAAAAAATCAAAATAAAGCTGCTGCCTTCACAGATGCACAAGCCTGATGGAAAGCTTGATACATACGATACGGAAACAACAAATGGAAATACACCATGGCAGGTTACACAGCGAAGTAGCTTCCCCCAGTTAAAGAGAAGAGGTAAAAAAGAAATAAACCTACATATGTCTCCACAGCTATTTACTGTATTTAATCTACATCTTTCTTCACAACCTGAATCTTTCTATCAGCTGTCTTCTCCAGCATGAGAACTAATAAGAATTATGAAATTCATGTTTGAAAGTCTACATTGTGAACAAAATTTCCTGAGATTTTCTTTATATCAAATATGCACACTACATTTCTAAAACCTAAAAATTGTCTTCAAGCAAGTCAATTTTAATTTAAAAAATTGCATTTCCGTGTAAAATGTACCAACCACTGCTATTCTAGAGCTTTGCTTTTCAAATTATTGATTGTACCCATATGCCATTCAAATGGGCTCCCCTGGTGACTCAGATGGTAAAGAATCTGCCTGCAGTGCCATTCAAGGAACAGTGTATTGATTATTCCTTTAGAAAATTCAGCATTACTGTAGTTTTATCACTAAAAAAAAAATCTCTCTTTAGAATATCAATACCTTAAAAGGATTTATTTAGAGAGGGGGGAAAAAAAAGAATTAAGTGAAATCACTAGCAAAGCAGAGGCTCCTGTTATTACTGGCTTCAAAATGCTTATTGCTGGGTACCATGAACGGTCTGGGGTCTCACAAACCTGAGTTGTGTCCCTCACAAAGCAGTTGCAAGAAGCGGAAGAGGTCACAGGTGAATTCGTCATCCTGCAGAACCTTTTCTCCTGCAGGAAGTCCAGAGGGACCCAATGTTATCAACCACTTTAGCCTCAACCTCCCTTTGAATCCCCACCTCCATCAAACTTGCATGTTCATCTAGCATCGTCTGAACCAAAAACAGTCACAAATCATAGCCACTTTTCTATCTGAAGCTCTTAACGATCATGCGCTTGACAGATAGATGCACTTTTTCTTGGTAAGAAAAGAACATTTGACTCTTAAAAACTCAGATCTCTCTCTGTTAAAAATAGCAGCATGGGTTTGGCAACATTTTAGAAACAACCTGAAGAGGTTTAGAGATTTGAACTTTTCCCCCCTTTCTTTCTATCTTTCTTTTTGTATAGAATCTCTGCATCTCTTACAAATGTGGAAGTTAAATCTGCTTTGTTCCAAGAGTCTGGCCAAATGTTTCAATACAAAGGCGTTCAGTATATATATAAAACAGGGCTAAAAGTTTCTTGTATTCACATATTAATTAAAGGATTTCTGTGAAAATTCTAAATGACTAGAAAATGTTTCTTAACTCATTTCAATGAATTCTCTCGTGAGCTTGTCCAAATAGAGCACTCACTGGTTGTAGCATTCCTTCCAGAGGAGGAGGAACTGGCAAGCAGACGTAACTCCAAATATCAAATCAAAAGAAAGACTTTGCTGACTCCAGCTAAGAGAGCTAACCCTAACAAAGCAATGTGCAAGGGAGGACATCTCAACCATTGGAGGTGGTCTGCATCATTCAACACTACCTATACGTGTGGGGGGCCAGGATGAAGCCTTAGGAAAGGTCTCAGATATTTCACCTCTATTTCAATTTAAATGTACCTTGATCACAAGTTACTCTGAAAGCAAAAACACAGAGGAGGAAACAAACAAAAAACCAGCACCACACAAATGAAAGTTGAGTTTAAAACTATAGAGTGTCCATGAAAAACACACTGCCAACATTATGAGTGTATGCTCTGGAAGCTCAATTTGTTTAGAAAGCAAAATGACAAAAAAACCATACAAATGTTGTTTGGCAAGTGAATGAATATACTCATGTATTTAAAAAATAATAATAATAACTTCAGACTGGAAATACTTTGGGCTAGGAAAGAAAACTATGCAATGATCATGTGTTTACTGGAACTGAAATTATGAATGATCATAATGATAGAGAGGTGATGGACTTACCAGTCTGCAGTCTGTGACTTTCAAAGTGAGAGGCTTCATATAATGGGAGGGTTAGGAAGCAAAACCATTTTGAAAACTAATATAAACATTAAAAAAAGTACATAAAATCACTGTACTGGTTTTCCCTATGAGCCTGCAAGATATGATATTTGGTGACCAAACTAAGATCACCATGTCTATAAATGTGACACAGCAAATCTAAATGATTAAATGTGTGTTGTTTTGAATCTCAATACATGGCTGATAAGCCCATTTCTCAGTGTTTACATTCATGACAGGATAGGGAAAAAGGAACAGTCTAGACTAAGAAACTAAACTCTTCACTGATGACACTTTGTATCATTTCATGAAGATACTTTAAAATGATATTTAAATCAAAATATTATGAGTTAGTTACATAGACTTGTTGACTTTTCCCTTGTTGAACCAAGCTACAATGTTTTGTTTTTCGATTTTCAGAAAATTGAATCAATAAAACCAAGGACACACTATCAATCTTCATAACTTTAATGTGGAATAAGTAACCCCTGGTAGAAAGTATTCAGAAAAGTTAACACTGAAATAAATTAACATGTCGTCTACCAGTGTACCTAGAAATGCTCTGTACAATAATGCACATTAATTTATAACGTAACATTTTTTTTTTTGTTGGCATGCACAGTATCTTTTAGACTGTACACCGAAACACACACAAGTGACTTCACTTACGGTGGACACGCTGCACACAGCAGAACAAGAGAGAGAAGGGAGGGGAAAGGGGGCAGGTCAAGCCTTCATTTGCCATCAGGCGGTACCAGGTTATTGACCAGGGTGCTGCTGCTTAATGAATACATTCCTATCTGATTAAAATGCTGCCATTGCCCATGCTGCCTGTAGGTGGTGCAGGAACAAAGATGGAGGATGGCTTTATGTCTGCAGAAGGTACAGGAGCACCAGTCTATTTTGGGATGTGCGCAAAAGAAATTCCATTGTAAGATGGAAACTAAGGTTAATAAGAAATAACGAAATGGAGTAAAATGTAGTTGAAAGTGCTCTTACATTTTAAATATCTTGTTTGCAATAGCTGTATGATGGCCAAATGTCGCTATTGTGAAGGGCACTCCTTTGTTTTCAATTATAAAGGGAAGTTCCCTGGAGAAGGAAACGACAACCCACTCCAGGACTCTTGCCTAGAAAATCCCCTGGACGGAGGAGCCTGGTGTCCATGGGGTCTCAAAGAGTTGGACACGACTGAGCGACCTCACTTTTCTTTTTTTTAATCATTTCTAACACTGTAATAAAGGGGAAAGTTATTTCAGTACTGTCGTGATGACGAGTTTGTTCCTTGTGCTTTAGGATTTTCATCTACAAAATGAACGGAAAATGTATACTGTATACCTCACTGGCTCTACATAACCTATCTGACCCTTTTTATATCAGTTGTGGAAAGGTTAATATAATTAGGAGCAGTGGCAATGACACTAAATAAAGATGGGAACACCATGCCTATGTGATAAATACAGTTATGTGAACTTAGGTGTTAAGAATGCTTATATTTTCAAAAAGTTGCCTTAATTTTAACGGACCATATATTATAAACAATATAAATTTTTACCTAAAAATAATATTAGGTAGACCTTATTTATTCAAGCTACCAATAAAAAGTAATTCCTCTTTTAGAGATTTAATAAAATTAAAATACTTTAATAGGCTTTTCTACTCCAAAATGGTTCATTTAATTAATAAAAAAGTACACAAAGTTTTGCTTAAATTCAATTAAAACAAACTTGTTTTTACTTAGACTGTCCATAGTTATAGCTAAAAATTTGCAGACCTAGCTCCAGAAAAGATTTAATTGTTAATAATTATCAATAACTGTTACTAAAATTAGTGAAATAAATAAAAAGACTACTAAATATATAAACAATTGCATAAGCATCAGTAGACTCCAGAAGACTAAGATCTCCAGTGTTGTAGGGTCTTGCTACGTCAATATCTCTATAATGTGGAGATAAAAACGTGAGTAGTATGAAACATGAGACTGGCTGCATTGAACAATTCCCTAAAACTCCAGAAAAGATTTAATTGTTAATAATTATCAATAACTGTTACTAAAATTAGTGAAATAAATAAAAAGACTACTAAATATATAAACAATTGCATAAGCATCAGTAGACTCCAGAAGACTAAGATCTCCAGTGTTGTAGGGTCTTGCTACGTCAATATCTCTATAATGTGGAGATAAAAACGTGAGTAGTATGAAACATGAGACTGGCTGCATTGAACAATTCCCTAAAATCTCCTGTTAAGTGGATCTCAAGAGCCCCCATGGTCATGGAGGAAATAATTCTGATCACAGATCTTTAGAGAACTTAAATATTTACTTTGTATATCGAAAAACTGAAGGATAAAGGCTAAAAATACTTTTAAATAGTGAAAAGTTAGGTATTTAATTCCATGTGTGTAGTTAATATATATATATATATATACAGTTTATTTGGTATGCCAGCACTACTGAGAATGAGAAATCTGTGAATTTTAGTTAGTAGATTCTACTGGAAGCATTTTGAAGAGTGAATGTGGGAATTTAGATTCCAAGTGAATCAACACATAAAACATAATATCACAGAAGTGTTACTTATATAATGGCTCTCCAAGGTCTCAGAAAGAAAGTGCAAGTTCCCTGTCAGGGTAAAGAAGGTCCTTAGGGTCTCCCATAAACTACCTTTCCAACCTCTCGTGAGTTCATTTCTTTTCAGTCACTCCAGGTTAGTTACTGTTCTCCCATATGTTTTGTACCTTAAACTTGGCATATGGTGATCTCTTTCACTGGGATGCTTTTCTTTGCCTTCTTATCTACCAGATAAACTTCTACTTCAGGCTGTGAGTTACATCTATGATGATATACTTCCCCCAGCTCTGACAGCTAGGTATCAGCTCAGTTTTCTTTTAAACAGAGGGGATTGCTCTGAAGTTGCTTATTTACAAGTCTCTCTACACAATACTCCGGATTTCCTATATAAATCCAATGTCTAGGATAGTATCTAGCACGTAATAGCCATTCATATTTAAATGAGTGCTTCAAAGTTGAAAAACTGTGCAAGGACGTTTAAAAAAATCTATTTAGTGCCATGAACCACAGGCTTTCCTTGAAGAGAATATTTACACAGGAATGGGAGAGTAATATAGTTAGGATCCAGATGGATACCAGGATCTACTGGATTCCATGTGGGAAGGTACCCTTGGGACCATCTGGGGTGGAAGATAACCAATAAATAATTAAGCACTAAAAACACTAAAAAAAATTAGGGTGGTCAATATTTAAAGATTGCTACAATTATCTTTTTGATTAATTAATTAAAAGGAAACCTTTTCACTCAACTTCATGAGGTCACTATAAATATATAGGCAAGAATCTCAGTGGAACACATTACCAAATACAGGTGGAAATGGAAGAAGCTTAATTTGTATTAATGTTTTATATAACATTTTAGAAAATCAAACAATTGCTGAGGAATCAGATCAGCTTCCAAATTTTAACTTGTTTATGAAGTCAAGGATCCCTGCAATATGATTAAAAATATAATGCAGTGTCTTCAACTATATTCCAAGAAGATGTTTGAAAGAAGAAAAATTGCACTTTCAAGCTCATCATGAGTTTGTAATGAGGATAAATGTTACTGAGGAGAAACAAATCAAAAATCCAAGGATGGAATGAAATTTCAAAAATTCATAGAAGCTTTTGGTTTTGAACTTCATTTCATATAGTAAAATAAAACACATAGGACTAAAAAATATACAGAGAGGACAACACTGAGCACATCACAAAATCTAAACACATCTGAATAAATTTTTTTTTTTAACAAAGGGGAAGTCCAGACTTTTGTACTGAGTGGGCCAAAAAGTTCCTTCAGGTTTTTCTGTAAGATGTTATGGAAAAACCAGGTAGGACTTTTTGCCAACCCAAGAGAAATGAGGGAAATTTAATAAGGTGGGATAAGGATACATGGCAAACTTACATGACAATGACGGTACAGAAAAAGGAATATCAACAATTAGTCCGATAGCCTTATACAGCTGTCCTTCTGCATTTGTGGATACAGGGATATGACCATGCTATGCAGTTTTATATAAGGGACTTGAGCATCTATGGGCAGGAAGAGGGTCCTGGAACCAATCCTTCATGGATATCGAGGGACAGCTGTATACAAACCTTAAAGGAGCATGTATTTCCTAATGTTATCTCAATCCAGATGGGGAATATCATGTGTAATCATAAAAAGCTTAAAAGTGGTATTAAAACTTTAATGGTGGTTTCAAAAATTGGCAATAGATGGGTGCCTTTGAAGGGAGACATTAGGGGGCCAATAATTCTAACCTAAGCCAATGTGCTGGACACAAAATAAGTCCCCCAATGACTATGAGAGACTGGAAGGAAAGGGAATTGGCTTGTGGAATTGGCAAATTAAAGAGAGGAAGAATGCCTCCATTTTAGCCTTGATCCTGCCACATTGCTGTGTGACCCTGGACAAGCCATAGAATTTCACTTTGCCTCACTCTATTTATAAAACAGGGAAAACACCATGGGAAAGTCATGGGTATAAAAAGTTCATGTATTTAAGTTACACATTTTCAACAGTGATATAATTTATGGTGATTTCATCATCAGGAACAGATTTAGCTTAATAAAGACAATTGGTTAGGATGGAGACTTGGATCTATCAGATTATTTTCTCAGTCCTGAGCTTATACTGTGTAAGCCTCAAGCTCTGAAGCAATGAGATCACTAACGGATTCAGATTTTTCAGTCTTTTCTATATTTTCCAAGAGGGATGACCTAGGTTCTTTCTCCTATAAAGGTACATACTTTTCTTAACAGTCGCAGAATCTTTAAAAGAATGGCCACATAACAAAAATTTTTTAAATATGCCAAAGATAGAGTCAGTATAGCTGTTCTCAATCTGGGAAGTAGTATAGCAATCATTAGTCATTGCAGTCTAAGAGGTCTCTTGATGCAGGCAGCAGTGTGTATTGAAAAAGCACAACTTAATCTCTGAAGCTGTGTTGACACACAAATGCTGTGCAAGAAAATCTCATCCCTTCTTTCTCACCATCATATGTCATGCCTTTTAGAGACTGCCTTGCAATATCAATGCCATCTTTGTTATTATGCTAGCCTGAAGAGTAAACACTTGGCTACTGTTACTAGTGTTCTTTAAATTTGATCTCAAGAATGAAAGTTCATTTCATGTTACAAGGTTTTTAATATATGATATTTTCAAAGGCATAGAGAAAAATTCTGTAAATCTCTTAATACTTGGAAGTGAACTGGCAGAGTCCAATGGCTAAAAGGAGACTCTACCATTCACCACCTACCCTGGATCAGCTTTGATTTTCCCATGCACCACTTGGTGCAGCCATAAAGCCACAGTATGTCCAAAACAGAAACGCCACAGGGAAACTATTGCACACATTCACTCATTTACACAATAGTTGCAAACACTGGGTCCACCAGAACTTCTTTTAAATGAAAGAACAGAACCAAACAAATCCAAGACCATCATTTAAATGCTTGTTGCCCCTTCATGTCTACTATGTTAATAACTACACATCCTCATAGGAAGAAAAAAAAAAGGAAAGCTTGATACAGAAATTTTAAAAGTAAAAGGATGCATAATGATGAAAAGTAAATAATCTACTTGCTAAAAATGGTCTGGAAAAGGAAAAACGCACAAAAACTGTCACTATCAAGACTGTACATCAAGCTAACAACAAATAAAGGAGCAAATAAAGAAAAGGCAGTTGATTTTTAATAATTACCACGCTCATGAGTGATGACTGAGGAAGGGAGAATATACATGGACAGTTGTTGAAAGGAAAGGAAATGGGGAAAAAGAAAAGAAGTTGAGACATTGTTTTTGTTTTGCTGTTTGTAAGGAAATAAAACCGTGTTAATCAATTTGGGCAATAACTTTTGTGTGCATCTTTAAAAAGAATAAACTAACCAAACCAATCTCATATTGAGAGACAGAACTAATTCTTACATCAGGATGGCTGCTTTTATCAAGTTATTTCTGAATTGGGACTCACAAGTGTTATTCCAACCCATATCTGGTTGATAAAAGTCTAGGAGGCCAGGAAAATAAACCTGTGTGGCCACTATTTCTTTGTGGGCGCTGATGTAAAGAGTGACACAGAACGATGAATGGAATTATGTTCAGAGCCTCTGGTACATCAGGTAAAAACTGCAGGGGAAAATAAAATTGATTTCTAATTCCAAAACAGGGAAGTCAGACTTTACATAGAGAACTGACTCATTTTTAGGGACTTTACAGCTGGAAAAACCCTAGGACTTCTGTGAGACCTTAAAGGCAATGCAGTTAATGGGATGTGGGCTTTGTAGTGGCTCTGAATTTTCCAGACAGGTCCAATAGGCCAGGAGTTGTAGCTGGTGACACAAATGTTAGTAATGAAGATATTTAGCTTGATGTTCCTTTTCAGAATATCTAAGTAAGTTCAGAATTCTGCTGGTGATTTTTCTTGAAGGTAGCTAACCCAATTAAATAACCAATAATAATCAAGTATTAACTTGATGTCTGAACTTCTACATTCAAATGCCAAGCAGAAAATAAAATTACACAGGTGATATAGAAGCAGCAGCATTAGAATATGTATAAATGATCATCTTTAAAATACAGGAAGAAAAATGCAACTAAATTATTTTTCCTATTGTGAGAACAAAAATATACAGAGATAATTAGAAAGATTTGTTAATTCTAAAATATTTCAGAAAGGCAGGCAGACTACCAATGGCAGAGGGGAGAAAATTTATTTTTTTGCAGTAAGTATAGTTTTTTAGAAGACCCAATGTTCTAAAACTAATAATACATTGATAAGATGAAACTCCAAACCAGACAAAACAAACAAAAACAGATAAACACACGGGGCCTTACTCAAACTAAAATAATTTAAAAATCAAACACAAAATAATAAAAACAAATCAAAACCAAAAATAGAGAAGATACTTTTTTCTTAATAGATACCAAAATGAATGTGAAGCAACAATTATTTCTGCTTTAAATGCACAGTGTGCTAAATTTTCTAGTTTATACATCTATTTAAAGAGAGAAAAACTCTATTATGTGGGTTATTTTTATGCACATGAACATTAAATGATGAAAGTTATTTAAACACAAAAATTACTTTTTATTTTCTTAAACAATTTGTATTTGCAAAGACATACGGATTTATCAAATAGAATAACTGAGCTAAAAGGGAAAAGTAGTAAGAATACTGAAGGCCTCAAGGCTCTGAAAGCATTACTATCCTAAGGAGATAGAATCTGGAAACCTGACAGTTTGCTAAAATGGCCAAAGGAAGTCAAACATTTTCTAATTTGGCTCATCCATGCACTTCATAATTTTAGATATAATTATCTGATAAGGGTTCTTTATCTACTACCCAGCTAGAGGAAAGGTCGCAGACAGTGGGTCTGGAATAAAAAGGAGTCAATTACCAACATGGAAGGTTAGGTCTGGGGTCTTGGATGTGACCTACATGGGTGTCTAACTATGAACTTTTAAATGAGTCACATAAGCATGGTGTCCATTTAGATAACCTCACACTCTCTGTACTGGAAAGGTAATTTCAGGGAAGAAGTGGGGACAGGTGATCTTTTTAATTTAAGTGAGCAGTACCTGATCCTTCCTCAGTCACCATCCCAAGTCCTTCAGCTTTGTTTTGTCGCTCAAATGCATTTAGGTCAAGGACACTGCAATAACAGGGAGAAAAACATTTAGAGGACTAACAGAAACTTTTCTTTCTTCAGAAGGGCAAATGTTTATCATGAAGTGTGAACTGAATGTTATTATGCATGGAAAACATACCCTGACTCAATGTCTACCAACAGCGTTTTTTCGTAGCAGACTACCTCTTCAGGGAGCACCCTGAAATGATCCATGTGAAAGTCAAGTATACGGCATAAATGGGTTTCAACTTGGGAGAACATTACAGAGTCAGCAGGCATACTGAAATATAATTATAAGAATCACGTTTTTCTAGTTGGAATAGCTTTTCACATTAAGTATGTGTCAGGTTTTTTAGTCAAATGCTATCTGAATGATTTTAAATACTGTAAAAACTACACAATGATCATAAATTAGCTGGTTAAGGATCATTGTAGGGAAGATGAGACATGATCTCAAAGCTCACAGATAAAATGAAATGGAATTTTATGGTTTTCAAAAATCATATAGTATTCATTTTCAAATATGGAGAATATATATTAATTCTCCAAGGTCCCTATTTAAGCACAAGGAAGACTATTTTAAGACATTATTAACATGGAACAAGTTAGTAATGAAGACATTACTAACATTTAACAGCAAGATAGAATATAAGACACTTGTACATTTTTGCCCCACTTGAAAGGGTGGGATGATTTGGGAGAATGGCACTGAAACATGTATAATATCATATATGAAACGAATCGCCAGTCCAGGTTAAATGCATGATACTGGATGCTTGGGGCTGGTGCACTGGGACGACCCAGAGGGATGGTACAGGGAGGGAGGAGGGAGGGGGGTTCAGGATGGGGAACAGGTGTATACCTGTGGCGGATACATGTTGATATATGGCAAAACCAATACAATATTGTAATTAACCTCCATTAAAATAAATAAATTTATATTTAAAAAAAAGTGTGCTTAACCATTAAAAATCTCCTGTGAACACAACATTCTAAAACAACTATATACTCCAATAAAAATTAAATTTAAAAAATTGTTTCAATAAAAAAATTTTCTGTGTTTAAGTACTGTCAGTAATGTAAAACGAGTACTTTTGAAGATACAACCACTGAGTGGAACTAAAGCAAGGAGAGCAGGTGCTTACCTGCATGACTGCATCAGGCCAGCCAGGCTCTGAAAGAAGCCCACGTCCTTTTTCTCCTTGAGGTAGTCAAGCATTTTCTGCAGAAAATAGATAAACCACATGGTCACGGAACATAAATCTTATTTTTTTGTTAAATGAGAAAAAACAAAACATTCTTTCTATGCTAAAATAAAGATAAAAAATATCAGTGCATACAAACATGACCATGAAATAGTGACACGCATGTCACATCAAGAGACTTGCACGTTTCTGTGCCTGTGTAACAGGACATACCCATGGCTTGGAACAAGGGAGCTGCCTTACCAAACACCAGGAGCAGCATAAATATCGGGGAAAATAGTACTCTTAGTTCTCTCCAAGTCACTCTGTAAGTATTTGGAGATTCAGGTACTTAGTTCAAGTTTACTGGGAAGAAGGCCCACCTGAATGCTATTCACAGATTTTACTACAAAAGTGAGCTCCAATGCAAGTTTGATGCATGACGCAGGGCACTCAAAGCTGGTGCTCTGGGACAACCCAGAGGGATGGGGTGGGGAGGGAGGTGGGAGGGGGGTTCAGCATGGTGGGACACACGTATACCCATGGCTGATTCATGACGATGTATGGCAAAAATCACCACAATATTGTAAAGTGATTAGCCTCCAATCAAAATAAACAGATTAATAAAAAAAAAAAAAAATGAGCTCCTTAAAAAGTCATCCAAGAGCTCTGAGTACCATATGCTGCTAAGACAGAAATTCAGTTTCCATTACCATGGTCTCTAAACTCAAGGAATGGTGGGAATCATTTGACTATTAATTTTTCTCCTCTGTTCTCAGAATGATGTCCAGATTCTGTGGTCAACATATTGGTTAAACATAAATGTAAAAAATACTAATGCAATGCACTGCTGTGAGTATATTGTTACAAGCCATAGGCAAACAGCTACTTCGAATGTGAACAGGATGTGCTGGAGGTTCCAAATAAGAAGTACATTCAGGATGGTAAGAGAAACACTAAGAAAATAAAGACACTGCTCTTCTCTGATCTTAAATAGCAGGGAACAATTACTACTATCAGTGCTAGTTAGACAGGGCTCAGCTAAGCAGTCAAAATGGTGGTAAGTGATCTTTTTTCAAAAATTTGAGTTAAACGTAATATAAAACTAAATATGTGAAGGCTGCATCAGTTCAGTTCAGTTCAGTTCAGTCGCTCAGTCATGTCCGACTCTTTGCGACCCCATGAATCGCAGCACGCCAGGCCTCCCTGTCCATCACCATCTCCCGGAGTTCACTCAGACTCACGTCCATCGAGTCCGTGATGCCATCCAGCCATCTCATCCTCGGTCGTCCCCTTCTCCTCCTGTCCCCAATCCCTCCCAGCATCAGAGTCTTTTCCAATGAGTCAGCTCTTCACATGAGGTGGCCAAAGTACTGGAGTGTCAGCTTTAGCATCATTCCTTCCAAAGAAATCCCAGAGCTGATCTCCTTCAGAATGGACTGGTTGGATCACAGCACGCCAGGCCTCCCTGTCCATCACCATCTCCCAGAGTTCACTCAGACTCACGTCCATCGAGTCCGTGATGCCATCCAGCCATCTCATCCTCAGTCATCCCTTTATCCTCCTGCTCCCAATCCTTCCCAGCATCATAGTCTTTTCCAATGAGTCAACTCTTCGCATGAGGTGACCAAAGTACTGGAGTTTCAGCTTTAGCATCATTCCTTCCAAAGAAATCCCAGGGCTGATCTCCTTAGTAAAGACAACTATTATGTTTTCACTTTATAAAATTTTACCATCCTTATGACAGAAAGTGAAGAGGAACTAAAAAGCCTCTTGATAAAAGTGAAAGAGGAGAGTGAAAAAGTTGGCTTAAAGCTCAACATTCAGAAAATGAAGATCATGGCATCTGGTCCCATCACTTCATGGCAAATACATGGAAAAACAGTGGAAACAGTGTCAGACTTTATTCTTTTGGTCTCCAAAATCACTGCAGATGGTGACTGCAGCCAGGAAATTAAAAGACGCTTACTCTTTGGAAGGAAAGTTATGACCAACCTAGGGAGCATATTGAAAAGCAGAGACATTACATTGGCAACAAAGGTCAGTCTAGTCAAGGCTATGGTTTTTCCAGTGGTCGTGTATGGATGTGAGAGTTGGGCTGTGCAGAAAGCTGAGCGCCGAAGAATGGATGTTTTTGAACTGTGGTGTTGGAGAAGACTCTTGAGAGTCCCTTGGACTACAAGGAGATCCAACCAGTCTATTCTAAAGGAGATCAGTCCTGGGTGTTCTTTGGAAGGACTGATGCTAAAGTTGAAACTCCAATACTTTGACTACCTCATGCGACGAGCTGACTGACTGGAAAAGACTCTGATGCTGGGAGGGAGTGAGGGCAGGAGGAGAAGGGGACGACAGAGGATGAGATGGCTGGATGGCATCACTGACTCGATGGACATGGGTTTGGGTGGACTCCCGGAGTTGGTGATGGACAGGAGGGCCTGCCATGCTGTGATTCATGGGGTTACAGAGTCAGACACGACTGAGTGACTGAACTCAACTGAAGCATAAATATTCTAAAATGCATGGACCTTAAGTGTGCACGTCTGTGAATTTTTGCAAAGTGAACATATTTTGGGTTGTATAAACTCTATCCAAATAAAAAATAGAGATGATTTCCTGCACTCCAGAGGCTTTTCCATGCCCACCACAATATTCAGGCTTCTGTCACCATAGATGAGTTTTGCTTTTTTTCAGAGTTTTCATGGCTGGTATCATAGAGTATGTTTTCTTTTGTGTCCGATGTCTTTGCTCAAGGTTATAGTTATGACTTTCATTTATATTATCACATACATTCTGCCTGTAGGCCTAATCCTGCCCACTATCTGTTTTGTACAGCCTCTGAACTAAGAATGATTTGATATTTTTAAAGGTTGTAAATATATATATATATATATGTATAAAAGAAAATGCAATGGAGAATGTATATGACCTGCAAAGACAAAAACATTTATTTTCTGGCCCTTTAAAGAAAAAAGTTTGCCAATTCTTATTGTGTGGTATCCCACTGTAGAATATATAATTTAGTTATCCCTTGTACTATTTATAGACATGTGAGTTATTTCCTGGTTTTGGTCATGACAAATAGCATTGCTGTGAACATTCTCTTATTTATATTATTTTATTTTTAAAAAGTTTAATAGGATAATTGCTTTACAACTTTGTGTTGTACAAAAGTGTGACTCAGCCATAAGTATACATATGTCCCCTCCCTCGTGAGCCTCCCACCCACTCCCCATCTCACCCCTCTAGGTCATCACTGAGCACTGGGCCCAGTGTGGACATTCTTGTACACATCTTTTGGTGAACACATATCTATTTTTTGGCTAAGTGTGTAACTGCTGGACCATAAAATGTGTGGGATTTTTTGTTTTTATTTTTTTGAAATATCGCTAAAAAAGATTTTCATAATGATCATACCAATTAAAATTCCCTCATCAGTGTATGAGAATTCTGGTTGCTCTATATTCTCTACATTTAATACTGATGGATTTTTAAAATTTTAGTTCTTTTATTGTATGTGTGCAGTGGTGCCTCATTGTGAGTTTAATTTACTTTTCTCTGAGGAAGCATAACATCTTTCATGTGCTAATTGAGCATTTGGACAGCCTTTTTGTAAAGAACCTTCTATTGCTTTGCTCATTAAAAAGAAATTGGTTAATTTTCTTTCTCTTATTGATTTATATAACTTCTTTATATATTATACATACAAGTCCTGTCAGATGTGTATACTGTAAATATTTGCTCTTCAGTTTGCCATTTTACTTACTCATAAGTCTCATGATGAATATAAGTTGTTAATTTTTATGTAGTCCAATTTTTTCAAATCTACTTTATGGTTAATTCTTACTGTTTCCTGTTTAGCAGCCTCTTTGCCTACCCTCCAAAACATAAAAGTATTCTCTTTTGTTATCTTCTAGAGCCTTTATTGTTCAATGTTTTGCACTTAGTTTATAATCCACCTGAAAGTTATTTTCATGTTTGATGTGAAATTGGGCTAAAGGTTTATTTTTTCCGTGTGAATGTTCAACTGATATTCTTGGTAACCCTGAGGCTGCAGAACCCTGGTAACTGCAGGAACTGTGTTCTAGCAACAATCCTGGTGAGGACTAATCCCTACCACAGTGTTTAGAACCCCAGGAGATCATTGCTGCGGGACACACATGCTAATAGTGTGGCCTGGCTTCCTTTGAACAACAGACTGTATTCTAGGACCCCTCTTAAAACTTGTGGCTTTGGAAACAAGGCCAAGCTAATCCAAGTGATACCTAAGCTGGGCTCAAATTCAGGAGAGAATCTCAGAGACCCTGGTTACAGTACTGTTTTCTAAGGACAAGAGGTAAGGTTCGAAGTCCAGAGGGCCTGTGTTACCTTCTACTATCCTGGTTGTTTAAGGGGGGAAAAAAAAAATCAATCCCCACCTTCATTTGTTGAAATATTTATCTTTTTCCCTACTGCACTATGGTACCTTTCACACAAACTTATTGACCACATATCTGTGGGTCTGTTTCTCAATTTTCAATACTTCCTTTGGATTTTTGTATCAGTTTTTCTAAGGGAGATTGGTCTGTGATTTCCTTTCTTGTTATTCCATTTTGTTTTGGTGTCAAGGTTAGGCTGCCATCATAAACTAAGTTTCTATTCCCTGGGAAAATTTGTGTAAATTTTGTGTTATCTTGGTTAAATGTTTGGAAGAATTTCTTGATGAATTCAACTGAATCAGATGTTTTCTTTGTGGGACTATGTAAAGTGTAGATTCAATTTATTTAATATATTTAGGAATATTCTAAATTTTTACATTGTGTCTGATGTCAGTTTTGCTAAGTTGTGTTTTTCAAGAAATTAGCCCATTTCGTCTAAATTTTAAAATTTGTTGCATAATTAATAATGTTCCCTTATAATTTATTATTACATATCAGATTTGTAGTGGTGCCTCCTTTTCATTCCTTGTATTGATAGCTCATGCCATTATTTCTTAAACAGTCTTATAGGGCTATATTATGGGAACTGCCACAAATTTTGGTATGTCTTAATTTCATTGTCATTTAGTTAAAACTGTTTTCTTTTTTATATTGCTTCTTCATTGACCCATAGGTTACTCAAATTATATAGTTTATTTTCCAACCCTAGTTTATGTGTGTCTAATTTTTAGAGACTTTAAGTTTATATATTCTCACTTCTAAAACAACCCTAGAATTATAGCATATTTTATTCTATTTGCTACCACTTTATTCCATTTAGTGCTATTTTCTTTTATGCTATTACTATAGTGTATTTTAATAAATTATTTTTCTGGGTGTAGGATAATAGGTAGGTGATAATTTTCTTTTAGTACTTTGCAAACAGCATTCTTTGCTTTCTGGTTGTCATTTTTACTAAAAATACATTTGTTAGTCTTGGTACTGTTTCTTTAAAAGAGATTTGCCTCTTCTTAAGAATTTTCTTTGTTGGATGTGCCTAGGTATACCTTTCTTTGCACTTGAACTGCTTGGAGTTCATAATACTTTTTGAATTCATAAATTGATGATCTTCATCGGTTTTAGAAAATTGCCACCAAGACCTCTTTAAATATTGCTTTTGTCTATTCTCACATTCTCCTTCTGAGACTCTAGTTATACCCATTTTAGGTCTTTTCACCTTGTTTCATATGTTTGTTATGCTCTCATCTTTTCTTTTCATTCTCTTTTCTCTATGAGCTTTAATTCTAATATTTATCTCACTGCATTCATTATTTTATGCGATGTTTGATCTGTCAAATTCTTAATTTTGGTTATGGTTCACTTCTAGAATAAAAGTTGTGTCACTTTTTTATGAATTCATAAAACATGGCCAAATTCTTCATGTTTTCCCCTTGTTTTCTTGAACATATTAATTATGGCTATTTTAAGTCTTTTGCCAGTAACTCCCCTATCTATGTCATCCATGGGTTGCTATTATTTTTTTTCTTCCAAATTTTAGTCACATGGTTCTGTTCCTTGCTTTTTTATTAATGTTTGAATGAATGCCAAACCTTCATATGAAAAGTTTTTAAAGGTCTGAATTATGTTATCATCTACTAGAGAGAATTTAATTATCATCTCTAAGGCAGTTGAAATACAGGAAGATCACCTTAACTCAGTTGAGTCCCAATTTCAGAGTTGTCCTTATCCAGGAGTGTAGTCCCTTAGAGGTCTCAACAGAAATCCTGGCATATTTATCAGCACCTTTCTTTATAGGTAGACCTGTAACTCAAATTTATTTTTCTTCAGATGGCCAAAAATTCTACTTGCCTTTTTAATGTCTCAGCAGTTTATTTTTGATCATTTCTTCAGCACCCTACCTGGTGCACTAAAGAGTCAGCAAACCACTTGAGGTGGAAATTGCACTCTGAATTTGGGCATCACTACTGCATGGTCTTCCCAGGTGGTACAGTGGTTTAAAAAAAAAAAATCCTCCTGCCAAGCAGAAGATGTGGGTTTGATCCCTGGTTCGGAAAGTTCCCTTGGAGCAGTAAATGACAACCCACTGCTCTGTTCTTGCCTGAGAAATCCCATGGACAGAGGAGCCTGGTGGGCTATAGTCCCTGGGGTTGCAAAGAGTCAACAGGACTCAATGACAAAACAACAGCAACCACCACCATTGCATGCATCCTTGAACTGCTGCTTTTGTTTCTCCAGTCTAGTGACACAGACACAAGCTCTAAGCCGCTGCTTTCTGTTTGTATCCTGTGCTTTGAACTGTGAGTTGGCAAATGCCCCGGAAGGACAAGCAGCAGGCTCAGGTGGGGCTCATCTCTGTTTATTCCTTTTCCCTTGGGACGTTTGCCCCTAGGTATTGGTTGCCTGGGTTGCTTCCCAGTGTCTTCAAGGAGCTTTATATGCATTGGTTTTTGTTTTGCTTGTGCTTTCAAAGTAGGTTAGTCTGGTACAGCTGTTTCATCATAGACCCAAAAGCCACCTCCAGTTATTCGTATTTTATCCCAGCATTTCTTCAACTTAGTTTTACAATGAAAACTTTTTTTGGGTCATTGGTGAGCATTTCACAGAACACCTTTTAGAAAACACTACTCCAAACATGTAGTCTGTTCATGTCAGTCTAATACACAAAAAGTTTTTCATGCTTTTCTATAATTGCACATCTTTCCCTCTGCCTAGAATGGTCTTGCCCATATTTCTTTTGCCTTCTAAGATCCTACCAAACTACTTCTTTCATTAAGGATTCTGTAATTTTCTGAAGCAGAATTTAAAGCATCCCAAGTTCCATAAAATTATTTGACTTGTAAGAGTCTTTAGAAATCCTGACCTTTTAGGAAGGTGCTGTGTTTTCTCTTGATGGACAGTGAGAGTCATGTAAATGATTTTTCTTTTATGACTACCAGAAATTTCACTTATTAAAAATGCATAATATCATATATTTTGTGTTATTTGTGCTTTTCTTGGTGTTTTCTCTAAATTTTTATTATATAACTATTTGCATATATGTTCTTATAAGCTTTTTCGAATACTTTATAAAACATTACAAAATGGTATACAGCACATATAGCCTGCTCTAAATGTAAACAACAACAATCAAACAACTAAAGTGTAAATTGATTGATAACATAAATATTCCCTTACCTAACATATACATTCGGTGAGCAAAACTTTGTTTTGGTTAATTTCATGTTGTAGATCACAGTGGTAATGAGTAGGGCCTCTGGAGCCAGAGAACCTGGATGTGAATTTTACTTCTACCTTTTACTGCTTGAGATCTTGGGCAACTTACTGAAACTCTCTTTGCTTTGTTTTATTCATATTTAAAACATCATTTAGTTGCTGTGAGGAAGAAACAAACTAATACATATAAACACTTGGAACAGTATCTGACACATAGCAATTCTTCAATAAATTTTTTTATTGAAGTGTTGTTAATTTACAATGTTGTATTAGTTTCAAGTGTACAGCACAGTGATTTATATGTATACATATATATACATACACACATATATATTATTATTTTCAAGATTCTTTTCCATTATAGGTTATTGCAAGGTATTGAGTATAGTTCCCTGTGCTAGCAAAAAATGTTCTTAGGCCATCTGAGAAAAGTATGATGTCCAATGTTGTATGCTAATATTTGGAATGGTGACCTTTGCCAAGTCTTTTAAAGTTCTAAAAGCTGTCAAATGGCTCTATAGCAATATTTAAATTTGTCAACACTGAGACAAGTAGCAGTTTCCATAAGAAGTGAATAAAGATTTATTTTATTAAAAATAAATTTCTTCTAAGCTTGGTATTTTAGCTTCCTCATATTAGTTATAACACTTCTAGAACAAATTATGGGATTAGAAGATTACTTTGTTAATATGCTATTCATAGACACCAGGGTTTGATCCCTGGCTTGGGAAGATTCCCTTGAGTAGGAAATGGCAACCCACTCCAGTATTCCTGCCTGGAGAATTCCATGGACAGAGGAGCTTGGCAGGCTGCAATCCATGGGATCTCAAAGAGTTGGACGCGACTAAGCACAGTACACTATTTATCAAAGGTCTTTGTTTCATTATCTTGAATAGTATTATTATTTACCAGTGATAGGATTAGAAACTGAGAGGGTAATGCTAACTTAAAGTTATAACATATGATACCTGTATTATTGGTTATGATCACAGATTGTTTCAAGAAGTAATGCAGCATTATGATCATGATCAGCTATGGTAATGTTCCATAGCTTACCACTTTCTGTGTGTTTTCACGGGAAATTTGTTCCCCTGAAAGGTAAGGCAAGATATCTACAATCAGTTTGGTTGCTGGGCAGCATTTTAGGATTCTGCCAGATAGACTGGAGGGTTTTGTTTTCTATACAAGGTGAACCTAAAGAATACTGTGGCAAGGCCAGTCACTGTTTTCTTTTCCTTTACTGTCAGAATTGAAATATATCATCTTAATGGGAAAAAAGGGCTTCCCTTGTAGCTCAGTCAGTAAAGAATCTGCCTGTAATGCAGGAGACCTGGATTTTATCCCTGGGTCAGGAAGATCCCCTGGAGAAGGAAATGGCTACCCACTCCAGGATTCTTGCCTAGAGAATCCCATGGACAGAGGAGCCTGGCGGGCTACAGTCCATGGGGTTGCAAGACTTGGACGCAACTTGGCTACTAAACCACCACCACCAATGGAAAAAAGGACAGGGGTAAAGAATCTGCCTGCCAAAGCAGAGGGCACAAGAGACATGGGTTCAATCCCTGGGGTTGGGAAGAATCCCTGGAGAAGGAAATGGCAACCCTTTCCAGTATTCTTGCTTGGAAAATTCCATAGATGGGGAGCCTGGCAGGCTGCAGTCCATGGGATCACAAAAAGTCAAACACGACTGGGCGCACACACACACAATGGCAAAAAAGAACATACCTACATCCTCATAGGAACCACAGGTGTAATACTGAAAGCATTTGGCATTTGCTTGGAGTGTGGCTGGTCTAGGCTGCTGGTCTGAGATTGCCCTGAGAGGGGTAGCCTTAGCCAGAAAAAACATCAGAATGCGAAGGAAGTGAGATGGCCTAGTCTGTGTAGCATCTAACAGGAAAGACGCAAGATCAGGAAGACATATTTTAGTGCTTGAAGACATACGTAGGTTTACCACCAGCTTTTTGAAGCTTGTTCCCACTTGCTGTAGTTCTGTCTTCATGTAACAACTAACTCTTTATATGATATATGCCTGTGATAGAAAAAAACCAAAACAAAACACTGTAGGGTTTTGGGGCTTCTCTGGTGGTTCAGATGGTAAAGAATCTGCCTGCAATACAGGAGACCCCAGTTCGATCCCTATGTTGGAAAGATCTCTTGGAGAAGGGAATGGCAACCCACTCCAATATTCTTGCCTGGAGAATTCCATGTACAGAGGAGCTTGGCAGGCTACAGTATACAGGGTCACAGAGAGTCAGACATCACTGAGTAGGACCCCACATAGGGTTTTTAGATGATGATTAATGCAGTTTGAAGTTTAAAACAGGACCCTAGTAATACCTGGCCCATTAGGAAGGTATTCTCAGTGAATACTTTCAGAATAAGAATTTCCAGCTGTTATATGTATTCAGTTAGCAACTCTGCGAGTCTAATGCTTGTGTAGGTGGTACCTTCCAGGGAATAATGAATATATAGGATCACTGGAAGCAGAGATTTTAAAGGCAACTCAAACTTGTGTCTTTTATTATTCTGGTTTCAACTTAGCTCTTAGGATAATATTACTGAAAAAGCAATAGCAACAAATTTAAACGTGCAAATTTAAAAAACAGAAACTAATTAGAGTATTTCAAATATTCCTATACTTTCTCTAGAAGTTTTTTAAACCATTGTAATTACAAAGAGAGGGACTGAGAGAAAGAGAACACACTGTTTTTTAATAACTGAGAATTGAGTATGAATGAATAACTAGCATTGTTTATATGGGAATTGAGATGCTTGGATTGCTTCTGTGAAGTATTAAATATTATACTATCTACCCAATTCCCTGTATTTAATAATTTGCACTCACATCATTTATTCATTCACAAGTAAATATGTGAGCACTTTCTGTCTGTGATATCCCACGTCATTTAAATTCTGACTAAACAGCCGAGAGGGAGAAGTAATGGTGGCAGGATGTGAGTGCAGTCTAAGCAAATATCACAAAAGCAAAGAAGTGAATTTGCAGCAGGCAGTCAATATTTCTTTTTGGCTTAATGCAACCTAGTATTAGAGGGAAGGAGGGATGATGTTTAAAAAAAAAGGTAATCCTTTTATCAGTGTGTCTTAGAGTTTAAGTATTTGCTTTTCCATCAGGAGTTGAAAAAAGTTAAATTGATACTGTATACCTCACAACTTTTAGAAAGAAAAATTCCCCTTGAGCGCAAGTAACCATGTCTTTCATTTATTTCTAGGGCTAGAATTCTTTGTGCTTATAGTTAGTTGGTTGACATGTGCCTGGCCTCTTGTTGGAGTGTGTTCCATGTTGCTAGACACAATTTATTTTTTAAACATTTTATTTATTTTTGGCTGTGCTGGACCTTCACTGGTGCTGTGCAGGCTTTTTCTAGTTGTGGCAAGAGGGGGCT
>SJYX01017219.1:105048-125993 GCA_006410675.1 Oreotragus oreotragus
TATATTTAATTTGACATTTTTGTGCATCTGCTAAGTGGTATAGGGAAAATTATATATGTTTCAATTATTTTCTATCTGGGTTAAAAGTTAAAATCCCCCACTTAAAAGCAGTCTGATCCTAGCCAAATTTCAAATCCTCTTTTTGTCTCTTCCCTCATCTGTAAAATTTATTTCAATAAAGTCTGCTTAAGATTATCATCATTATCAGAGATACTGTTAAGGAAGTTGCCAGCACAGTGTGAACTCAGTCACTTCAGGTGTGTCTGGTTCTTTGTGACTTCATGGACTGTAGCCTACCAGGCTCCTCTGTCTATGGGATTATCCAGGCAAGAATACTCGAGTGAGTTGCCATGCTCTCCTCCAGGGGATCTTGAAGACCTGGGAATCAAACCTGTATCTCCTGCATTGCAGGTGGATTCTTTACCCATTGAGCCAGCTGCCAACACAGTGCTTAGTGCTTACTGGGTGTTTCGTATATAGTGTTCCTTTATTACTACTAGAATCAGGCATGTAATCAGATGCCCAGTGCAATAGTGTGCTAAGCAACAGGATTTCAAAGATAAACACTCTCTGACTCCTGCCCTGTGCCCTCAAGAACTCATCAGCTAAAAGGGGAGATAGAAACATAAGCAAAGCAGATCTTATGTCATATGATTTGCAGCGTGCTTGTGAGAAAAGGAATGTAAATACAATGTGTAGGCAAAAGGAAGAGGATTTCAGGCAGAGAACAAGCAGCCTAAAGTTGATTTTCATGTATACTGTACCTCCATTCTCTCTGCCCGTCTTCTGTCAATATAGATTAAATGAAGTGAACTTGGTAGGAAATATTTTGCATTTGCATAATATGCTAGTGCTGTTCTGTGTACTAAGTAAGCATTTCAAATTTATAGATGATCAACCTCCTCCTGTTATAGAGCACATGGAATTTTGCATTTATGAAAAAGTGAATTATTAAGTTTTTCTACAAGTTTCGGTTCAGTTCAGTGGCTTAGTCATGTCTGAGTCTTTGCAACTCCATGGACTGCAGCACACCAGGATTCCCTGTCCATCACTAGCTCCCAGAGCTTGCTGAAACTCATGTCCATAGAGTGGTGATGCCATCCAACCATCTCATCCTCTGTCATCCCCTGCTCTCCCTGCCTTCAATCTTTCCCAGCATCAGGGTCTTTTCCAATGAGTCAGTTCTTTGCATCAGGTGGCCATAGTATTGGTGTTTCAGCTTCAGCATTAGTCCTTCCAATGAATATTCAGGACTGATTTCCTTTAGGATGGACTGGTTGGATCTCCTCACAGTCNTCTTTCCCAGCATCAGGGTCTTTTCCAATGAGTCAGTTCTTTGCATCAGGTGGCCATAGTATTGGTGTTTCAGCTTCAGCATTAGTCCTTCCAATGAATATTCAGGACTGATTTCCTTTAGGATGGACTGGTTGGATCTCCTCACAGTCCACGGGACTCTCAGGAGTCTTCAACACCACAGTTCAAAAGCAGCAGTTCTTTGGCACTCAATTTTCTTTATAGTCCAATTTTCACATCCATACATGATTACTGGAAAAACCATAGCTTTGATTAGATGGACCTTTGTCAGCAAAGTAGTCTCTGCTTTTTAATATGCTGTCTAGGTTGGTCACAGCTTTTCTTCCAAGGAGGAAGCGTCTTTTAATTTCATGGCTGCAGTTACCATCTGCAGTGATTTTGGAGCTCAAAAAGTAAAGTCTCATTGTTTCCCCATTTATTTGCCACAAAGTGATGGGACCGAATGCGATGATCTTCATTTTCTGAATGTTGAGTTTTAAGCCAACTTTTTCACTCTCCTCTTTCACTTTCATCAGGAGGCTCTTTAGTTTTTCTTTGCTTTCTGCCATATGGGTGGTGTCATCTGTATAACTGAGGTTTTTGGTATTTCTCACAGCAATCTTGAATCCAGCTTGTGCTTCATCCAGCCTGGCATTTCATATGATGTACTCTGCATATAAGTTAAATAAACAGGGTGACAATATACATCCTTAATGTATTCCTTTCCCAATTTGAAAGCAGTCTGTTGTTCCATGTCCAATTCTAACTGTTGCTTCTTGACCTGCATACAGATTTCTCAGGAGGCAGGTCAGGGGATATGGTATTCTGACCTCTTTAAGAATTTTTCAAAGTTTGTTGTGATCCACACAGTCGAATGCTTTTGAGTAGTCAATAAGCAGAAGTAGATGTTTCTTCTGGAACTTTCTTTTTTGATGATCCAACAGGTGCTGGCAATTTGATCTCTGGTTCCTCTGCCTTNGGATATGGTATTCTGACCTCTGTAAGAATTTTTCAAAGTTTGTTGTGATCCACACAGTCGAATGCTTTTGAGTAGTCAATAAGCAGAAGTAGATGTTTCTTCTGGAACTTTCTTTTTTGATGATCCAACAGGTGCTGGCAATTTGATCTCTGGTTCCTCTGCCTTTTCTAAATCCAACTTGAACATATGGAAGTTCACGGTTCATGTATTGTTTATTGAATTCTGGCTTGGAGAATTTTGAGCATTACTTTGCTAGTGTGTGAGATGAGTGCAATTGTGTGGTAGTTTGAGCATTCTTTGACATTGCCTTTGAGATTGGAATGAAAACTGACCTTTTCCAGTCCTGTGGCCACTGTTGAGTTTTCCAAATCTGATGGCATATTGAGTGCAGCACTTTCACAATATCATCTTTTAGGATTTGAAATAGCTCAATTGGAATTCCATCACCTCCACTAGCTTTGTTCATAGTGATGCTTCCTAAGGCCCACTTGACTTTGCATTCCAGGATGTTTGGCTCTAAAGGTGAGTGATCACACCATCATGGTTATCTGGGTCATGAAGATCTTTTTTGTATAGTTCTTCTGTGTATTCTTGCCACCTCTTCTTAATATCTTCTGCTTTTGTTAGGTTCATACCATTTCTGTCCTTTATCGAGCCCATGTTTGCGTGAAATATTCCCTTGGTATCTCTGATTTTCTTGAAGAGATCTGTAGTCTTTCCCATTCTAATGTTTTCCTCTATTTCTTTTCATTGATCGCTGAGGAAGGCTTTCTTATCTCTCCTTGCTATTCTTTGGAACTCTGCATTCAAATGGATATATATTTCCTTGTTTCCTTTGCCTTTATCTTTTCTTTTTTCAAATATTTGTAATGCCTCCTCAGACCAAAATTTTGCCTTTTTGCATTTCTTTATCTTGGGCATGATCTTGATCACGGTACAGTATCACAAACCCCAGTCCATAATTCATCTGGCACTCTATCAGATCTAATCCCTTGAATCTGTTTGTCACTTCCACTGTATAATCATAAGGAACTTGATTTAGGTTATACCTGAATGGTCTAGTGATTTTCCCTACTTTCTTCTATTTAAGTCTGATTTTGGCAGTAAGGATCCATGATCTGAGCCACAGTCAACTCCCAGTCTTGTTTTTGCTGACTGTATAGAGCTCCTCCATCTTTGGCTGCAAAGAATATAATCAATCTGATTTTGGTATTGACCATCTGATGATGTCCATGTGTAGAGTCTTCTCTTGTCTTGTTGGAAGAGGGTGTTTGCTATGACCAATGTGTTCTCTTGGCAAACTCTGTTAGCCTTTGCCCAGCTTTATTTTGTATTCCAAGGCTGAATTTGCCTGTTACTCCAGGTATTTCTTGTCTTCTTACTTTTGCATTCCAGTCCCCTAAAATGAAAAGGACATCTGTTTTGAGTGTTAGTTCTAGAAAGTCTTGTAGGTCTTCATAGAACTGTTCAAATTCAGCTTCTCAGCATTACTGGTTGGGGCATAGACTTGGACAACTGTGATATTGAATGGTTTGCCTTGGAAGCGAACAGAGATCATTCTGTCATTTTTGAGATTGCATCCAAGAACTGCATTTTGGACTCTTTGTTGACTATGAGGGCTACTCCGATTCTTCTAGGGGATTCTTGCCCACAGTAGTAGATATAATGGTCATCTGAGTTAAATTCACCTATTCCAGTCCATTTTGGTTTACTGATTTCTAAAATGTCGATGTTCACTCTTGCCATCTCCTGTTTCAGTTCAGTTCAGTCACTCAGTTGTGTCCGACTCTTTGTGACCCCATGAATCACAGCACGCCAGGCCTCCCTGTCCATCACCAACTCCTGGAGTTCACTCAAACTCACGTCTATCGAGTCAGTGATGCCATCCAGCCATCTCATCCTCTGTCGTCCCCTTCTCCTCCTGCCCCCAATCCCTCCCAGCATCAGAATCTTTTCCAATGAGTCAACTCTTTGCATGAGGTAGCCAAAGTACTGGAGTTTCAGCTTTAGCATCATTCCCTCCACAGAAATCCCAGGGTTGATATCCTTCAGAATGGATATCCTGGTTGGATCTCCTTGCAGTCCAAGGGACTTCAAGTTCAAGAGTCTTCTCCAACACCACAGTTCAAAAGCATCAATTCTTGGGTGCTCAGCCTTCCTCACAGTCCAACTCTCATTTATGTAGCACCATGCAAATTATTGTGAGCTTTACCTGCTGTCATAGTAATGGGTTGTGTTTAGCTGTTAATACAAAGACAGGGCTACAGTTGCTTACATAAATAACAGAGAATTTTTTTTTTTTCCTTAAGAAAAGCCTAGAAGTAGCCCAGAGACATCCACAGGTTCATCAGTGACTTCCTTTCTGTTACACCATCCTTGGCATGTAGCATTCCTCCTTAAGTTTACCTCATGGTCAAAAATGGCTGCTGCAGCCCTTGCAATCTTGTTTGTATTTAAGGTAAGAGGAAGTAACTGCAAGTTTTAAAATGATGAATAGCTTTCATAATTTTATTTTCTATTTCTTCATTTTTAGGTAACACAGCAAACAGAACATATGCAGTAGGACGTGTGAAGACATTCTCATGAGAGAATGTTATTTCCAATATATTTTTTATTTTTTTGATGTTCAGGGATTTCAGATTGATTGGATCACTTCTAATCTGTCATTCAGGGTGGATTCTTATTCTAACAAAATCCTGGAAATGACTCAGTTGTCACTTATAACAGAAAAGAAAGAAACAATTGGAAGAGGAGGGTGAGAAAGAAAAAGCGTCAATTTCTAGAACAAATATAAGCCTTGGCTATACCTTTTTCACTAAGGCATTGCTGGCAAATGAAGGGGAGGGGAAAGGGTTAAGTGACTGTGTCCTTCAGACACCCCAGGGAAGCTGATGAATAGCTATATCTTGCTTCATCTACCTGAAACAGTGTCTATTTGAAACAAAAATGTTGATTACATTAATGGAATTTTGTTGTATTATGGCCAAGAAGGTGATTCCTTTACAAAATGCTAAAGAACTGGTTTTGTTTTAATCAACAAAATTCCTTGGCATTTGTATATGCACCCCTGCCCCTGCAAATCCTGAGATTATAACTGATTGATCAGTAAGACACTTAGTAAAATATTCTCATCTTTTACTTACACAATGTTGATTCTGATTGCCTTACATTGATGAACCTAGTGGCAATGATGGGTCATTTTAAGTTGCTGACATAAAGAACATCATTTCACTACATAGGGGTAACAAAATTAACAAAGGAAAATAACTTTTAAACTCAAGTTGAATATTCCTCTCTGGTTCATATAACCCAGTGTCTCGAGTGCTTGTTGAAAATATAAACACCCAATCTCTGGGCCAGTTTCTCTAAATCAGCGACTGTGGGGATGGACTCAGCCTCCGCATCCTCCCTAAGTGTCCCAGGTGAGCCCCTCTATCAGGCTCTATAGCGCTGGAAACCCTTAAGGGCTCTGCGGTGGTGTCTCATTTGAGTGTATTTTCTGAAAAGCGATTCTTTCAGCTTAATTTGCAGCCATCTAGCCAAAGCTTCCTTTTTCTTGTCTTTTCCATCTTGGTTCTGCCTCTGCCACCCAGAGAAGTCTCTCCTCCTCAAAACATATGGTGTTATTGAGAATCCGTCTTTTCTAAGGGCTTCTCTTGTGGCTCAGCTGAACCTGCTGTGTTCTCAAGTCCACGCAAGCAGCATTCAGACGAACTCAGAGGATTCCACCGTGATGATGCAAAAAAAGGCCCTTCGGTTACTTCTTTATCTTCCTTCAGCAATAATGCAGCAAATGATGTCTTCACATTTCAAGACATGATCCCAGGAAGGAAATTCTCACCCGTAGCTGTGGCCAGACAAGAAGCCACTTGTGCCAGAGTGTTTTACAGTTCTCCTTGGCTCTCTGACCACTCTTGAGATGGAGCCAACATTTTTCTCTGTTTTGACTTTGACTGTTATGATCATTTTCCTCACCAATAATTATAACATTATATCCAGTTGAAAATATCTTTCGCTCTGGTAATTCAAGTGAAGTATTGGTTCAAGGATTTCATAATAAAAAGTATGAATTAAATATGCAACTGGCCCATAAGGTTTGTATAGCCTAATAAGATAAATAAATGACATGTTACCAATTAGAACTGAATGGAGAAGTTCATTGATTGCAGTCAGAGGGGTACAAGGGCTTTCCCGGTGGTGCTTAGTAGTAAAGAATCCATCTCCCAATGCAGGAGACACAAGAGTCTGCTTGTTTGACCTCTGGATTGGGAAGATTCCCTAGAGGAGGGCATGGCGACCCACTCCATTATTCTTGCCTGGAGAATCCCATGGACAGGTGAGCCTGGTGGGCTACAGGCCTTGGGATCACAAAGAGTCAGATACGACTGAGCAACTGAGCACACACAGGAAGCTCATGGCTGGGGGCAGTTTGGGGAGGAACAGGGTTGTACTTCTAACTTGTAGCAAGGGATTATGGGTGGCATTGTGGAATAGGTGATGGACAGATCCCACCTTGAAAGACATCTAGACAGTGACCTTCAAAGATGTGGTCACTGACTGAGCAAAATGGCAAAGGCACAAAAGTGGCAAAGTGTGTGGGGCCTTTGTAGAAGGGCGTGAATAGTTCTGGTTGCTTCCTAGAGAGTGGGGTCGAGTTAAAGTGAACCTTGATCGTCAGGTTAGGCATTCAGACTTGCCCTTTGGTTAATGGAAAGGCAATGAAAATGTTCATATGGGGAAGACATTCTTTAGTAAGATTATTCTGGCAGCAGGAAGTAAAACTGATAGAAAGGGGAAGACGTTAGAAAGAACCAAGACTTATTAGGGCTGAGGATCGTCCAACTTTAGTCTCGTTTTAAAATTAAACTCAGCTGGTATGTCTCTAAGATGTTTAAAATTCATGGGGCAGTCAAGGCATTAACTTTCCTGTGGAAAATTCCATTAATGACAGATTCTGACAAGGAAACATTATTAACGATAGAGGATTTGAATCTGAAGGCTGTATCCACAAGACGTTTGTGCTACTCCTACTTCATTCTTCTATGATGCATATAATTCTTTACAGTATTTCTGTGCACAGTATGGCACTGCATTCTCCCTTTGTTTTTAACAGCATGTGGTTAAGATAATAATAGCTCTCCATAAGTCATTTGAGCTTGGACACGGTACCAAAGGTACACAGAAAATTAATGGCTTTTTTGGAAGCATCATTCAGATCTTGCAGCTCTTAGCCTTTCTGTCTTCCCATTGTCTTCTCTTGGCCTGTGCTACTGAAAATACAGAGTGCTGGCTTACATCAGAAGCAGTCATTAGCTCATGTATAAATCTTCTTTCTATTCATTTAAAGAGGAGGTTTTTTTCCTTGTTTATATAACCACAAATTCTATATTTTCTTTCAGAAAATCAGAGTCTTCAACTATCTTAAAAATGGTAAAAGATGGTCTCAGAAGGAATGAAGGCATAATTATCTTTGGGACTAGAAGTGTACATTAAATTCCAATTAAAAATTGGTCAGAACACTGACAATTCTGCTCCTGTGTTTCTTCCTTTGTTCATCGGCTCTATGGGTTTAAACATGCTGCAAACAGCATCTAGCATCAGCGGATTTAAATGCTCATGAGACGGTATTTGAACTGATCTTTTTCTTCCTTGCCGCGCCTAATGGATTACTAAATTTAAGTGCTCAGGGCATAGTTTTGCCCTCCTTTGTGGGTACATGGCTCTCATTGACGTCATTGGGAGCCCTGTGTCTCTGCAGGGCAGAACTTGGCACTTCCATGTAGAATATTTTTAAACTATAAAATTGAATTACAAAGGTATTGCATCTGCTTTTTATATAGACACTGTTTGCTTTATTAAAGAATGTTTCATAAAGCCAGCCAATTCTACAGGACCTACACATTTAGCGAAGCAAGCTATTTTTAGAAATTACATAAAAAAGAGAGTGAACTTTTAATTTAAAATCAGGATTGTTTAGGATCGGATTTATAGAAATCAGAATGATATACTTATTATTAAATCATGCTTTTATTTTTAGCAGGTGTGCTGGGTAGCAAAATTTAGTTTTGTGGAAACACAAATGAAAGGGGTAAACAAAATATTAAAAAGACTCTGTTACCAACTGAAATATATTTTATCTCTTTTTTCTTTGAAAGAGTTGATGTACAATATTACATCAATATTAGTTTCATGTGTACAAGAGTGATTTGACATATATATATATCTTATGAACGGAGCACCATGGCCAGTCTAGTAACCGTTTGTCACCATAAAAAGATACTGTAATATTGCAGACCATAGTCCCTATGCTGCATGGTATTCTTCCCTGTGATTTACTATCTTATAACTGAAAGTTTTTACTTCTTAATCTCTTTCACCTGTTTTGCCCAATCTCCCATCCCTTCCCCACTGTGACCATCAGTTTGTTCTCTGTGTCTTTGAGTCTCTCTGTTTTTAGATTCCACATATAAGTGAAATCATATATTTCTCTGTCTGACTTTATCACTTAGCAAAATACCTCTAGGTCTATCCATGTCATCAGAAATGGGAAGATTTCATTCTTTTTTAAGGTTAAGTAATAATATTCCAGTGTGTGTGTGCCTTTGTGTGTACATATGTGTGTACATATGTGGTACATATACCACAACTTCTTTATTTCTTCTATCTCTCGACACTGAGGTTGCTTCCATATCTTGGCTATTGTAAATAATGCTGGGATGAACATAGAGGTGCATTCATCTTTTTTGGGTTAGTGGTTTTGTTTTCTTTGGATACTCCAAAATTGAATTGCTGGATTGCATGGTAGTCCTAGTGGTTACCTCTGAACAAAGTAGGGACTTGGACACAGAACCTATTTGTTTGTGCAGTACTGTAAAACACACCTATAGGAAAATTGCATATGAATGGACTTGCACAGTTCAAACCTTCCTGTTTAAGGATAAACTGTATTTTTAATCTTAGGGGCTGTGTTTCATACTGGTTGAGCCAATTTACATTCTCATCAATGGTGCATGAGAGTTTCCTTTTCTCCACCCTCCTAATGCTAATTTATTATCTGTTTGATGATAGCCATTCTGACAAGAGTGAGGTGATAACTCATTATGGTTTTGAATTAATTTGCCTGACAGTTAGTGATGTTGAGCATCTTTCCTGTGTTGGCCATCCATATGTCTTCCTTAGAAAAATGTCTATTCATGTCCTCTACCCATTTTTTAATCAGGTGGTTTGATTTGGGGATATTGAGTTGTGTAAGTTCTTCATGTATTTTGGACATTAACCCCATACTGGATATATCCTGGCAAATATCTTCTTCCATTCAGTGGGCTGCCTTTTCGTTTTGCTGATGGTTTCTTTTGCTATGTAAAAGCTAGTCAGTTTGGTGTGGTCTCATTTGTTCATTTTTAGTTTTATTTTCCTTGCCTGAGGAGACATATCCAAAAAAAAAAAATTGCTAACACCAATATTGAAGAGATTATTGGCTATTTTCTTCTAAGAGTTTTATAGTTTCAGGCCTTACATTTAAGTCTTTAATCCACTTTGAGTTTATTTTTGTATATGGTTGAAGATAGTGGTTTAGTTTCATTCTTCTGATATTGTGCCCATCTTTGGATATAATGTTCCCTTGGTATCTCCAGTTTTCCTGAAGTGTTCTCTAGTCTTTCCCATTCTGTAGTTTACTTTGCATTGTTCACTTAACAAGGCTTTCTTTTCTCTCCTTGCTATTTTCTGAAATTCTGCCCTGAGTTGGGTATGTTTTTCTCTTTGTCCTTTGCCTTTTGCTTCTCTTTTTTTCTCAGCTATTTGTAAGGCCTCCTCAGATAACCACTTTCCCTTCTTGTATTTCTTTTCTTTGGGATGGTTTTAGTCACTGTCTTCTGTACAATGTTATGAACCTCTATCCCTAATTCTTAAGGCAGTTTGTCTACTAAATCTAACCCTTGAATCTATTTGTCACCTCCACTGTCTAATCATAAGGGATTTGTTATTGTTCATTCACCAAGCCATGTCCGACTCTTTGTGACCCCATGAACTACAGCAAGCCAGGCTTCTCTGCCCAACACTATCTTCCTGAGTGACTGAGTGATACTCAGTGATGTCCGACTCTTTGCAACCCCATGCACTGTAGCCTGCCAGGCTCTTTTGTCCATGGGATTCTCCAGGCAGGAATACTGGAGTGGGTTGCCATTTCCTTCTCCAGACTATCTCCCTGAGTTGGCTCAACTCAAGTCCACTGAATCAATCATGCCATCAAACTGTTGCCCCCTTCTCCTCTTGCCCTCAATTTCCAAGCATCAGGGTCTTTTCCAGTGCGTCAGCTCTTTGCATCAGATGGCCAAAGTATTGGAGCTTCAGCATAGGTCATACCTGAATGGTCTAGTGGTTTTCCCTACTTTCTTCAATTTAAGCCTGCTTTTGATATAGCTATCTAATTTTCACAATACTATTTATTGAAGAGATTGCCTTTTCTCCACTGTATTTTTAAAAAAATTCCTTTGTCATAAATTGACTGTATATGCATGTTAATTTCTGGACTCTATTCTGTTCCATTGACCTGTGTCCTAATTTTGTGCCAGTACCATAGTACCATGGTTACTATAGCTTTGCAGTATAGTTTGAAATCAGAGAGCAGGATACCTCCAGCTTTGTTTTTTTTCTTAACATTCTTGACTTTTCTTGGTCTTTTGTAGTTCCATACAAAATTTAGGATCATTTTTTTCAGTTCTGTGAAAGATGTTATTAGTATTTTATTTATTTATTTATTTTGAAATAGCTTTCAGGTTTTCCCTACTTTCTTCAATTTAAGCCTGCTTTTGATATAGCTATCTAATTTTCACAATACTATTTATTGAAGAGATTGCCTTTTCTCCACTGTATTTTTAAAAAAATTCCTTTGTCATAAATTGACTGTATATGCATGTTAATTTCTGGACTCTATTCTGTTCCATTGACCTGTGTCCTAATTTTGTGCCAGTACCATAGTACCATGGTTACTATAGCTTTGCAGTATAGTTTGAAATCAGAGAGCAGGATACCTCCAGCTTTGTTTTTTTTCTTAACATTCTTGACTTTTCTTGGTCTTTTGTAGTTCCATACAAAATTTAGGATCATTTTTTTCAGTTCTGTGAAAGATGTTATTAGTATTTTATTTATTTATTTATTTTGAAATAGCTTTCTCTTATTTTTTCTTCTCTTTCCTTTTATTTCTAATATTTACATTTTTCTTTTTTAAATACAAATTTATTTATTTTAATTGGAGGCTAATTACTTTACAATATTGTATTGGTTTTGCCATATATCAACATGAATCCACCACAGGTATACATGTGTTCCCCATCCTGAACCCCCTCCCCACACCCTCCCTGTCTCTTATACACATCTAGATGTGTATAAGAGACAGGTGATGGNTCTCCAGGCAAGAATACTGGAGTGGGTTGCCATTTCCTTCTCCAATGCATGAAAGAGAAAAGTGAAAGTGAAGTCGCTCAGTCTGTCCGACTGTTAGCGACCCCATGGACTGCAGCCCACCAGGCTACTCCGTCCATTGGATTTTCCAGGCAAGAGTACTGGGGTGGGGTGCCATTGCCTTCCCCGTGATGAGGAACCTATAAAGGGAAATACCCCCATTCCTGAGCAACTTTGCTGTTTTTCCACTGATTAGCTGTTCATATGACAGAGTTCTGAGTTTCTTGTCTACTTACTTATCACTTACTTCGGCCTGTTCCTGTTAGTGATTTAAATTGAACAGCTGCATGTGTAGCACATATAAAAAGTTATTTATCCTTAAAACACTCACATGTGACATTCATAATGTGAACTGTGAACCTGATGGAATATGTTGAAAACAAATAACAGGTCAGTAGTGAACAGTCTGTTGGGGCTACAATCAGCCAGGTGCTCACTATTTCAGCTCATTAGGAGTGGAAGGCGGAGAATGAATAAATAGGGGAGCAGGTATCATTGACTTCAATACAAATCTCCCTTCTGCGATCACAAACCAGAGAAAACCAATGTGAACTTGGGAGTTTCTATTTTTAGCTGCTTTTTTTGTAGGATTCACCAATATTCAGCTTTAAGAGTTTCTATGTGTGCTGTAGATTCCTAAAGCTACATGCACTCAGTCAAGAACAGCAGTCTAAATGGTAGCCATTCATTTTTGTCCTGTTTCTAAGTATGCATTCATTTGTCCAGCAGCTTGTTATTGAGTGTCTACCATGTGCTGGGCCCTGTATAAGATACTGGATACAGTCAAGTAACCTTATGGACATAATCTCTATCCTTGTAGAGCTTAAAAATATAATGGAAGAGGTGGACAGTAAACAAATAACTAATAGTGAGAGATATTAATCAATGCTGTGAAGAAAATGAATAAGTTCTCTAAGGAACTTACACATTTAAAGCCAAAACCAAATACAAACGGGTTGACAATACTCTAGTATCAACATCAGTAGGGTAACAAAAAGTGATCTTTAGACTTTTTCAACTTTGGGCTCAACAGAGTAACCTGGGTAAGAAGGAATAGGTTTATCACTAACATAAGCATTGTGTGCAGAATGTTTCTTAGGGAATGTGGGGATACGGGAACACAGTTTAGAAATTTCTGAAGAAAGTTTATTTTATAAATTAAGCGTTACTTATTATCAATCACAATAAACTGTGGAAAATTCTTAAAGAGATGGGAATACCAGACCANTGATGGTCATGTGAGTTGGTCCAGTCTTTGTCTATTATGGGCTTCCCTGGTGGCTCAGCTGGTAAAGAATTCCGGGAGACTTGGGTTCGAAGATCCCCTGGGAAGGGAAAAGCTACCTACTCTAGTATTCTGGCCTGGGGAATTCCACGGACTGTACAGTCCATGGGGTTGCAAAGAGTCGGACATGACTGAACGACTTTCACTTTGGCTATTATGGATAAAGCTCTGTATGGACATGTGTTTTGTGTCTCTTAGACTGTTGTTGTTGTTTAGTTGCTAAGTTGTGTCCATCTCTTTTGGACCTCATGGACTGTAGCATGCCAGGCTCCTCTGTCCATGGAGTTCCACAGGCAAGGATATTGGAGTTGTTTGCCATTTCCTTCTCCATGGGATCTTCCTGGACCAGGGATTGAACCCACATCTTCTGCACTGGCAGGTGAATTCTTTATTACTGAGCCACTGGGGAACTATCTCTTTTGTTTTTTCCTCATGGATAGTATATAGAAATATGATGTTAACTATGCTTTTTTTTTCCAGGGATGTCCTTTACCTTATGGAAAAATTTTCCATCAATTCCTACTTTGCTAATAGTTGGAAGAAACACAAGCTGGAATCAAGATTGCCGGGAGAAATATCAATAACCTCAGATATGCAGGTGACACCACCCTTATGGCAGAAAGTGAAGAGGAACTAAAAAGCCTCTTGATGAAAGTGAAGGAGGAGAGCGAAAAAGTTGGCTTAAAGCTCAACATTCAGAAAACGAAGATCATGGCATCCGGTCCCATCACTTCATGGGAAATAGATGGGGAAACAGTGGAAACAGTGTCAGACTTTATTTTTGGGGGCTCCAAAATCACTGCAGATGGTGACTGCAGCCATGAAATTAGAAGACACTTACTCCTTGGAAGAAAAGTTATGACCAACCTGGATAGTATATTCAAAAGCAGAGACATTACTTTGCCGACTAAGGTCTGTCTAGTCAAGGCTATGGTTTTTCCTGTGGTCATGTATGGATGTGAGAGTTGGACTGTGAAGAAAGCTGAGTGCTGAAGAATTGATGCTTTTGAACTGTGGTGTTGGAGAAGACTCTTGAGAGTCCCTTGGACTGCAAGGAGATCCAACCAGTCCATTCTGAAGGAGATCAACCCTGGGATTTCTTTGGAAGGAATGATGCTAAAGCTGAAACTCCAGTACTTTGGCCACCTCATGAGAAGAGTTGACTCATTGGAAAAGACTCTGATGCTGGGAGGGATTGGGGGCAGGAGGAGAAGGGGACGACNTCCAACCAATCCATTCTGAAGGAGATCAGCCCTGGGATTTCTTTGGAAGGAATGATGCTAAAGCTGAAATTCTAGTACTTTGGCCACCTCATGCGAAGAGTTGACTCATTGGAAAAGACTCTGATGCTGGGAGGGATTGGGGGCAGGAGGAGAAGGGGACGACAGAGGATGAGATGGCTGGATGGAATCACTGACTCGATGGACATGAGTGTCAGTGAACTTTGGGAGTTGGTGATGGACAGGGAGGCCTGGCGTGCTGCGATTCATGGGGTCGCAAAGAGTCGGACATGACTGAGCGACTGAACTGAACTGAACTGAATACTCCATTGTGTATATGTACCACAGCTTTCTTATCCATTCATCTGCTGATGGACATCTAGGTTGCTTCCATGTCCTGGCTATTATAAACAGTGCTGCGATGAACATTGGGGTACACGTGTCTCTTTCAATTCTGGTTTCCTAGGTGTGTATGCCCAGCAGGGGGATTGCTAGGTCATAAGGCAGTTCTATTTCCAGTTTTTTAAGGAATCTTCACACTGTTCTCCATAGTGGCTGTACTAGTTTGCATTCCCACCAACAGTGTAAGAGGGTTCCCTTTTCTCCACACCCTCTCCAGCATTTATTGCTTGTAAACTTTTGGATTGCAGCCATTCTGACTGGTGTGAAGTGGTATCTCATTGTGGTCTTGATTTGCACTTCTCTGATAATGAGTGACGTTGAGCATCTTTTCATGTGTTTGTTAGCCATCTGTATGTCTTAAAAGGGATTGCATGGGTCTGTGGATTGCTTTGGGTAGGATGGACATTTTACCAATATTAATTCTTCAAGTACATGAGCATGGTACATACATATCTTGTTTCATTACACTTTGCTTTATGCACTTCACAGTTATTGTGTCTTTTATAGATCAAAGACTTATGGTAACCAGGCACAGAATAAGTCTGTCAGCACTATTTCTTAAACAGCATCTGCTCACTTTGTATCTTGGTGTTACTGTTGGATTATTCTCACAACATTTTAAACCTTTCACTAGCAAAAAAGTAAAATTTGTGAAGGCTCAGATGATGGCTAGCAGTTTTCAATACAATAAAGTACTTTTTAACTATGATATATACATTTTTTTTTACATGATACTGTTGCATCCTTAATAGTGAACTTTTACATGCATTGGGAAACCAAAAAATTATTGTGGCTTGCTTTATTATATTATTCATATTAGTATGGTGGTCTAGAACTGAAAACTCAATGTCTCTGAGGTATGCTTGTATATATTTCTATTTATTTACATTATATTCAGTTTCTTTCATCAAAGTCTTATGTTTTCAGAGTGCAGGAGTACAGGGCTTTCCCCTTCTTGGTTAAATTTAGTCCCAGGTATTCTATTATTTTTTGATGCAGTTGTAAATGGGACTGTTTTCTTCATTTCTTTAATAGATTGTTATTAGTGTATATTGATTTTGTATTATACAACTATTGAATTCATTTATTAGTGCTAATAGCTTTTATTCATTTAATTTTTTGGTGGAGTCTTCAGGGTTTCCTATATGTAATATCATGTCATCAGAAAATAATGACAGTTTTACTTCTTCCTTCCCAATTGGGATTCCTTTTATCTCTTTTTTTGGTCTGATTGTCATGGCTGGGACTCTAATCCTGTTTTGAATAACAGTGTCCATAGTGGGCAGTTCTAAGATTGATCTAGATCTTAGAGGAAAACCTTTCAGTTTAGCTGTGAGTTTGTCATATATAGCCTTTATTATATTAAGGTGTATCACTTTTATACCCACTTTGAGTTTTCATTATAAATGGATGTTGAATTTTGTCTATATACAAAATTCATGGATGTTGAATTTTGTCTATATACAAAATTCATGGATGTTGAATTTTGTCTATGTAAATTTTGTCCATAAAATGGATGTTGAATTTTGTCTATATACTATACAGTCCATGGAATTCTGCAAGCCTGAATGCTGGAGTGGGTAACTTTCCCCTTCTCCAGGGGATTTTCCCAACCCAGGGATTAAACCCAGGTCTCCGGCACTGCAGGCAGATTCTTTACCAGCTGAGCCACAAGGGAAGCCCATTACATTAAAGTATATAATTTTCATACCCATTTTGAGTTTTCATTATAAATGGATATTGAATTTTGTCAAATACTTTTTCTGAATCTGAGATGATCTTATGACTTATATCCTTTGTTAATGTGCTGCTTCACATTGATTAATTTGTGGATATTGAAACATTCTTATATTCCTGGGATAAATCCCCTTTGATCATGGTGTATGATCCTTTTTATATATTGTTGAATTCAGTTTGTTGGGATCTTTCTCTCCTTCAATTCTCAACAGTAATCTTGATAACTAGAGAACTCTTGGTTGTAAAGTTTTTTTCCTTTCAGTACTTTGACTATACCATTTCAGTCCCTTCTGATCTGTAAAGTTTTTGCTGAAAAATCAGTTGATACTCTCATGGGGGTACCCTGTACCTAACTAGTTGTTTTTCTATTGCTGCTTTTAAGATTCTGTCTTTAACTTTGACATTTTAATTATAATGTGTCTCAGTTCATCTTGTTTGGAACTCTCTGTGCTTCCTGGACTTGGGTGTCTGTTTCCTTTCCTAGGTTAAGGAAGTTTTCAGTCATTATTTCTTCAGTATGGTTTCTCTGCCTTTATCTATCTCTTCTCCTTCTGGAACCTCTATAGTGTAAATGTTAGTATGCTAGATATCCCAATATCTCAAACTATCCTCACTTTTTTGTGTTGTTTTTCCTTTTTGCTGTTCTGGTTGAGTTACTACCGCTGCCCTATCTACCAAATCACTGATCTGTTCTTTGGAATCATCTAGTATGCTGTTGATCGCTTCTAGCACATTTTTTAAATTTCACTTGTTGTATTCTTCATTTCTGATTGGTTTCTTTTTAAAGTTTTCTGTCTCTTTGTTAAAGTTCTCACTGAGTTTATTCACTGTTCCTCCAAGTTTGGTGAGCATCTTTATGACTATTATTTTGAATTCTTTATCTGATAAATTGCTCCTCTTCATTTCACTTAGTTCTTTTTTCTGAGGTTTTGTCATTACTCTTTCATTGGAAAGAGAAAGTTCCACCAGATCCCTGCCCCACTAGCACATACCCTGAAATTAGCCAGTGTTATTTCTCCTAAGACCCAGGTGTTTTTCAAGCTGCTCTATCTGGAGTGGGACTCAGAGTGAGTTTATAGACACACCCTTCAAGAGTGGAGTCTGAGTGTCCTGCAACCTCTAGCTCTCCTGGACACAGCCCTGCAAGTTTCCAAAGCAAGGTGTGAGGGGGCTTGTCTTCCTGGTGCTGAGTCCCTGGGTTAAGGAGCCCAGCATGGCATTTGGACCTCTCACTCTCCATGGGGTAACTTCACAAGTGTGACCTTTCCTACTTATAGGTCACTCTACTGTGGATTTTGCCTGAACCTCTGAGATTCCTCCTTCTCTTAATGTGGCCTTTTATTTACATCCTTAGTTGCAGAAAAGCTATTTTGCTAGTCATCAGGTCACTCAGAAACAGCTCTTCTATATGTAGTTGTAGTTTTGGTGTGTCTGTGGGAGGATGTGCGCTTAGAATCTTCCTAGTCTGCCCTCTTGAGCTGGAACCTTCTTTTCCTTTTTTTTCTTCTAGTAGAATTTCATGGAGCATATTTATGACAGCAGGGTCAGGTTTAAGGTAACTGAGAATTTTCCTCTCTGGACTCTACATCTGCAGCCATAATTTTAATTTTAAGCCTCTTCTCCTACATCCCTTCTCTCTCATCTCTATCCACTCCACCCCAGGGGTTAAGCAGATGTTTGTGAGGGCAACTGTAGATGGGTAGTGAGCCCTCCTGAGGGTAGTCGTTGTCAAATCAATTAGAAACATTCTACTTAATCTGTCCATGATTTGATGGCTGTCAGAGTCCCTAAGGTCCTGTCTTGGAAACTTGTTTTCTGAAGGGGAGAAAGGCTGACATTTTTCCTTTTTTAAAAATGTATTTGCTAAAAAAAAAAAAATGTATTTGCTGTTTGAGTCATCTTGATAGTGCAAGATGCTAGATAATGTGTCAGGGCTTTCACATCCATGGGTCTGCAACACTTTGCATCCTGTAAGTTATTGGATGTTATCATCATTGACAGACTCCTTGATGTCATTCTAATGTTACAGACTGCAGTTCAACCCATTGGAGATAGCTTTTTTGAGGTACTGCTCTGGAATGTACAGAAAAGAACTCACATGTTAAATCTCTGGGCTTTTGCTAGCTGTGCAATTTCAGCTCTGTCAGCAGGTTTGCCCTCTGAAATAGAGTAATGTTCATAATTTTAACTTTTAAAAGTGGACGTCTTCAGTAAAAATCCAGTGACTATCACCCGGGGCCAATTACCGATGAGTTCCAACATGAAAACCTGGGGGAAATTGGTGCTATTAGCAAAAATACTGACAGAGGCCAGCCTCCAATGCTGATAGTGATGTATTATGTTAGGCTCAATGTAGGGATTCCCCATGGTTTTGTACTTTATTGTGTCAAGCCTGCTTCTTTGGAAATCTTGCCAACAAGAATATACTAGGGTGAGAACCAGACATTTCTGTGATCCTGGCATGTTTGAATGTTGCGACATTAGACATGAAAATAAACAATGACAACCTTTCTTCTTCCTAACTGAAAAATTATGGAACCCAACAAGATACAGTAGGAGACATTAAATTCAGCAAGACCAGGAGCACTTGGAACCCCTGGGTTTATACATCATCTTGTTTTACCTCTTCCTTTTATAAATGAAGAAACGGTGAATGGGAGAAATTAAGTGATAACTATACAGCTCCGTAGTTACAGATTTGGGACTGAAACAAAGTTTTCCCAGTTCATTATTCTCGTGTGTTTTTTTCTGCATTAAGGCTGATTAATTTTTGAAAAATAGTTTTCTTCCCTTTCACCAGCCTTGCTCCATGCTTCCTACACTCAGATTTTCAGCAACTATGTCTGATGGTGAGGGAGTGGGCTGGTGGCATTGTTAATGCTTGAATAATCTCTCCCTCCATGCCACAGCTTTCCCTGCCATCAAACAACATCCTGATAATGATACTTGGGTCTATCCTTTCTGGGTAGTAGCCATATTCTGGGTTTTTAAAACACACCAAATAAATACTTGCTCTCTGTTCCATTCCTTCAGAGCCCTTCTAGATGACACTGGAAATCCTGAAAAATTATATTTTTGTTAAATACTTCCATCCATTTACCCAAAGGGTTTGACTAAGTGAACATTCCTAAGATTCTCTCAGGTTGGTGGAAAGAACTTTAGAACACAGAAATCTTTTGATATAACCCAAGTTACAAGTTTTCTGCTCACTTGGAAATCAAATGCTAGCCCTGGTTTTCCCATCTTTGATTAAACAGGGAGGGACATGTCAGGGAGTGTTACAGGGTTTTAACATGAATGTCACTGGTACATAAAAGCCATGGAAGACTCCTGACCATTATAATAACTGAACGATTTAGCTCCAAAGGAGAAGTGGGTTTTAGAGCCATTGAGACAATATCAGCTGATAGATGCATTTTTTTTCCTTTTTCTTTTTGAAGTACAACTTACATAGAGTAAAAGGATGCCAAATGTAAAATACAGCTTGATAATTTTCGCAATGTACATCTTTGTGCAATCTCTTTCCAGGTCAAATTATAAAATATTATCAGCACCCCAGTAGACTTACTCATGCAGATACTTGTTATAATTTTCTCATAGTCCTTTGTAATACTTCTAAAGGTTTGTTTGGCCATTGGTGTTGATTGTCTTGGGGGACATGTGTCTCCTCTTTCACTCCACCCTCTAAATGTAGGAATGATAATTTTCGCAATGTACATCTTTGTGCAATCTCTTTCCAGGTCAAATTATAAAATATTATCAGCACCCCAGTAGACTTACTCATGCAGATACTTGTTATAATTTTCTCATAGTCCTTTGTAATACTTCTAAAGGTTTGTTTGGCCATTGGTGTTGATTGTCTTGGGGGACATGTGTCTCCTCTTTCACTCCACCCTCTAAATGTAGGAATGTGCATTCATCATTATTGGTAATTTAGGAAAGCAGACAATGTCACCTACTCAGCAAATGAAATACTCAGCTCTAAAATTTTATAACTCACTAAACTTGGTTGCCCTGCTTCATTCCATATTCCAAGGCCAAATTTGCCTGTTACTCCAGGTGTTTCTTGATTTCCTACTTTTGCGTTCCAGTGCCCTATAATGAAAAGGACAAGTTTTTTGGGTGTTACTTTTAAAAGGTCTTGGAGGTCTTCATAGAACCGTTCAACTTCAGCTTCTTCAGCATTACTGGTTGGGGCATAGACTTGAATTACTATGGTATTGAATGGTTTGCCTTGGAAACGAACAGAGATCATTCTGTCATTTTTGAGACTGCATCCAAGTACTGCATTTTGGACTCTTCTGTTGACCATGATGGCTACTCCATTTCCTCTAAGGGATTCCTGCCCACAGTAGTAGATATAATGGTCATCTGAGTTAAATTCACCCATTCCAGTCCATTTTAGTTCACTGATTCCTAGAATGTCAATGTTTACTCTTGCTATCTCCTGTTTGACCACTTCCAATTTGCCTTGATTCATGGACCTGACATTCCAGGTTCCTATGCAATATTGCTCTTTACAGCATCGGGCCTTGCTTCTATCACCAGTCACATCCACAACTGGGTA
>SJYX01017219.1:126036-141079 GCA_006410675.1 Oreotragus oreotragus
TTTGACCACTTCCAATTTGCCTTGATTCATGGACCTGACATTCCAGGTTCCTATGCAATATTGCTCTTTATAGCATCGGATCTTGCTTCTATCACCAGTCACATCCACAACTGGGTATTGTTTTTGCTTTGGCTCCATCCCTTCATTCTTTCTGGAGTTATTTCTCCACTGATCTCCAGTAGCATATTGGGCACCTAATGACCTGGGGAGTTCCTCTTTTGGTATCCTATCATTTTGCCTTTTCATACTGTTCATGGGGTTCTCGAGGCAAGAATACTGAAGTGGCTTGACATTCCCTTCTCCAGTGGACCACGTTCTGTCAGACCTCTCCACCATGACCCGCCAGTCTTGGGTTGCCCTGCAGGCATGGCTTGGTTTCATTGAGTTAGACAAGGCTGTGGTCCTAGTGTGATTAGATTGACTAGGTTTCTGTGAGTATGGTTTCAGTGTGTCTGCCCTCTGATGCCCTCTTGCAACATCTACCATCTTACTTAGGTTTCTCTTACCTTGGGTGTGGGGTATCTCTTCACGGCTGCTCCAGCAAAGCACAGCCGCTGCTCCTTACTTTGGATGAGGGGTATCTCTTACCGCCAACATTCCTGAAAGGACGTGTTAATCTCTTCTATTCACAGGTGGGCAGGGACAAACTATCTCTCCAGGAGCTGAACAAAGGCACTTTAGTTTGCAGTCAGGCATAGGGGCAGGGTTCTCTGAGGCAAGCTATTAAGTATGACTATAATAACAAAAGCAATGAAAAAAAAAGTTAAAGAAACAGTTTCCAACATGGAGTCAGAATTGGCTTCCTCTCTGCAACAGTCTCACAGTCAGGAGTCAATGATGAGGAACAAAGCTGATTTCTTCCTCTTACATTTTTTTAAAGACAGCCATAAACTGGCATAGTAACCCAATAATTGAATCTGACAGTTTGGTGAGTCTGCAGCCTTCTTTCTGATATTTAACTATAAGGGAAAAGGTGTTCTAAGGGTAAACACCATATAGGGCATGTATTTAACATAGAGTCAATGGAAAAAAATGTAAATTATGGCTCCTACAGAGTTAGGGGACAGAAAAACCAACTTAGTTACAGATATGCAAAGTTGAGAACAGTTAGAAAACTAGGAATGTTCAGTCATGCTCACTGTTCTCTTTATCTTTGTTCTCAGAAAAGGGAAAGAGAAAAGCTCATTCTTCTTTTTTCCTTTTCACTCTAACATCTCTAGTAATGACTTTTCCTGGTGTTTCAGAAAGGGTTGCTTATTGCCAATAATTAGAGAAGTGGAATAAATGCCTTTACAAATAATTTTGGGCTTCTCTTGTGGCTCAGCTGGTAAAGAATCCACCTGCATTGTGGGAGACTTGGATTCGATCCCTGGGTTAGGAAGATCCCCTGGAGAAGGGAAAGGCTACCCACTCTAGTATTCTGGCCTAGAGAATTCCATGGACTATATAGAATTCCATGGACTGAAAATTATTTCCGTGGATAAATAATTTTACAGATACATTAAACAATGCCAAGTATTGGTGAGAATATGCAGCAATGTCTCATATACTGGTAGTGAAAATACAAATTGGTACAGCAACTCTGGAAAACTATTTGGCATTATCTACTAAGTTTTAGCATATGCACACATGATGACCCAGTTATTCCACTCCTAGGCATCTCCCCAGCAGAAATGCTTTCGCATGCACACCAAAAGTCATGTAGATGAGTGTTTACATTGATATTCATTATTGAAATAAGAACCTGGAAAAGATACAAATGTCCATAACAATAGAGTGGTTAAATTGTGGTATAGTCACAAAATGAAATACTAGAGTGTGACTAAAGGAAGAAACTGTTAAATGCTGTTAAAGTGCTGTGCTCAATATGCCAGCAAATTTGGAAAACTCAGCAGTGGCCACAGGACTGGAAAAGGTTAGTTTTCATTCCAATCCCAAAGAAGGGCATTGCCAAAGAATGTTCAAACTACCACACAATTGCACTCATCTCACATGCTAGCAAAATAATGCTCAAAATTTTATAAGCCAGGCTTAAACGTGAACCTGAACCGTATGTGAACCGTGAACTTCCAGATGTTCAAGCTGTGTTTAGAAAAGGCAAAGAAACCAGAAATCAAATTGTCAATATCTGTTGGCTCATAGGAAAAGCAAGAGAATTTCAGAAAAACATCTACTTCTGCTTTATTGATTATGCCAAAGCCTTTGACTGTGTAGATTACAATAAACTGTGGAAAGTTCTTCGAGAGGTGGGAGTACCAGACCACCTTACCTGCCTCCTGGGAAATCTGTATGCAGGTCAAGAAGCAGCAGTTAGAACCGGACATGGAACAACAGACTGGTTCCAAATCGGGAAAGGAGTATGTCAAGGCTGTATATTGTCACCCTGCTTACTTAACTTATATGCCGAGTTCATCATCCAAAATGCCAGGCTGGATGAAGCACAAGGTGTTATCAAGATTGCTGGGAGAAATATCAATAACCTCAGATATGCAGATGACACCACCCTTATGGCAGAAAGTGAAGAAGAACTGAAGAGCCTCTTGATGAAAGTGAAAGAAGAGAGTGAAAAAGCTGTCTTAAAACTCAACATTCTGGAGAAGGAAATGGCAACCCACTCCAGTATTCTTGCTCAGGAAATCCCACGGACAAAGGAGCATGGTGGGCTACAGTCCATGGGGTCACAAAAAGTCAGATACAATTGAGCGACTAAATAAGAACAGGACGTTTGGTTTCTTGTATGCTGGGGTATTTAATTCCAGGCCCCATCATGGAATGCCTGTTGGATGTCTCAGGTGTGTGTTGACTTTTCCATGGTTCTCTGCATCTCATCTCTCTTCTCCACCTTAAAAAAATAAGCAAAAACTCAACATTCAAAAACCTGAGATCATGGCGTCCAGTGCTATCACGTCATGGCAAATAGATGGGGAAACAATAGAAACAGTGACAGACTTTATTTTCTTGGGCTCCAAAATCACTGCAGATGGTGACTGTAGGCATGAAATTTAAAAACGCTTGCTCCTTGGAAGAAAAGCTACGACCTAGGACAGCATATTAAAAAGCAGAGCTATTAGTTTACCAACATAATAGTGAAAGCTATGTTTTTTCTAGTAATTTTGTATGGATGTGAGAGTTGGACCATAAAAAAAGGCTGGGCACCAAAGAATTGATGCTTTTGAACTGTGGTGTTGGAGAAGACTCTTGAGAGTCTCTTGGACTGCAAGGAGATCCAATCAGTCCATCCTAAAGGAAATCAGTCCTGAATATTCATTGCAAGGACTGATGCTGAGGCTGAAGCTCCAATATTTTGGCCATCTGATGCAAGGAGCCCACTCATTAGAAAAGACTCTGATGCTGGGAAAGATTGAAGGCAGGAAGAGAAAGGGACAACAGAAGATGAGATGCTTGGATAGCATCACCAACTCAATGGACATGAGTTTGAGCAACCTCCAGAAGATAGTGAAGGACAGGGAAGCCTGGTGTGCTCCAGTCCATGAGGTCGCAAATAGTCAGACACAACTGAGTGACTGAACAACAGCAAAAATCTAGGATCAGTATTCTGTTTTTCTCCATCCTGAATTCCCTTCAGAGAGCAGTGGGGGAGCAGGGAGCAGCTGCAGCGGCTGCTGGCCACAACACTCTTTGTTTACTGAAATGGCAGGTGACATTCTTTGTCCACGCCAATCCTTCAGGGTGTCCTTTCGAAGCTCTTTGTCTTCATACTTTCTTCTCAGCCAACGTTTCTTCTCATTCCATGTACTCTGTATTAATGTTGCTGTTCCCATGCCTTCAGCTGCCGTGTTAACGCAGAGTGCTCTCCTGTTGCTATCCCATACTTTCGTCTCTCGAGCTCAAAGCAAGCATTTCAAAAATGGTTCCTTGCAACATGAATCCCATAAGATACTGTATGGAAAGAAAACCAGGTCTATGGTCAAATGATTTGGGGAAATACCTTTGCTCTTGGAAGTTCACAATGTATATTAACATATTAAAGGTTCAGTACCTGTTTAACTTCATGTAACCAAACATTCCCCTTAAGTTCTTTTACACGGAGCCCTCTCCTTTATTTTTCCTTTAACATTTGCTAATGCCCTAGAGAACTATCATTTTGGGGGAAAACTGCTTCAGGAAATGCTGCCCTTAACCCCTTTATCCAACTATCTGATGGATATCTCTATTTGGATGTCACATAGATGCAACCAACTCATCTTGCTCAATACAAATGTCATCCTATCCTTATAATCTTCAGTTCTGGAATGCATGCATACTCAGTCTTGTCCAACTCTTTGGGACCCAATGGACTGTAGCCCAACAGGCTCCTCTGTCTGTGGAATTTTCCAGGCAAGAATACTGAAGCAGGTTGCCATTTCCTACTCCAGGAGATATTCCCGACACAGGGATTGAACCCATGTATCTGAGTCTCCTGCACTGGCAGGCAGATTCTTTATCACAGCCACCAGGGAAGCCCCTCTCCTGCTTTTTAAACTGTACTTTTTAATATATGGGCTTCCCTGGTGGCTCAGATGGTAAAGCGTCTGTCTACAATGCAGGAGACCAGGGTTCGATCCCTGGGTTGGGAAGATCCCCTGGAGAAGGAAATGGCAATCCACTCCAGGACTATTGCCTGGAAAATCCCACGGACAGAAGAGCCTAGTAGGCTACAGTCCATGGGGTCACAAAGAGTCGGACACGACTGAGCAACTTCACTTCACTTCACTTTTAATATATATTTGTTGCAGTGAAGAGCCAATTCTGACTCCATGTTGGCTCTGCTTCTTTGTCTTGCTTTTCGTTGCTTTTGTTATTATAATCATATATAATGACCTTCTTCAGAGAACACTGCCCCTCTGCCTGACTGTTGAACTAATGTGCCTTTGTTCAGCTCACGGAGAGATAATAAGACTGCCCATCTGTGACTGGCTGCAAGAAAAAAGAGATTAACACATCCCTTCCCCCATGTTGGCCACTCCAGGTGATGTTTTACTTTCTCATTACCTCTCCCTCTTTATTCTGCCTTTTTATTTTAGTTTCTCACTGCTTTTCTCTCTGTTCTATAAAAGAAATCCTCATCCAGACCTAGATAAGATGGTTATTTTGAAATATTACCCTGTCATCATCTTGGTCCGCTGGCTTTCCAAATAAAGTCCTAATGGTTGTCTCAACACCTCATCTCAGATTTATTGGCCTGTCGTGCAGCAAGCAGAGAGAGCTTGAACTCAGTAACATTTATTTTCCTCTTTTCATCCTTACTTTACTCCAACTCCAGGCACACTCCTTAAAGCATCGTGTCACTTATGTCTAGCAACATATGGAAGTATTGGGTTGCTCCAAAAGTTCATTGCTTCCTTCATAGCTCAGTTGGTAAAGAATCTGCCTGCAATGCAGGAGACCCAGGTTTGATCCCTGGGTTGGGAAGATCCCCTGGAGAAGGAAATGGCAATCCACTCCAGGACTATTGCCTGGAAAATCCCACGGACAGAAGAGCCTAGTAGGCTACAGTCCATGGGGTCACAAAGAGTCGGACACGACTGAGCAACTTCACTTCACTTCACTTTTAATATATATTTGTTGCAGTGAAGAGCCAATTCTGACTCCATGTTGGCTCTGCTTCTTTGTCTTGCTTTTCGTTGCTTTTGTTATTATAATCATATATAATGACCTTCTTCAGAGAACACTGCCCCTCTGCCTGACTGTTGAACTAATGTGCCTTTGTTCAGCTCACGGAGAGATAATAAGACTGCCCATCTGTGACTGGCTGCAAGAAAAAAGAGATTAACACATCCCTTCCCCCATGTTGGCCACTCCAGGTGATGTTTTACTTTCTCATTACCTCTCCCTCTTTATTCTGCCTTTTTATTTTAGTTTCTCACTGCTTTTCTCTCTGTTCTATAAAAGAAATCCTCATCCAGACCTAGATAAGATGGTTATTTTGAAATATTACCCTGTCATCATCTTGGTCCGCTGGCTTTCCAAATAAAGTCCTAATGGTTGTCTCAACACCTCATCTCAGATTTATTGGCCTGTCGTGCAGCAAGCAGAGAGAGCTTGAACTCAGTAACATTTATTTTCCTCTTTTCATCCTTACTTTACTCCAACTCCAGGCACACTCCTTAAAGCATCGTGTCACTTATGTCTAGCAACATATGGAAGTATTGGGTTGCTCCAAAAGTTCATTGCTTCCTTCATAGCTCAGTTGGTAAAGAATCTGCCTGCAATGCAGGAGACCCAGGTTTGATCCCTGGGTTGGGAAGATCCCCTGGAGAAGGAAATGGCAACTCACTTCAGTATTCTTTCCTAGAGAATCCCATGGACAGAGGAGCCTGGCAGGCTATAGTCCACGGGGGTGCAAGAGGCGGACATGACTTAGTGACTAAACCACCATCAAAAGTTCATTTGACTTTTTCCATAAGATGGCTCTAATAGCACTTAGTTATCCTTCAGTTCAGTTCAGTTGCTCAGTTGTGTCCGACTCTTTGCGAACCCATGAATCGCAGCACGCCAGGCCTCCCTGTTCATCACCATCTCCCAGAGTTCACTCAGACTTACGTCCATCGAGTCCGTGATGCCATCCAGCCATCTCATCCTCTGTCGTCCCCTTCTCCTCCTGCCCCCAATCCCTCCCAGCATCAGAGTCTTTTCCAATAAGTCAACTCTTCGCATGAGGTGGCCAAAGTACTGGAGTTTCAGCTTTAGCATCATTCCTTCCAAAGAAATCCCAGGGCTTCGTGATGCCATCCAGCCATCTCATCCTCTGTCGTCCCCTTCTCCTCCTGCCCCCAATCCCGCCCAGCATCAGAGTCTTTTCCAATAAGTCAACTCTTCGCATGAGGTGGCCAAAGTACTGGAGTTTCAGCTTTAGCATCATTCCTTCCAAAGAAATCCCAGGGCTGGTCTCCGTCAGAATGGACTGGTTGGATCTCCTTGCAGTCCAAGGGACTCTCAAGAGTCTTCTCCAACACCACAGTTCAAAAGCATCAATTCTTTGGCGCTCAGCTTTCTTCACAGTCCAACTTTCACATCCATACATGACCACTGGAAAAACCAGTTAGTTATCCTTAACTTCATTCAAAACAATTTTATTAGATTGTATTGTGACAGCTGTCATATCAGCATGTATTTAAAAACTTACTAACATTGGTGAATTTTTGTGTAGTCATTTTAATATTGAAGAAAAAAGCAACATTTTTGGTATTTTATGCTTTATTATTTAAAGGAAAGAACAACAAACTGGTTCCAAATAGGAAAAGGACTACATCAAGGCTGTATATTGTCACCCTGCTTATTTATGCCTGGAGTCCTGTGATTCATGGGGTCACAAAGAGTTGGACACGACTGAGCGACTGAACTGAACTGAACTGAATGCAAATGAAGTGCAAAAAAGATTTGTGCAGTGTATGGGTAAGGTGCTGTGACTGAACATATCAAAATGGTTGTCAAAATTTCATGCTGGAACTTTCTTGCTGGATGATCCTCCATGATCAGATAGACCAGTTGAAGTTGATAGTGGTCAAATCGAGACATTAACTGAGAACAATCAATGTATACTACATGGGAGATAGCTAACATACTCAAAATATCCAAATCAAGCACTGAAAATCATTTGCACTAGCTTGGTTATGTTCATCACTTCGATGTTTGGGTTCCCCATAAGTTAAGGGAGGAGGACCTTCTTGACTGTATTTCTGCACGAGACCCTCTACTTAAATGTAATGAAAACATTCCATTTTTTAAAACAAATTGTGAAGGCAATGAAAGGTGGATACTGTAAAATAATGTGGAGTGAAAGAAATCATGGGGCAAGTGAAACGAGCCACCACCAACTATACCAAAGGCTGGTCTTCATCCAAAGAAGGTGATATCATGGGATTGTATTGCTACTGCTGCTAAGTCACTTCAGTCGTGTCTGACTCTGTGCAACCCCATAGACGGCAGCCCACCAGGCTCCTCCGTCCCTGGGATTCTCCGAGCAAGAACACTGGAGTGGGTTGCCATTTCCTTCTCCAATGCACGAAAGTGAAAGGTGAAAGTGAAGTCGCTCAGTCGCGACCCCATGGACTACAGCCCACCAGGCTCCTCCATTCATGGGATTTTCCAGGCAAGAGTACTGGAGTGGGGTGCCATTGCCTTCTCCGATCATGGGATTGTAAGGGGTCCTCTATTAAGAGCTCTTTCTAGGAAACCAAAGGATTAAGTCCAACAAGTACTGCTCCAAATTTGACCAACTGAAAGCAGCACTTGATGAAAAGTGTCTGGAATTAGTCAACAGAAAATGCAAAATCTTCCACCAGGATAATATAAGACTGCATGTTTCTTTGATGACCAGACAAAAACTTTTTAGGTTGGCTGGAAATTTATGATTCATCTGCCATATTCACCGGACATTGCACCATTGCACCCTTGGATTTTCATTTATTTTGGTCTTTACAAAATTCTTTTAATGGAAAAAATTCCAATTTCCTGGAAGACTGTAGAAGGCACTTGGAACAGTTCAAAAAGATAAACAGTTTTGGGAAGATGGAATTATGAAGTTGCCTGGCAAATGGCAGAAGGTAATGGAATAAAACAGTGAATATGTTGTTCAAGTGGGCAGCCTTTCCCTTCTCCAGGGGCTCTTCCCCAGGCTAGAATACTGGAATGGGTAGCCTTTCTCTTCTCCAGGGGCTTTTCTCAACACAGGGATTGAATCCAGATCTCCCACATTCCAGGTGGATTCTTTACCAAATGAGACACACACACACACACACACACATATATATCACCAACAGTTAATATTGTAAGTACATAGGGTGAATTGGAACTGTGTAACTCAGATGGAATTCAAAACCAGGCAAAACTCAGATTGAGACTTGAGCCTGTGGCCTGGGACTTGAACCCCACTGTCCTTTTTTGTGTGTATACCAAAACTTGGGATTGAACCCACTGTCATTCAATTGAAATCACTCACCTGGCCTCAGGACTTAGTGCTCAGGTTTTTATGTCTTGTCACAGAAAGAATTCAGAGAGAGACAAAACAGATTTACTTAGAGGGATACACATTCCACAGAAAAAATGCAGTTTGTCTCAAAAGGTGAGAAGGTCCCTCAAATATGGGCTGGTTAGTTTATGAGCTGGGTAAATTCATAGGCTAGTGAATAGGAGGACTATTTTGGAGAAAGGGCAAGGATTTCTAAGATTTGGTCACTGCCCACTTTTTGGCCTTTTATGATCAGCCTTGGAGCTGTCTCAGCTCTGGCTGGTGTCTCATTTGACATATGCTAACATATTTCAATGAGTGTAGAATGAAGCTCAAGATCTACTGAAAGTGGAATCTTCTGCCATCTTGGACCTAGTTGGTTCTAACTGGTATCCTCAATAGCTATGCCATTCTTTTAAAGGCTGTGCCCTAGCCCTTCCCTCCTATTTCAGAACTGGCCACTATATTTCACCATTATGCAACTAAATCCACTTATGACCACTAAATGTCTTCATCTTAAGATTTAGAAAGATGCCCATATATCTAAATATAAAACATTTATTCTATTTCCATATGTGCATATTCATATGTTTCATTTATAACAAATGCATCATGTTATATGTGTGTGTGTATATAGATAGATAGATAGGTAATTGAAACTGAGCAGAATGCTGTGGCACCCTTGTAGGCAAAAAAGACATTTTGTGTCCCTCATTTTCTCATTTGTAAGAAACAGGCTTCCTTCCACCACTTCTTTTTTTTTAATTGCATCCTTTTTAAGAATATCTTTATTTCATATCACAAGTAATATGTAATCATAAACTTCTGATTTTACATTGTGTATATTTCTTTTTAAAAAATTTATTTATTTTGATTGGAAGCTAATTATTTTACAATATTGTATTGGTTTTGCCATACATTGACATGACTCCGCCATGGGTGTGTATATGTTCTACATCCTGAACCCTCCTCCCACCTCCCTCCCCATCTCATCCCTCTGGGTCCTCCCAGTGCACCAGCCCCAAGCTTCCTGTATCATGCATCAAACCTGGACTGGTGATTCGTTTCACATGTTATTATACATGTTTAATGCCATTCTCCCAAATCATCCCACCCTCGCCCTCTCCCACAGAGTCCAAAAGACTGTTCTATACATCTGTGTCTCTTTTGCTGTCTTGCATACAGGGTTATTGTTACCATCTTTCTGAATTCCATATATATGTGTTAGTATACTGTATTGGTGTTTTCTTTCTGGCTTACTTCACTCTGTATAATACACTCCAGTTTCATCCACCTCATTAGAACTGATTCAAATATATTCTTTTTAATGGCTGAGTAATACTCCACTGTGTATATGTACCACAGCTTTCTTATCCATTCATCTGCTGATGGACATCTAGGTTGCTTCCATGTCCTGGCTATTATAAACAGTGCTGCAATGAACATTGGGGTATAAGTGTCTCTTTCAATTCTGGTTTCCTCGGTGTGTATGCCTAGCAGTGAGATTGCTGGGTCATATGGCAGTTCTATTTCCAGTTTTTTTAAGGAATCTCCACACTGTTTTCCATAGTGGCTGTACTAGTTTGTATTCCCACCAACAGTGTAAGGGGGTTCCCTTTTCTACACACCCTGTCCAGCACTTATTGCTTGTAGATGTTTTGATAGCAGCCATTCTGACTGGCATGAGATGGTACCTCATTGTGGTTTTGATTTGTATTTCTCTGATAATGAGTGATATCTTCCACCACTTCTTTGACCTTCCCTAAGTGTCAGATTGCTACCAAGGCTTTTGCTCCAAATCATACCTCGGTCTCTCCCTCAAATGGAAACCATTTGTTCTTAACCTAAGTTTCAAGAGGAAGCTGCAAAGAGAAAAATAACTGGCTAGGACCAACTAGGCCCAAGATGGAAGATTTGACTTCTAGTAGACATTGAGCTCATTGTAATACATTAGCATATGCTAAATGGCACACCCACCAGCACCATGACAGGTGGCAACTGCCATGAAAGCAATCAGAAAAGCCCACACAAAGACTGAAAAAGCCTGTCCAAACCACACCCCTGTCCTCAGATTGTTGTTGTTCAGTTGCTCAGTTGTGTCCAGCTCTTTGCAACCCCATGGACTGCAGCACACCAGGCTTCCCTGTCCTTCACTATCTTCTGCAGATTGCTCAAGCTCATGTCCATTGAGTCAGTGATGTCATCTGACCATCTCGTCCTCTGTTGTCCTCTTCTCCTCCTGCTTTCAGTCTTCCCCAGCATCAGGGTTTTTTCCAATGAGTCATTTGTTTGTGTCAGGTGGCCAAAGTATTGGAGCTTCAGCTTCAGCATCTGTCCTTCTAATGAACATTCAGGACTGATTTCCTTTAGGGCTGACTGGTTTGATCTCCTTGCTGTCCAAGGGACTCTCAAGAGTCTTCTTCAACACCACAGTTCAAAAGCATCAATTCTTTGGTTCTCAGCTTTCTTTATAGTCCAACTGTCACATCCATACATGACTACTGGGAAAACCATAGCTTTGACTATACAGACCTTTGTCGGTAATGTCTCTGCTTTTTAATATGCTGTCTAGGTTGGTCATAGCTTTTCTTCCAAGGAGCAAGCGTCTTTTAATTTCATGGCTGCAGTCACCATCTGCAGTGATTTTGGCGCCTAGGGACTCTCAAGAGTCTTCTTCAACACCACAGTTCAAAAGCATCAATTCTTTGGTTCTCAGCTTTCTTTATAGTCCAACTGTCACATCCATACATGACTACTGGGAAAACCATAGCTTTGACTATACAGACCTTTGTCGGTAATGTCTCTGCTTTTTAATATGCTGTCTAGGTTGGTCATAGCTTTTCTTCCAAGGAGCAAGCGTCTTTTAATTTCATGGCTGCAGTCACCATCTGCAGTGATTTTGGCGCCCAAGAAAATAAAGTTTGTCACTGTTTCCATTAGTTCCCCATCTATTTGCCATGAAGTGATGGGATCAGGTGATCTTCATTTTTTGAATGTTGGGTTTTAAGACATCTTTTTCACTCTCCTCTTTCATTTTCATCAAGAGGCTCTTTAGTTCTTCTTCCCTTTCTCCCATAAGGGTGGTGTCATTTGGATATCTGAGGTTATTGATATTTCTCCCTGCAATCTATACATGGTGTCTTCACCCAAATTGAGTTGAGAAGTTGATTTGCAAACTAGGTTCCCATTTTTCATTCTTTGGCCACTGAATAAAGCTTGTGCTGTTCCAGTCTTAGCATCAGTTTCATGACTGACTGCAAATCTGAGGAAAAATAAACTCCCTGACCTAGCCAAGTGGCCTCAGCCCAGACTAGGATCCCAGGGTAGGTCTAGTTGAGCAATTTAGTAACAAGATCCCACAGGTTCAGGGCTCAGTCCTACAAGACTGCCCTCCCCCCAACTCCCTGCAGATGCTAGTCACAAGCCCAGATTGTCACCTGTACTTCTGACTAAGTATAAACTAGGAGTTTCCACAAAGCAGAAATCTGATTAATTCACAGAACTCAGAAAATATTTTACTTACTAGATTACAGGTTTATTATAAAAGAATATAACTGTCTGTTATGGCAAAACCAATACAATATTGTAAAGTTAAAAAAATAAAAAAAAATAATAAATAAATTGAAATTAAAAAAAAAAAAAGAATATAACCCAGGAACAGCTGGATGGAAGAGATGCATAGAGCAGGATGTTTGGGAAGGGAGGGAGGGGCGGAGCTTCTATGCCCTCTCTAGGTGCACCCCTTTTCCCACATCTTCACATGTTCATCACCCTGGAAGCTTTTTGTTTCCCCTTATTACCTGAAGGATAGTTTCACCAGATAAAGAATTTGCACTTGACAACTCTTTTCTCTGTACTTTAAAAAATATTTTGCCACTGGTGAGAAATCTACTTTCATTTTTTGTCTCTTTTGAATTTTAAAAAATTGAGATATAATTGACATATAGCATTATATAAGTTTACGGTAGACAATGTATTGATTTGGTACATTTATGTACTCCAAAATGATTATCATCATAGCATTAGCTAACACCTCTATCCCATCACAGGTTAACATTTCTTTTTTGTGATGAAAACAATTAAGATTTGTTCTTCAGGCAACTTTCAAATATATGATACATTATCACTAGCTATATTCACTATGCTGTGTATTAGATGTCCAGAACCTATTTATCTACTACTTGCAAGTTTGTACTCTTAAACAGCATCTCTCCAATTTCCCTACTCATTTTGCTGTCACTTAAATTGGTGTTCCCCTAGAGGTAATACTGTTTTGTTTTGTTTTGTTTTGTTTTTTTTTCTGGCTGCTAAACGGGAGCAGATTTTGCCACCTCAAAATATGTCTTTTTGGCATATTACTTTAAGCTGGTTATTTTTTTAAAAGACAACAGCCCTGAGAGAAGTTCTGAAAACTGAGTAGAAGTTACCCTTTTGTAAGAGACATTTACATTTATAAGGGAAATCTCCATTTGTTAGGGTATCTCCCTCCTGTACCAGGAAGAGAAAGATGAGTTTAAATCTCTAGAAAGCTCTTATTAATGGAGAAGGCAACAACTTCAGTATGCATAACAACTTTACCCCCGTTTACCATGCTTTCCCCAGTCATCTTCCATAACTGACTCCCCTCGCACACCCTCCAAGATTTTCTTTCATCTTTAGTTGTGGGAAATGAAATATTTCCTGCCATATCCATGGGCAAGAAATGTCACAGCCATCTCTGATTTTGGGCCTCCATATGTGAATGAGGGCTCCCAAAAGGGAACAAAATGCCTGTGATCCAGCATATGCTGCCACCCCTCATGGTAACTGCTGAGGAGTTAGGGGGAATGCAAGAAGCATCCATCCACCATATGGGGGCTTCCCAGATGGTGCTAGTGGTAAAGAATCTGCCTGCCAATCCTGGAGAGGTAAGAGACGCAAGTTTGCATCCTGATCAGGAAGATCCCCTGGAAAAGGGGATGGCAACCCACTCTAGTATTCTTACGTGGAGAATCCCATGGACAGAGGAGCCTGGTGGGCTGCAGTCCAACAGGGTCACACAGCGTCGGACACAGTTGAAGCAACTTAGCATGCACCCATGGTAAATAAGGAATTAAGGATGCAGACAATCAAGAAACAGAATTTGGACTGATGCTTTTGAACTGTGGTGCTGGAGAAGACTCTTGAGAGTCCCTGAGACAGTAAGGAGATCAAACCAGTCTATCCTAAAGGAAATCAACCCTGAATATTCATTGGAAAGACTGATGCTAAAGCTGAAGCTCCAATATTTTGGCTACCTGATGTAAAGAGCCCACTCACTGGAAAAGATCCTGATGCTGGGTAAAACTGAGGGCAGGAAGAGAAGTGGGCAACAGAGGATAAGATGGTTGGATGGCATCATTGACTCAATGGACATGAGTTTGAGCAAACTCTGGGAGATGGTGAAGGACAGGGAAGTCTGGTGTCCATGGGGTCCCAAAGAATCGAACACGACTGAGCATCTGAACAACATCAAAGCTGAGGTGCATATGAACGGAATGAATTCAGTGAGCCCAGAGGCTTGCACCTTCCCATACATAGAACACTAAATTCCTTAGCTGTATATCTAGTTTTCCTTACTAACAATAATCTTTGATGTTCAAACTGCCTGCCCTCTTCATTGCAAGCTTGTATATAGCCTGATTCCCTCTCGCATTTCCTTGGAGCAGTCTCTCAGGGCTACTGAGATGCTGCTTCCTGGGCTCAGAGTCCTTAACATTCCCACCAAATAAAATAACTCTACTTTCAGGTTGTGATTAATTTTTTAGTCAACAGTTGGAAGATGGTATTTAAGATGATGGCTTTGGCCATTTCAGAGAGTTAGTTTTCCTGGGTATCTCCCATGTGTACAGGAGGTATACATGTTACTAAACTTTTGTTTTTCTCCTGTCAATCTGCCTTGCTGCTGCTGCTAAGTCTCTTCAGTCGTGTCCAACTCTGTGAGATCCTAGAAACGGCAGCCCACCAGGCTCCCCCATCCCTGGGATTCTCCAGGCAAGAACACTGGAGTGGGTTGCCATTTCCTTCTCCAATGCATGAAAGTGAAAAGTGAAAGTGAAGTCGCTGAGTCGTGTC
>SJYX01017222.1:0-20242 GCA_006410675.1 Oreotragus oreotragus
TGAACTGATCTGAGGAGTGATTATATTCTTTAACAAAATTCATTTTGGGAACTTCTGACTTAACACTCAGGCCATGTCTCAATTTGCAAAACAACCAGAAATATACAGTTAGTTATCTGAGTAATTTAGGCCCCCAGATAAACTATCTTGGTTTGAATTTATCTCAGCAGTATCACCCGGAGAAGGCAATGGCACCCCACTCCAGTACTCTTGCCTGGAAAATCCCATAGATGGAGGAGCCTGGAAGGTTGAACACAACTGAGCGACTTCACTTTCACTTTTCACTTTAATGCATTGGAGAAGGAAATGGCAACCCACTCCAGTGTTCTTGCCTGGAGAATCCCAGGGACGGGGGAGCCTGGTGGGCTGCCGTCTATGGGGTCTCACAGAGTTGGACACGACTGAAGTGACTTAGCAGCTGCAGCAGCAGTATCGCCATTATAATCATATTAGCTTAAAGTAGGAAAGGCAACATACCATATTAGACATATTTGGAGCCAAATGATTTGTGTTCAAATCCTAATTCCTCTATGAGCTCTGTAACCTTGGCCTTGTGTAGCTTCTTTTCTCTTTTGGTTAACTCTTGTGAAACAGGTATATCTCACCTGCCTTGTCTACCATCTGGGAGGTATGTGAGAATTAAAATAAGGTACTGGATATGAAAGCTGCACTTTGAACTACAGAACAATTCAAATATATGTTTCTGATGTAGGTCTTAGGCTAGGGTAGGCTAGGCTAAGTCGCTTCAGTCATGTCCGACTCTTCTGCAACCCTATGGACCACAGCCCGTCAGGCACCTCTGTCCATGGGGTTCTCCAGGCAAGAATACTGGATTGGGTTACCCTGCCCTCCTCCAAGGATGTAGGTCTTACAATTTTCAATTATGAGAAATATTCCTTGAAATGAATTTAATAAATATCCAAGTTGATTCTGATTTAATTCTTGAAAGTGAAAGTGAAGTCGCTCAGTCGTGTCCGACTCTTTGCGACCCCATGGACTTAGCCAACCAGGCTCCTCAGTCCCTGGAATTTTCCAAGCAACAATACTTTCTTAGGTAGGTTGATAAGAAGTCCAGGTCCCCAAGGAGAAGAAAGAGGTCTGGGGCTCTTGAGGACAAACTTTTTTCCTACATTGCTTTGTCTTAGTCACCTAAGGCGTTATTTTCTTTAAGCCCAGAGCTAATGATTACACAACAAAACTCATCTTGCTCAAGGATAAATTTTTCCTTAAGTTCTATACTAATGATTATACAACAATGTATCTTGCTTGAGGACGTGTTTCTCCTTCTTTTCAAGAACCTTCTGACTAATCTTGTTACCTTAAGATGTATGTTGTGGGAGTGGGTCTGGTAAAAGTATATAAGGCCTTGATAAGACCAGCGAGTGGGGGCACTCTCTGTCCCCCTTCCAATGTCTATGTCAGGATCTTTCTCTGTCCTTTTTCACTGTAATAAAACTTCTGCCACACAAAAGCTCCAGGTTTGAATGATCAAACCTGGTCCCTGATCCTGAAGCTAAATCTTCTTTGGAGATCACGAATCCGACACCGTTCATTGTAAGTTATCAATTCTTAAAATTACTCACAGAATAGAATTCTCTGAATTAGGTACCAAGAAACACCTCAAATATTTGTCCATTTTGTTTTGCCTTGTATTGACCAATAAAATGAGCACTGATACTACTGAAGCCACCAATCAATTTCTACTCTAAACTAGTGAAGAAAGCATCAACACAGTGACAAAAAGTACCATTGACTCCTCGTGTCATTTTACATAATTTATCTTACTATGAATTGATTGGAATCATTATTAGCATCTATGCCAACAGCCTTAAACAAAACAGAAATTCTGCGGCCACTGATCAGATGTTTGTGAGTTTATATGCAATGTGGTTGAGAAAACTGAAGGACACAAAAAGTTCTTTTCTATTGTAGAGCCTCACATTTGATTATGAAATTATTTTTCCCTAAAAGGTGATATGAATTCAGAAGTCTAAGCTAGTGCTGTTCAAAATAGAAGTGTGAGGAAAGTGCACTAATATAAATAGCTGTATAAGAAGCAACAAGGGGCATCATAACTCAAAAGAACACCCATTTTTTCCAGTCAGGTTTTCTTAAACAAGACATGTCTGCTTCACTTCCCATCTCTATCTTCCCAGTAGTCAGTGATTAATGATCAAAATATACACTTTGCACAATAATTGTATTAACATGCCCCCATTTTCATCCTATCTCCCAACTACTAGAGGAAAAAAAAAAAAAGAAAATTTATTGCAAAATGAAAATACAAAAAACATTTTTTGTTTATTTTGGAGAAGGAAAGGGAAAATGAGCACTACTGCCTTTCATAAATTACATAAAAATTGTATGTAGAATGAAGTTCCATACAACTGTTAAATCCTATAAGGTTATAAGCATCCTGAGTGACTTTCTGAACTGAGCTCCTTTCTAACATGTAAAGAAACCAGATTTGAGATGATTCTCAATGTCTCCGCAGTGGGGAGAGATGTGTATAAGAGACGACAGAGGATGAGATGGCTGGATGGCATCACGGACTCAGTGGACGTGAGTCTGAGTGAACTCCGGGAGTTGGTGATGGACAGGGAGGCCTGGCGTGCTGCGATTCATGGGGTTGCAAAGAGTCAGACACAACTGAGCGACTGAACTGAACTGATCTGAGGAGTGATTATATTCTTTAACAAAATTCATTTTGGGAACTTCTGACTTAACACTCAGGCCATGTCTCAATTTGCAAAACAACCAGAAATATACAGTTAGTTATCTGAGTAATTTAGGCCCCCAGATAAACTATCTTGGTTTGAATTTATCTCAGCAGTATCACCCGGAGAAGGCAATGGCACCCCACTCCAGTACTCTTGCCTGGAAAATCCCATAGATGGAGGAGCCTGGAAGGTTGAACACAACTGAGCGACTTCACTTTCACTTTTCACTTTAATGCATTGGAGAAGGAAATGGCAACCCACTCCAGTGTTCTTGCCTGGAGAATCCCAGGGACGGGGGAGCCTGGTGGGCTGCCGTCTATGGGGTCTCACAGAGTTGGACACGACTGAAGTGACTTAGCAGCTGCAGCAGCAGTATCGCCATTATAATCATATTAGCTTAAAGTAGGAAAGGCAACATACCATATTAGACATATTTGGAGCCAAATGATTTGTGTTCAAATCCTAATTCCTCTATGAGCTCTGTAACCTTGGCCTTGTGTAGCTTCTTTTCTCTTTTGGTTAACTCTTGTGAAACAGGTATATCTCACCTGCCTTGTCTACCATCTGGGAGGTATGTGAGAATTAAAATAAGGTACTGGATATGAAAGCTGCACTTTGAACTACAGAACAATTCAAATATATGTTTCTGATGTAGGTCTTAGGCTAGGGTAGGCTAGGCTAAGTCGCTTCAGTCATGTCCGACTCTTCTGCAACCCTATGGACCACAGCCCGTCAGGCACCTCTGTCCATGGGGTTCTCCAGGCAAGAATACTGGATTGGGTTACCCTGCCCTCCTCCAAGGATGTAGGTCTTACAATTTTCAATTATGAGAAATATTCCTTGAAATGAATTTAATAAATATCCAAGTTGATTCTGATTTAATTCTTGAAAGTGAAAGTGAAGTCGCTCAGTCGTGTCCGACTCTTTGCGACCCCATGGACTTAGCCAACCAGGCTCCTCAGTCCCTGGAATTTTCCAAGCAACAATACTTTCTTAGGTAGGTTGATAAGAAGTCCAGGTCCCCAAGGAGAAGAAAGAGGTCTGGGGCTCTTGAGGACAAACTTTTTTCCTACATTGCTTTGTCTTAGTCACCTAAGGCGTTATTTTCTTTAAGCCCAGAGCTAATGATTACACAACAAAACTCATCTTGCTCAAGGATAAATTTTTCCTTAAGTTCTATACTAATGATTATACAACAATGTATCTTGCTTGAGGACGTGTTTCTCCTTCTTTTCAAGAACCTTCTGACTAATCTTGTTACCTTAAGATGTATGTTGTGGGAGTGGGTCTGGTAAAAGTATATAAGGCCTTGATAAGACCAGCGAGTGGGGGCACTCTCTGTCCCCCTTCCAATGTCTATGTCAGGATCTTTCTCTGTCCTTTTTCACTGTAATAAAACTTCTGCCACACAAAAGCTCCAGGTTTGAATGATCAAACCTGGTCCCTGATCCTGAAGCTAAATCTTCTTTGGAGATCACGAATCCGACACCGTTCATTGTAAGTTATCAATTCTTAAAATTACTCACAGAATAGAATTCTCTGAATTAGGTACCAAGAAACACCTCAAATATTTGTCCATTTTGTTTTGCCTTGTATTGACCAATAAAATGAGCACTGATACTACTGAAGCCACCAATCAATTTCTACTCTAAACTAGTGAAGAAAGCATCAACACAGTGACAAAAAGTACCATTGACTCCTCGTGTCATTTTACATAATTTATCTTACTATGAATTGATTGGAATCATTATTAGCATCTATGCCAACAGCCTTAAACAAAACAGAAATTCTGCGGCCACTGATCAGATGTTTGTGAGTTTATATGCAATGTGGTTGAGAAAACTGAAGGACACAAAAAGTTCTTTTCTATTGTAGAGCCTCACATTTGATTATGAAATTATTTTTCCCTAAAAGGTGATATGAATTCAGAAGTCTAAGCTAGTGCTGTTCAAAATAGAAGTGTGAGGAAAGTGCACTAATATAAATAGCTGTATAAGAAGCAACAAGGGGCATCATAACTCAAAAGAACACCCATTTTTTCCAGTCAGGTTTTCTTAAACAAGACATGTCTGCTTCACTTCCCATCTCTATCTTCCCAGTAGTCAGTGATTAATGATCAAAATATACACTTTGCACAATAATTGTATTAACATGCCCCCATTTTCATCCTATCTCCCAACTACTAGAGGAAAAAAAAAAAAAGAAAATTTATTGCAAAATGAAAATACAAAAAACATTTTTTGTTTATTTTGGAGAAGGAAAGGGAAAATGAGCACTACTGCCTTTCATAAATTACATAAAAATTGTATGTAGAATGAAGTTCCATACAACTGTTAAATCCTATAAGGTTATAAGCATCCTGAGTGACTTTCTGAACTGAGCTCCTTTCTAACATGTAAAGAAACCAGATTTGAGATGATTCTCAATGTCTCCGCAGTGGGGAGAGAAGTGATTGGCAATTCCCATCTAAGCAGATAAGAACTGAGGTTCTCTGGAGATTTTCCCAGGGAAGGCCGAGAACTGAGTAATGTTCAGATTCAGGGCTGCAAAAGTGTCCAAGGGGTTATGATATGAATATGTGTGTAAGCATGTTAAAGAGATTCCCCAGAGGCTAATGTTCAAAATTACTAGAAAACACTAGAATTGTTAATGATTCTTCAGTTTTATGATTATATTTTTCCTGATTAACTTGGTAAATGAAACTGTTTTTAAGTGGACAGAATAAAAGATAGGTCCATGTCTACATCAGAGTATCACAAATAACAAAAGGAGTTTCTGAATACTCTGTGCCAACTTGTGGGTTTTATGAGGACAATTAGCCTTAAGTATCACAAGAAAGGGAAAGGATGAGTTGGAAACCCTCACAGCATCTCCATGGCTCCAGTTCATTTTTAACTCTCTTCTGTTTCCAATCCCTCGAAGAACAGAGGGCCTGATTTCTTGCTTTTCCTTAGCTCAGTTTTCAGTGTTTTTTGAGAGAGATGGATTTGCCAGCAAGTGTTCTGTAGCCACTGTGTGATACTGAATTTAGCACTGTGACCAGAGATCCATGTAGATGGACCTGGCTGAGTGACTGACTTAGAACACTGAATCCCTGGCCTCAGCTTCAGACTTCTCTCTGACTCTAGATGTGTAAGTCTGCACAGTGTATCTTTTAGCACATAAACTTCCAAAGAACATACAAAATTTATATTTTACTACCTCTGTGTGAAATTTTAGAACAGGACTTTGAACAAACCAGCTACTCTGTTTTTGGAGACTTTCCCTGCAGCATATTAACTAATAAAGAATAAAATTTCATAGTGGTAAAACTTTTTGCGGTATTAAAATAATGACATTATTTTCTTTTTTTCTGACATTATTTTCTAATTATGGCAACCCACTCCAGTGTTCTTGCCTGGAGAATCCCAGGGATGGGGGAGCCTGATGGGCTGCTGTCTAAGCGGTCGCACAGAGTCAGACACAACTGGAGCGACTTAGCAGCAGCAGCAGCATGAATTCCAAGTACCCACTATGTACCAGGCACTCTTCTAGGTCAAGGTTGTATCACATGTTAATTACAGAATTGTATCCCCCCAAAAGTTCATATGTTGATGCCCTAATCCCAGTATGATGGTATTTGGAAATGGGGTCTCTGGAAAATAATTAGGGTTAAATAAGGTCATGAGGGGGGACCCTCTGATGTGATTCCTGTCCTTATAAGAGGACACACCAGACAGCCTGTTCTACCCACCCACCCGCCTATCCCCCACCTCTCTGCCCCTTGGGCACCTGCACAAAGAATGTGAGCACACAGCAAGACGTGGCCTCCTGCAAGTCAAGAGACAAGGCTTCAGAATGAAAATTATTTGCTAGCACCTTGGCTTCCAGCCTCCAGAGCAGTGAGAAATAAATCTGTTGCTTAAGCCACTCCGTCTATAGTATTTCGTTATGGCAACCCAAGTAGACAAAGGTAACAATGAACAAAACTGACACATAATGAAGAAGTAAAATCTACAATGGGCCATGAGTGCTATGGACAAAAAGAAAGTAGGAAAGGGCAATGGGTAGCAGGGGTTATAATTTGTGAAAGGAAGACTTCACTGAGACGGTGACCTTTAATTAATGACCCGAAGGAGGTAAAAAGCCAGCAGTGTGCAGCATGGGGAAAAAACAGGCCAGGCACGGGGAGACAGCAAGTGCCAAGGTCTGATGCAAGAATGTGCCTGGTAGGGAAGAGTTGGCAGGTGAGTGTGGCTGGCATGGATGGAGGATGGGGATAGGAGCCAGTAGATGGGGTCAGAGGTCTTCAGTGGGTGATGTGGAGCAGACACATAGGACCTTGAGGGCATTGTAAGGGTCTGGCCTTTATATAAGTGAGATGGGAGGATTCTGACAGGAGGACTCTGATGTTTTATAAGGAGCACTCTGTCTGCTGAGGTGAAAATAACTGGAAATGGCATTGGTGGAAACAGGAAGACAGGAGCTACTGCAGTGGTCAAGGTGAGAGACGATAGTGGAAAGTAGCAGCTGTGGAGGTAGTGAAAAGTGGAATATGTACTTGAAAGCTGAGCTAACAGCATTTGCTGATCACTTGGGTGTGGGGTGTGAAAGAGAGGAGTTAAATAAACAAACCAGGACTTGGGGCCAGAGCAACTGAAACGATGAAGTTGCTATTACCTGAATTGCGGAAGACTGTATGAGCAGGTTTGAAAGAAAAATCTGGATACTTTAAGTTCAAAATATCCCTTATGTGTCCATTACATATTTAGGATGAGATATTGGTAAGGGAACTGGATTTATCGATACAAGTCTAGGGGTTCAGGGAAAATGTTTCAGTCTGAACTGCAGATATAAATTTAGGAGTTCATTTAAAGCCTGGTAAACCAGTGCAAGGATGATACTCAAAATACTTAACAACCAGTATGGCAATCATACTAACCAATCAGAAAGTGCTGGAACACAGTTATAAAGAGTCAGGTATTGGCGGTGGGGGTGGGGGAATAAAAGGTCAGATGTTAACATTTTAGAAACTGATCATGGGTAGCTATGAGGCTCCCGGAATGAAGCTGGAGTGGTGGGTGGGGAGGCGTTAGAGAGAGCAGTTCAAACACTAATTTGAATGGAAATATTTCAACATTTTATCAAGCAGTCCAGCATACCAGTGTGCAGCAGGTGAAAAACAGCCCATGGGAGTATAGAGAAGGAGGAGGAGGAGAGGAACAGGGGCTCCTGCAGGGTCCAAGGGTGCCCTGGGTGGTCCAGTACTTACAGGCTGGAGAGGAGGAGAGCAAAGGAGACTGAGGGAGAAGAGCCAGGCAGGGACCCTGTCCTGGAAGAAAGCTGTCTGAGACGGACCCAGTTGGCATCTGCAGGAGTAGTTGGCATCTCCGCTATCACTCTCGAAAACGTCTTCATTCTGATTAAAAAAAAAAAATGTGGTCTCCTTACAAAGAGACCACAAGTGAAGAAAACAGTTTTAAGCGGAAGGAATGATCAGCTATTTAAAATGCTGCTGCTAAGTGAAGTAAGAGGAGGACTGGCTGCTGGGTTTTGTCTCATGGAGGCCACTAGGACCTTGTCTGAAAAGCAGTTTCAGTGGGGCCTTGGGCATGAAAACCGGAGTTCAAAGGAGAATGGGAGGAGAGTGGCAGATGACAATAAATAAAAACACTTTAAAAGGTTTTGTTGTTTTAAAAAAAAGCAGAAATTTGCTGTGAATGGGTTGAGTGTACCGGTTGAGTGGGTGGGTTGGAAGGGAAGATGAGTCGAGACAGGGTTTAGATAATGCTATGGATTAATATCTGTGTTCCCCCAGATTCATATGTGAAAGCCTAATCCCCAGGGTGATGGTATTAGGAGGTGGGGCTTTTGGAAATGACTGGTTGGGTAGAACGAGGGAGGAGCTCTCATGAATTCAGTTCATGAGAGACCTCAGAGATCAAAAGCTGCATTGTTTAAGAATAAATACATTAACAACGACATTAAGACTATATTAAGCAGAGAAATTACTTTGCCGACAAGGGTCTGTCTAGTCNTGAATTCAGTTCATGAGAGACCTCAGAGATCAAAAGCTGCATTGTTTAAGAATAAATACATTAACAACGACATTAAGACTATATTAAGCAGAGAAATTACTTTGTCGACAAGGGTCTGTCTAGTCAAGGCTATGGTTTTTCCAGTAGTCATGTATGGATATGAGAGTTGGACTATAAAGAAAGCTGACTGCCAAAGAATAGATGCTTTCGAACTGTGGTGTTGGAGAAGACTCTTGAGAGTCCCTTGGACTGCAAGGAGATCCATCCAGTCGATCCTAAAGGAAATCAGTCCTAAATATTCATTGGAAGGACTGATGCTGAAGCTGAAGCTCCAATACTTTGGCCACCTGATGCGAAGAACTGACTCATTGAAAAAGACCCTGATGCTGGGAAAGATTGAAGGTAGAGGAGAAGGGGACAACAGACGTTGAGATAGTTGGATGGCATCACTGACTCGATGGACGTGAGTTTGAGCAAGCTCTGGGAGTTGGTGATGGATAGGAAGGCCTGGTGTGCTGCAGTCCATGGGGTCGCAAACAGTCAGACACAATGGAGCAACTGAACTGAAACTGAACTGAATATAACACTATACATTAAGGCACTTTTGGACCTAAAAGTTCGTATTTTTCTTTTGATTGTAAAGGGAATTAAACATTTTCATGCACCCCTGAAATTAAGGTGGGCCCTACACACTGTGCTTACTGTGCTTGTAGATCCTTGGCCCTGGGTGCTGTTAAGTAGATGAGAAAGGGACAGGGTTAAGTACACAATAGAGGGCTGGCCTCAGACAAAGGCACTGGTTTTTCATCCACAGACAGGAAAGAAGGCAGACCACAGGGTATAGATTCAGTGCTGGGAGTTTGTGCAGGGTGAGCATTTTGATGTTTTTGCCCTAATTGTTTTTTTCTCAGTGAAATAGTAAGCACGGTCATAAGCTAAGAAAGAGCACAGTGGAGGACGTACGGAGGTTTAAAGAGAGAGGAAACCAGGAATGTGGAAGTGTGAATGGACCAGGGAAAATGTAGTAGGATTTCAGGGCAGCGCTAAGAGCTCCCCTGAGGATAGGTGAGGAATGGAAAATGAGACCAGGCAGGATGAGGTATATGGCTTTCTCCAGCCATGTCCAGCTTCCCTGTTACAGAGGCAGAGTAGGAGAGTTGAATTCAAGCAGAGTTTACCAAGTAAGTCTGACTAAGTGGGGCTTCCTTCCTCGTTCAGTCTGTAAGGAATTTGCCTGCAATGCAGGAGACCCAGGTTCGATTACTGGGTCGGGAAGATACCCTGGACAAGAAAATGACAACTGACTCCAGTATTCTTGTCTGGAGAATCCCATGGACAGAGGTGATTGCAAATGAGCGATTATAATCATGGACCACAGGTAAGGATGGATGTGGGGATATGAAAGGACTGAGGGCACTGAGTGATGGGAGACTGGATTATCAGTCCTGGTGGGTCTGAGATAGAGACTCTAAAGGAACTAACTATAAAAGCTGTCAATGATGGTGTGAGAATGGGATACTTGAAACAGAGATTATGGGGGGATGTGCAGTTGTTATTAATGAGGAGGCCTGCATTTAACAAATAAATATCTGTTATGCAAAATTGAAATAATACCCCACAACCCTTTACAGTCTCTAAAGGTAACCACTGTTAAGGATCTGATATGTAGCAAATATATAGCATATATATGTATATATATATATATACATTCAATATACACATTGCTTAAGGGTTGGTTTATTTGGTATATTTTTTACATAAATAGAATCATGCTATATTATCCCATTCTTTATTTTTCCACATAACAATATAGTCTGGAATCATCATGGTTGCTTACATAGATCTTTCTTATTTTTTTCAATGGCTTCTTTTTTTTTCTTNTATATATATATATACATTCAATATACACATTGCTTAAGGGTTGGTTTATTTGGTATATTTTTTACATAAATAGAATCATGCTATATTATCCCATTCTTTATTTTTCCACATAACAATATAGTCTGGAATCATCATGGTTGCTTACATAGATCTTTCTTATTTTTTTCAATGGCTTCTTTTTTTTTCTTTTTCAGCTAAATGAACTTCCAATTAAACTGTCTATTAGACTAGACTAGATATGTTTCATGTCTATAATGGTGTGTGAATGTGAAACTAATAAAGTCCCGGCTTCTGGTCTCCTCATTATACACCACTTCCAGGATCTGGATGAGGGCAGCAACACGTTCACATGGCCATAGGTTAATATAGAATTTGCAAGAGTAAGATACTTCAAATATGATTAGTTAAGACTGCAATCTCTATCCAAATTCCCTCCATTTCACTTTCCCTGTTTTGGATGATATTGAAGAGGCTATAAGAATCCAATAAATATTCAGTTCCAAAATACAGATGGCCAGTAGGCACACGAAAGGATGCTCAACATCACTAATTGTTAATGAAACGAAAGTCAGAATTACAATGAGGTACTACCACACACTCCTCAGAATGGTCATCATTAAAATGTCTACACATAGCAAATGCTGGAGAGGGTGTGGAGAAAAAAGGAACTCTCCTACACCTGTCTCTTATACACATCTAGATGTGTATAAGAGACAGGCTTATAACCTCATGATTGAAAGAAGGTGCTATAGTTGTACACTTTGGCACTCACTTTATCTCATCTAAAGGGAAAATAGGGTGCAGAGAAAAATAAATAGGGAGACCTTAATTATTGGGCATGCATTTTATTTTTTTTTAAGTTTTATTTTTACTTTATTTTACTTTACAGTACTGTATTGGTTTTGGCATACATTGACATGAATCCGCCACGGGTGTACATGAACTCCCAAACATCAACCCCCCTCCCACCTCCCACCCCACATTATCCCTCCGGATCATCCCCATACACCAGCCCCAAGCATCCTGCATCCTGCATCAAACATAGACTGGTGATTCGTTTCTTACATGATAGTATACATATTTCAATGCTATTCTTCCAAATCATCCCACCTTCTCCCTCTCCCTCAGAGTCCAAAAGTCTGCTCTACATGCATTTTAATTTAATTTTTTGATTGTACTAAATTGTTAACTGGGGTTCCCTAGTGACTCAGTGGTAAAGAATCTACCTGCCAAGGCAGGAGATGTGGGCTTGATCCCTGGGTCCAGAAGATCTTATAGAGAAGGAAAGGGCAACCCTCTCCAGTATTCTTGCTGGGGAAATCCCTCGGACAGAAGAGCCTGGCAGGCTACAGTGTATGAGATCACCAAGAATCAGATATGATTTATTGACTAAAGAGCAGCAGAAGCAAATTGTTTATTAGGTAAGAATTTTAAAGATTATTTGTGGACATATCTTTAATCTAAGAGAAATACCTTGCTGAAATCCTTCAATATTACTTCTACTTAGCTTTGTCTCACTGGGCAAACATAGTTCCCATGCATACACTTAAGAAGGTGGTAGCTAGAAAAGTCCTTACCTTTTTAATCCCGAGAATGATAGTAAATCAATGGAAAAGAAATCTGGAACCTGTTTCTGGAATCTTCAACTGTTTCATAGCCACCTATCAGTGTCTGTGATAGCATGTTTGCTTTTTTGTGTGTATATTATTAATAACTTGATAATTCTCATATGTTTATTTTTATGTAAACTTTAAAAATCATCTACTTTAAAATTTTAACTTTTATTGTAAATTCACTGAATCTGTGTATTTATACTATAATGAAAATGAAAGTGTTAGTTGCTCAGTCATGTCTGACTCTGCAACATCGTGGGCTATAGCCCACCAGCTTTCTCTGTCCATGGAATTCTCTTCCAGGCAAGAATATTGAGTGGGTAGCCTTTCCCTTCTCCAAGGGATCTTCCCCACCCAGGGATTAAACCCAGGTCTCCTGCATTGCAGGCAGATTCTTTATCATTTGAGCTACCATATTATATTATTTGAGCTATGCATATTTACACTATATGTTTATCAAAGTGCACCTAATTTCTTCACATTTGTTCAAACCTTCTTCCATGCCTTTCATCAAGATTTGATTTTATTTTCAAATTTTAGTGTCCAGGTACATAGTTTTCAAAGAGAATGTGTAATGATTTATTTTCAGCTTATATAATTTTACCATATTTTAATTCAAAAGAATTATATTATAACTTTTGGGTTTTTTAAATGTAATCAAACCATCAATAAAAAGAGATAGTTTAATTTTTCTTTCATGAAGCTTCAATTATTTTAAAGTATTTTTATTGTATATTTCATTGTCCAGAACCTCAAAAAATTGAATAATAATAGTAGGCAAGCATCAAATTCTTTATATAACTGATAAAATTAGTGTTTCACCATTTAAAATGTTGTTTTATCTTGTTATTTGCTTAATAGATTTATCATAGTTAAATGCTTAAGTACATACTTATTAAGAATCCACTGAGTTCTACTCAATACTGATTTATCGATCTATTCTATTTAAACTTCTCTGTCCCTTCTATCCTTGTGTACACCTTTTCTGTACCACCATGCACTAAGCATTACAGTTCTGTCACGTGTTGGATACTCCTTTTGGATTTTTGCATTAATTCTGCAACATCAATAAAACAGCATGTGCCACCCTCAATGATAAACCCTTGGAAATACCCCAAGAAAAATCAATACATCCTTCTTCTGAATTATTTCTTGCTTCCTTTAGATTGTTTATTGCTCATCCTTCTTATATCACTGCTTTTATAATAACGCCATGATAGTGTCTCAGTGTTTCATGCATAACTGGCCTCTCACTATTGCTTAGAGAGAAAATTTAAAGGGCAGTGTCAGATATAATTGCTGTATGAGACTCTCCCTTCTTTGTCATTTCTTTTCAATTTTTAGCACAACAGACAACAAGAGGCTTAATATGCCATATTATTCACACACCTAACACATACATAAAGGAATCTCTTAGGAAGTATGCTAGACACATGTAGAATTAACCTGTGCTTATAAAGTATGAACAAACTACTAGCTTAGAAATGTACTAAAAAAGAGAAATTTTTTTAAGTTTTATGGTGAAAACATACAGTTCAACTCAACAAATATCTGGAAGAAGAATAAAAAGGGATTTGTGACATACCAGATGAAAGAGCAGGTAGAGAATAAGACAGAAAAAGGAAGACTTAAATCTATATCAAGAAAGGTGATCAAAGCAATTTTTCTCAGCAAGTAGTATTTGACTATATTTTGAGGCTGACGAGTGTACTAAATAGGGGGTAATATTCCTGTGGCTATCTGCACAAAGATGTACACAAATGTTGCCAAGTGTAGACATATGTCTCCTGATTAACAACCACGTACTTTAGCATAAAGGAATATGTTTTACGTAATGAAATCTGATCTTTCTTGGAGTTTTTATTACCTGCAAACACAGTATTTATGTGCTAGGGAACAGGACAGGAATGTAAAAGGATGAGGCTAGGGAAGCAGCCAGTGACTGGTTTATGAAAGTTGTATATATCATGCTGGGAGCTTCCCAGGTGCACAGTGGTGAAGGATCCACCTGCCAATGCAGGAGACATAAGATGCAGGTTCGATCCCTGGGTGAGGAAGATCCCAGTGGGGAAATGGCACCCCACTCCAGTATTCTTGCCTGGGAAATTCCACAGAGAGAGAAGCCTGGTGGGAGACAGTAAATCGGGATGCAAAGAGTCTGACACAACTGAGCACACACACACATATACCATGCTAAATATCTACAGTGGCAATCAGAGTACAGTAGATGTAGTGATGTGTAGTACAGGTTTCCAGTTTTTGAAAGATGGCACTGACTATAATGCAAATAATTTGGGAAATGTGTAAACGGGAAAGACTTAAGTCGCTCAGCTGTGTCTGACTCTTTGTGATTCCATGAACTGTAGCCCACCAGGTTCCTCTCTCCATGAAATTCTCCAGGCAAGAATACTGAAGTGGGTTTCCATTTCCTCCCCCAGAGGATCTTCTCAACCTAGGGATCAAACCCTTGTTCCCTGCACTGGCAGACGTATTCTTTGCCACCGAACTACCTGCGAAGTGCATCCATGCTGCTGCTGCTAAGTCGCTTCAGTCGTGTCCGACTCTCTGTGACCCCATAGACGGCAGCCCACCAGACTCCCCCGTCCCTGGGATTCTCCATAGGTGGTATCAAATTTAGTAACAGAGAAAAATACATTCAGAATGAATATGGATGAGAAAGCCTCAAATTGTGTTAAATTAATATGAACAAAAGCAACGGGTTGATAACGTTTGTTGTTACATGCCTAGAAATTGGTATTTAGAAAATTAGCAATTTTGATCATATTTGGTATGGCCATCATTCCGTTGGCCGAGTGGTAGATGGGAGGCAGGAAATACAAGGTACTTTTCCTACTTTCCAAAGTTGGTGAGCTCTTTTTTTGTCTTTCACAAAAGTTAGCTATTTAGGCTTCTAAACAGCCTTTCTAAGAAAAGGGGAAAAAAAAAAAAGAGTCTTTCAAAGCATAAAATGTGCCTATGGAGACCTGTTTTCAGACACTATTGTGGATTCTTTTTACCAAAGAAAGTAATCTTCATAGCAGAACTCCAAGCTTAAAAGTTATTTTGCTTTTAGATTCATCTCTGAATGTTGCTATGCTAAAAGAAACTTACAAAACAAGAATAAAGCATTTAAACTTCACACATAGCCACAGGGAAGCCTTCCTCATGCATAGCCACGGGGATACCCAGGGCTTTAATGCTAAGAAAAAACGAGCAAATCCCTCAACCCATCACACCATCTGGAGGACATTTACTACACTCTACACACACACATGCGCACACACACACGCACACACTCACACACCTGGATAACAACCGGTGAGCAGGGTTGGCTGAGGAATAACGTGGAAATACTTTTTTTTGTCTTGTTGGAAAGTGTAACTCCGATTCTATCTATGACATATATTTCGGAAAGCTTCGGAATCTACCTTACGGTTTTTCAAATTTTAGGAATTTATTCATTTAATCAATGTAATTTTAAAATAATCACAGAAAATTGAAATTTACAGAGAGTCTCTAATTGTATAGGCTATTTAAAACCCATAGCCAGCAGCAGTTACTAAGTGAAGCCACTCATTTACCTAGCTGTAAATTAAAATTTAAGCATTTACCAGCAAGTTTGTATATTCACATCTAGGGAAATCAGTGAGTGAAGAATATTTTGTGCAGATAAAAACCACTGATTTTCACAAGAGGATGGGTCATTTGAAGGACTTAAGAAGTTCAATGTGGAAGCACTGTGGGGTGGGAGGTGGGAGGGGGGTTCATGTTTGGGAGTTCGTGTACACCCGTGACAGATTCATGTCAGTGTATGCCAAAACCAATAGAGTACTGTAAAGTAAAATAAAGTAAAATGGAAGCTCTAAAAAAAAAAAGAAAAAGGAAAAATAAACAGGATCCAAATTAGGAAGGATCTTCAAGTCAGATGACAGGGATTTAAATGTATCCTAAAGTCAGGGGAGCACCTGAAAAGGTTTAATAAGAAGAACCAGTCTGATTGCTTATTAGCTAACATGACATGAGAAAACCAATCAGACATTTCCTCCTGGAGAAACTTGTGGAGTGAGATATGAAGGGCATGTAGAAAACTTTTAAAAATATGTGAAAAGAAGCCCAGAAATAAGCAAAGAAAGTCAGAGATACAAGCAGAAGTGTTCACAATCACCTCCTTCTTATCTTGAACTCATAAACTGATTTAATTAATTAATATACTAGCGCCATCACTGTTATTCTGGTACTGCATTCAGGTACATGAGTTCTTAGCGACTACATATCATGACTTCTCAGAGCCTGAGAATACTGTAACACAATCCAGTTCTCACCCTGACCATCCCCAGACCCCACAAGATCGGTGACACAGTCTACCACAAGAATACCCTTATTTCAGACTCCAGTTGTACTTTGGCAGTACTTAGGCCATTGGCATTTCTGAACAGTTGGCTATAAATTTGGGGTTCTTGTGACCATCTTAGCTTTCACAATTCACTAGAGCTAGCCACAAAATAAGACTTTCATTATAAAGAAACAACATAAGGAGAGAACATCTGACAATATCAACTATTGGCAGAAATACTGGACAGTTTGGACTTTCAACTGCTGATAAGAATGTACACTGAAACAATTACAATAAAAACAGTATAGCATCACTACAGAGTTTAAGAATTATTTTCCTACAGATGCAATATTTCCAGTTCTAGAAATATATTCAGGAGTAGTGACTGATTGTGAGCATAAAACTAGAGCAAAAAAAAAAAAAGCTCTCACCACTGTTTTTATTAGCCATAAACAGGGAATTGCTCAGTAACTCAATCCATTCATTTTTTACCCCTTTCTATTCGACTCTATTCTAGTCCATCCTATTCTGCTCTATGTTTATAATACTATATAGCAATGGAAAAATGGAAAAATGAATACAATATAGCAATGGAAAAAAATCTAGATTTATGCACTAAAACAAAAATCAATTGAAACATCATGATGGGAGAGAGCAATCACAGAAAAATTCCCAATAGATGACTTCATGTACATACAGTAAAATACCAATAAATTTATTCTCTACAATGTAAGTATATAGGAGGTACCATCCTCAAAAAGCAGAATGTGATTACTGTAAAAATCATGATGGTGGTTGCCTAAGAGTTAAAAGAGTGTACATAATTGGGAAAGGTTGTTCTAAGTGACTCTGGCATATTGACAATGTATTATTATTGACTATCATGATGGTTTCAGGGATGTTTGTTTTTTAATTTATTACACTGTTCATTTACAGTAAGTGTATGACACTATATATATCATATTTCACAATTAAAAAATTGAAAGTCACATCATCACATCCATAATGTCAGCCTTCATATCCATGCATTCTGCATCAGCAGATTCAACTAACTGCAGGTAAAACATATTCAAAAAAATTGCAGAAGTTCCAAACACTAAACTTGAATTTTCCACACATAGGCAACTATTAACATAACATTTACATTATATTAGATATTATAAATAATTTAGAGATGACTTAAAGTATACAAGAGGATGTACTAAAGTTATATTGCAAATACCAACCCATTTTATAAAAGGAAATTGAGCATTTTGGGGTTTTGGCATTTCATGCAGGACTACCAGGAGGTGACTGCACTTTGTTTTTTGTTTGTTTGTTTTTTAATTTTTTTTAAACAACTTTATTGAGGTATAATAGACATTATTTTTACTTTATTTTACTTTACAGTACTGTATTGGTTTTGGCATACATCGACATGACTGCACTTTGAAACACAAATTTAAATAACATATTATCTATTTTTAGATAGAAAATTGAACAGGTATAGGAGAATAATTTGAAATGTGTGTCAATGTCCCATGCTTTAGTAAAAGCACCATACATTGTAATTAGCATTTATTGTTACTAAATAAATATATTGTGGATTCTAATAATGAGAAGTGAAGTGAATTCATTCAGTCGTGTCCAACTCTTTGCAACCCCATGGACTGTAGCCTACCGGGGTCCTCCGTCCATGGGATTTTCCAGGCAAGAATACTGGAGTGGGTTGCCATTTCCTTCTCCAGGGGAACTTCCTGACCCAGGGATCGAACCCGGGTCTCCCGCATTGTAGGCACACGCTTGAAAAGCAACACAATTTTTATCAGCAATTTTGCTTCATGGATATATGCAGTATCATTACTAGCAGCATCCTTTTCTAGGCATTGTTATAGGTAAAACTTTGCTTAAAATGAAACAAATAAACACACTTTTTTCAAAATGAAATAAACTGGCTTTTATGAAATTTAGAGTTTTACCAATGAACTTTTATTCGAATCTTCTATCTTTCCATGAATTATTTAAGAAGTAAATTTATTTTGATTAGTATGCAAGTTTTTTTTTTAATATATTAAGCAGCTGTTCATCATTTTCATCCTGGTAAAATTTCCATTATTGACAGATTTTATTTGTGTGTTTTACTTCAATAAAGCTACAACAAATGCTACAGTAAAATGTCAGAAATACTTGGTCTAATTTTAACCAATTAAAAAAGGAAATCAGCTAGAATTGATGTACATTCAATGTAATTTGGACTGGTGCTTTTTTTTTTTTTCCCACAAAATAGTATTCCTGAAATAATTTTATTCTAGAAGGGGAATCACCTGTACCCTGATTTCATTCTCCCCTATGGAGAGGACTCCACTGGAAGAACGCTCCTAGCCCAAGACCCAGCCGTTCTGTTCCTGCCCAGGAGTGGGGCATACAATGGGCACAGAAGGCCATGGGAAGCGGCTGCAAATATTCAGATCTGAAATAACTGGAGTATCAAAATGAATAAAGGTAGTATGATCATCTGCTGCTGCTGCTAAATCGCTTCAGTCTTGTCCGACTCTGTGCGACCCCATAGACGGCAGCCTACCAGGCTCCGCCGTCCCTGGGATTCTCCAGGCAAGAACACTGGAGTGGGTTGCCATTTCCTTCTCCAATGCATGAAAGTGAAAAGTGAAAGTGAAGTCACTGAGTCGTGTCCAACTCTCAGTGACCACATGGACTGCAGCCCACCAGGCTCCTCTGTTCACAGGAATTTCCAGGCAAGAGTACTGGAGTGGGGTGCCATTGCCTTCTCTGGTATGATCATCTAAAGAATAAAATAAATTATTTTTACTTAACTCTATATGATATAAATGAATAAGGAAGGAGGGAAGAAAGGAAAAGATAAATCCAAGTAATTGATGTAGATAATTTCTGCCACAAGTCTGGAAGGTTCTGCACCAGAAGGTAGAGCTCAGTCCCCTTTGTGTGTGTTTGTCCGGGATCCTACTGTATATTCCCTCACCCAGTCTTAGAATCAGTTATTTCTCCAAGGACCCCCATTCCTTTCACTAGGGACTTGCATTTAGAAATCAAGATGTAAGTAACTGCTCTTTTTATGCAAATGCTGGGGGGTCCTCACAGGAGACAGAGCCAGGAACTCTATGTCAGTGTGTTAACTCATGTGTACATACACCTGTCTATAATTGGTTCTGCTGAACATGAATTCTACTGATATCTCCGACTATAAATCAGTTTTCAACAAAATCTAAGCCAAACTAACTCCAAGATTCAGTTCAGTTCAGTCACTCAGTTGTGTCCAACTCTTTGCGACCCCATGAATCACATTACGTCAGGCCTCCCTGTCCATCACCAACACCTGGACTTCACTCAGACTCATGTCCTTTGAGTCAGTGATGCCATCCAGCCATCTCATCCTCTGTCATCCCCTTCTCCTCCTGCCCACAATCCCTTCCAGCATCAGAGTCTTTTCCAATGAGTCAGCTCTTCGCATGAGGTGGCCAAAGTACTGGAGTTTCAGCTTTAGCTTCATTCCTTCCAAAAAAATCTCAGAGCTGATCTCCTTCAGAATGGACTGGGTAGATCTACTTGCAGTCCAAGGGACTCTCAAGAGTCTTCTCCAACACCACAGTTCAAAAGCATCGATTCTTCGGTGCTCAGCTTTCTTCACAGTCCAATTCTCACATCCATAGATGACCACTGGCA
>SJYX01017223.1:7903-33184 GCA_006410675.1 Oreotragus oreotragus
CAATCCCTATCAAGCTACCAGCGGTATTTTTCACAGAACTAGAACAAATAATTTCAAGATTTGTATGGAAATACAAAAAACCTCGAATAGCCAAAGCAATTTTGAGAAAGAAGAATGGAACTGGAGGAATAAACTTACCAGACTTCAGGCTCTACTACAAAGCCACAGTCATCAAGACAGTGTGGTACTGGCACAAAGACAGAAATATAGATCAATGGAACAAAATAGAAAGCCCAGAGATAAAACCTGTCTCTTATACACATCTAGATGTGTATAAGAGACAGCTATATAATGATCAAAGGATCAATCCAAGAAGAAGATATAACAATTATAAATATATATGTACCCAACATAGGAGCACCGCAATATGTAAGGCAAACGCTAACAAGTATGAAAGGGGAAATTAACAATAACACAATAATACTGGGAGATTTTAATACCCCACTCATACCTATGGATAGATCAACTAAACAGTAAATTAACAAGGAAACACATGATACAATAGACCAATGATACAATAGACCAATTAGACCTAATTGATATCTATAGGACATTTCACCCCAAAACAATGAATTTCACCTTTTTCTTAAGTGCACATGGAAGCTTATCCAGGATAGATCACATCCTGCGCCATAAATATAGCCTTGGTAAATTCAAAAAAACTGAAATCATTCCAAGCATCTTTTCTGACCACACTGCAGTAAGATTAGATGTCAATTACATGAGAAAAACTATTAAAAATTCCAACATATGGAGGCTGAACAACACGCTGCTAGACAACCAACAAATCACAGAAGAAATAAAAAAAGAAATCAAAATATGCATAGAAATGAATGAAAATGAAACCACAACAACCCAAAACCTATGGGACACTGTAAAAGCAGTGCTAAGGGGAAGGTTCATAGCAATACAGGCTTACATCAAGAAACAAGAAAAAAACAAGTCAAATAAATAACCTATGAAAGGAATACAGATTAGAAAAGAAGTNAAAATTCAACATCCATTTATGATAAAAACTCTCCAGAAAGCAGGAATAGAAGGAACATACCTCAACATAATAAAAGCTATATATGACAAACCCATAAACATTATCCTCAATGGTGAAAACTTGAAAGCATTTCCTCTAAAGTCAGGAACAAGACAAGGGTGCCCACTCTCACCACTACTATACAACATAGTTTTGGAAGTTTGGGCCATATCAATCACAGCAGAAAAAGAAATAAACGGAATTCTGATTGGAAAAGAAGTCAAACTCTCACTGTTTGCAGATGACATGATCCTCTACATAGAAAACCCTAAAGACTCCACCAGAAAATTACTAGAGCTAATCAATGAATATAGTAAAGTTGCAGGATATAAAATCAACACACAGAAATCCCTTGCATTCCTATACACTAACAATGAGAAAACAGAAAGAGAAATTAAGGAAACAATCCCATTCACCATTGCAACAAAAAGAATAAAAAACTTAGGAATATATCTACTTAAAGAAACAAAAGACCTATATATAGAAAACTATAAAACATTGGTGAAAGAAATCAAAGACGACACAAATAGATGGAGAAATATACTGTGTTCATGGATCGAAAGAATCAATATACTGAAATGAGTATACTATCCAAAGCAATCTACAGATTCAATGCAATCCCTATCAAGCTACCAACGGTATTTTTCACAGAACTAGATCAAATAATTTCACAATTTGTATGGAAATACAAAAAACCTTGAATAGCCAAAGCAATCTTGAGAAAGAAGAATGGAACTGGAAGAATCAACCTGCCTGACTTCAGGCTCTACTACAAAGCCACAGTCACCAAGACTGTATGGTACTTGCACAAAGACAGAAATATAGATCAATGAAACAAAATAGAAAGCCCAGAGATAAATCCATGCAACTATGTGTCACATTTTAGATTCTACATATAAGTAATATTACATGATATTTGTCTTCTCTGACTCACTTAACCTAGCATGATAACTTCTAGGTCCATTCATGCTGCAAATGGCATTTATTTCATTCTTTTTTATGGCTGAGTGGTATTCCACTGTATATACCACATTTTCTTTATCCATTCATCCATTGGTGGACTTTTATGTTGTTCCCATGCCTTGGATATAGTGAATAATGCTGATATAAGCATAGGAGTTCATATATCTTTTTCAATTATAGTTTTGTTCAGATATATGTCCATGAGTGGGATTGCTGGATCATACGGTAATCCTGTTTTTGGTGTTTTTGAGGATCATGCATACTGTTCTCCATAGTGCCTGCACCAATTTCCATTCCCAACAATAGTGTGAGAAGGTTCCCTTTTCTCCACACCCTCTCCAGTATTTGTTATCTGTAGATTTTTGATGATTGTCATTCTGACAGCTGTGAGGTGATAGCTCATTGTGGTTTTTATTTGCATTTCCTTGATGACTAGTGATTTTGAACATATTTTCATGTGGGTTTTTTTTTTTGGTCATCTGTATGTCTTCTTTGGATAAATGTCTATTTAGGTCAGCTAATGGCATCCCACTCCAGTACTCTTGCCTGGAAACTCCCATGGATGGAGGAGCCTGGTAGGCTGCAGTCCATGGGGTCGCTGAGTCAGACATGATTAAGCGACTTCACTTTCACACATTGGAGAAGGAAATGGCAACCCGCTCCAGTGTTCTTGCCTGGAGAATCCCAGGGATAGCGGAGCCCAATGGGCTGCCGTCTGTGGGGTCGCACAGAGTCAGACACAACTGAAGCAACTTAGCAGTAGCAGCAGCAGCAGGCAAATAACCAGCAGCATCCCTGACCAACCTATATATGGGGTACACTTCCAGGTCCCAGGCTAATTTCAGCTTTCCACAATCTCCCCTCTATTAGAAACATCGTTGGGTATAAGCAAGATAGGGGTTCAAATCCTGGTTTTGGCATTGACTGGATCTGAGCCTGTTTTCTTATCTTTGAAATGAGGATAATGACAAGATTGGCCTCACAGTATTACTATGAGGACTAAGTGAACTGGTAAGATTAAGTATTCAAAGAAGTGCCTGGCACATGGCATGTACCCAGTAAGTGGTAATGTTTAATGACTGCATTTATGTAACACTGACAGAATGGTTAAATGTCCAAGTTCTAAAATTAGATTGTCTGGGACGTAATCATTGGCCTGCACTTTCTGGTTTTGATAGGTAATTTACTTAAACTCATTGAGCCTCAGTTTACTCACTTGAAAAATAAGTTTTATAATGGTGATTATATAGGTGAAAAAAAGAAAGACATAGGTGAATTGGCTAATATAATATCTGGTACCATATAAATGTCATTTTTCTTAATTTTAATTTCTTATCTCCCTTTACCTCAAGATGGCAATTACATTTGGCCATCTACACTCATATTTCTCACTATCAATTCAGTAAAGTGGATACATATTTCTGGGACATTTGCCGGATTGATATGAAACAATTTGGGGAGTATCTTAGACCAGTGGATGGATTTCCAAATTTCACCATAGAGAAGCAATGTTGCATAGTGGTAAAGGTATAGCTCAGAGAATAAATGGCCTGGATTTCTATCCTGGCTTCATTACTGCATTACCACAAACAAGTCATTTCTTCTGTACCTTGGTTTTTTCTATTGTAAAATGGTGATTACAAAATACATACAAGAGTCATAAGAGACCACTATAAACAATTATGTGCCAACAAATTGGATAATCTAGAAAAACTGGATAAATTCCTAAGAACATATAACTTGCCAAGACTGAATCAGGAAGGAACAGAAATATGAATAGACCAATAATAGTAGGGAGGTTGAATCAGTATTCAAAATCCTCTGAACAAAGAAAATCCCAGCACCAGATGGTTTCACTGGTAAATTCTACCAGACATTTAAATAAGAATCAATACCAATCCTTCTCAAACTCTTCCCAAATATTAAAGAGGAGAGAATATCTCAAACTCAGTTTACAAGGCCAGAATTAAAACCAAATAAGGATAATACAAGATAACTAGACTAATATCCCTGATGAATACAGATGCAAAAATTCTCAACAAAATATTACCAAGTCAAATTGAACACACACATTGAAAAGATCATGCATATGATCAATTGGAATTTATCTTTGGGATGCAAAGATGGCTCAACATATGCAAATAAATATGCTAAACCACATTCATAGAATAAAAGATGAAAACCACATAATCATCTTAATAGATTCAAAAAATTTTCATAAAATACAACATCCTTTAATGATAAAAACTCTCAATAAATTGAGTATAGAAGGAATATACCTTAACAAAATAAAGGCCATATATGACAAGCCCACTGCTAACATCATATTCAATGATGAAAGGTTGAAAGCTTTTCCTTCAGTAGTATCCATTTTTATCTCTCTTATTCAACAACACTACTAAAAGTTCTAGCTAACGCAGTCAAATAAGGGAAAGAAAAGGCATCCAAATTGCAAAGGAAGAAGTAAAATTTCCTTCAGTCATGTGTAGATTTGATATTACATAGAGAAAAATTTAAAGACAATTTAAAAAACTGTTAGAACTGATCAATGAATTCAGTAAAGTTAAAGGATATAAAAAAGTCAACATATAAAAATCAGTTGCATTTTTATACACTAGCAATGAAATACCTGAAAGTGAAATAAAGAAAATAATTTCATTTACAATAGCAACAAAATCAACAAAATTGTTAAGAATAAATTTAACCAAGGAGATGAAAGATCTGTACACTGAAAACTGTAAGATTCTGATGAAAGAAATTAAAGACATAAACAAGAGATATGCTCATGAATTGGAAGAATGAATATTGTTAGAATGTCCATACTACTCAAAGCTATCTATAGATTGAAGGCAATCACTATCAAAATTCCAATTACATTTTTCACAAAAATAGAAAAAAGAAATCCTAAAATTTGTATGGAACCATAAGACTCTGAATAGCTAAAGCAATCCTAGGAATACAGAAAAAAGTATCACACTTCCTGATTTCAAATAATACTACAAAAGCTATGGTAATCAAAACAGTATTGTACTGGCATAAAAATGGACATATGGGTCAATGAAACAGAATCAAGAGTCCAGAAACAATCCCTATATCTACAGCCAACTAATATTTGACAAGAAATCCAAGAATACTCAGTGGGGATAGGATAGTCTTTTCAATAAATAGTGCTGAGAAAAGTGAATGACCACATGCAGAAAAATGAAATTGGACTCCTATTTTATACTAATAAAAATTAACTTGAATTACAGATTTAAAGGTAAGACCTGAAGCTGTAAGACTCTTAGAATAAAATATAGGGGAAAAGCTCTTTGACATAGGTCTTGGCAATTATTTTTTTGGATATGAAGCAAAAGGAACAAAGGTGAAAATAAGTGTGACGACATTAAAGTAAAAGAAATAATCAGCAAGATGAAAAGGCAACTTACAGAATGGGAGAAAATATTTGTACACTATATATCAGATAAAGGGTTAATATCCAAACTATATAAAGAACTTGTGCAACTCAATAAAACAACAAAATCTGATCCCATTTTAAAAATGGGACAAGACATTTTCCCAAAGATATAAAAAGTCCAATAGAACAGATGAAAATGTGCTCCATACCACTAATCATCAGGGAAATGCAAATCAAAAATATGATGAGCTATCTATCACCTAACATCTATTAGGATGACTGTCATCAAAAAGACAAGTGATAACAATTATTTGGGGGGATATGGAGAAAAGGGAAACCTTGTGCACCACTGGTGAAAATCTAAATTGGTACTACGGAAAATAGTGTAAAGGTTTGTCAAAAAATTTAAAATAGAACTACCATATGATCCAGCAATCCCATTTCTGGTATACACTCAAAGGAAATAAAAACAGGATATCAAAGAGGTATCTGTACCCCTCTACTTACTGAAGTAGTATTCACAATAGTAAAGGTATGGAAACAACCTGAGTGTCCAACAATAGATGAAGGGATAAAGAAGATATGATGTACATAGAATAGTATCCAGCCATGAGAAGAAATGAAATTCTGCCATTTGCAGTAACATAGTTCTCGGGGACATCGTGCTAAATGCAATCAGTCAGACAAAAACATAAAAAAATACTGTATGATATCACTTATATGTAGAATCTAAAAGAGCCAAACTCATAGAAACATACTGGAATAGTAGTTACCTGGGCTAGGGTTTGGGGGATATGGGAAGAGGTTCATCAAAGGGTACAAACTTCTAATTATAAGATGAATAAGTTCTGAAAATTGAATGCATAGCATTGTAATTAACGATAACAATACTGTACTTGATAGTTGCTAAGAAAATAGATCTTAGTTGCTCTCACCACAAAAAAAGAAATGGTAATTATATGATGTGATGGAGGTGTTAGCTAAGGCTATGGTAGTAATCATATTGCAATACATAAATGTATCAAATCAGCAAGTTGTATACCTTAAAGATACACAATGGTATAAGTCAATTATATCTTAACAAAGCTGGAAAAAATAAAGGGAAGAAGTTGCAAAACAAACCCTACATCATAGAGTTGTTATAAGGTAAGTCTTCAATGAGTTAATACATGTGAAATGCTTAGTACAACACTGGAACACAATAAGTGTTCATTATTTTTGCTACTTTAGAGTAAGCTATGACACTGACGATCATGGAATAAAAGACATCATTGTGATTGGCCAGTTCACTGACCAAAAGCCTGTGTAAACCTGTGTATGCTTCATATATGTTATCTCCCATCCAAAGGTATTCTGTGGCTAAAGCCATCATGAATTAGGTCCTGTAGAACTAAAAGGGAGGACAGAAGTAAGATAAAATACTACTGTGAAAAGAGATTGGAGTTTTTGCCAAAAGATCCAAATTTGAGGCCTGGTCTGTGGCCTAATAGTTGTGCAGCCTTGTGAAACTCAGTTACCTTCACTGTCTTAATTTATCAAACAAACAAAAATGGACACTAAAAATCCTATGTTACAAGGTTTTTGTGAAGACTATAATAGAAATTGAAAAGAGCTTGGCAAATTATTAGGTACTATGCAAATAAAATGTCCTTCTCTCATCACAGTTGTTCCTATTGTGGTTGCTATTTTACAAATATGCATGTTCTCATTCTGCTCAATTGTAAAATGGGCTTTTGCCTTGGGGCTTTGTAGGACCATCTGCTTAGATCTGGAAGGTGGGGGATCTGGACCTGGGGTGGTCAGAACTGATTCAAACTCCAAGGCCCCTGATTGAACTTGGTGCCAGTGTCCTCACAATTGCACTCGCACTTAAACTTGGGTGGTTGTGAATATAGGTAGGGTCACTAATCAACCAGGTGGCTACCCGCTGCCTGGAACGTGGGCAATTAAGTACAAGGGCCATTTTCATCCAGAGGGTTTGCTATTTCATAGCCAATTACCCGGGCAGCTTCACCCCACTTTGAACTTTGTGGGAAGTAAGGGCAGCACATGCATCTGCAGCCTCAATAGCTTCCCTGTAGCTCCTGCCATCAACCCTATTCATCTCTTTCTAAAGGAGCGTCAGCATCCACCTGCCTTTCAGTATTTAACTCCTTCATTTAGAAAGAAGCAGCAGGAAATTTGAACCAAGAGCTATTTTTATCTTTATAATGGTAAAAGCAATTTTAACACTATATCCACGTCGTAATCTGCATTTCTGCAATCTGCTATATTTTAAAATATCAAAATCGAGAATGAATGTGTTCTCAGACATTCACATGGCTCCCTAATGCAATTTTTTCCTAATTAGAATGGTGCTCAGTTAAGAGGAAGACATTTAATGTTCTTAAGTCCCTAGAGCAAATGGAAATCTAACTGAAGACCAGTTGTACTCAGCTTTACCAAAGAAAATGCAGCTTTATGGTGTGAGCTTATTTGAAAAGAGACTTTATTATTAAAATGCACCAATTAGGCCTATAGCATTAGAAGAGTCCTGAGGTGGAGGCTTATACACGTATATGCTCATGCAAAGGCACATGGGACACACACACAGACACACACACACAGGACTATCAGCTGGTGGTCCATCTCTCTGTCCTCAGCCTACCACCTAAAGGGCTGATTCTTCAAGGGAGGAGAAGAGGGAGGAGTGTGGAGTAAGTGTGCAAATGACACATGTTCTCCATTCCTGTTGGTGGAATTGGAACTCTTTGATAACCCCTGTGGGCTTCCCTCGTGGCTCAGACAGTAAAGAATCTGCTTCTAATGTGAGAGACCCAGGTTCGATCCCTGGATCAGAAGATCCCCTGGAGAAGAGCATGGCAACCAACTCTAGTATTCTTTTTTTTTTAACTTTTATGCATTTTATTTTTTATTTTATTTTTTTATTTTTTTCATTATCCATTACATTTATTGCCAATTAGTCAAAATGCTTTATTTTTCAGTTTCACATACATATTGCCATTTTTTAAATTTATCTACTTTTTTAATTTTTTTAATTTTTTATTTTTAGAGCATCCATTTTACTTTATTTTACTTTACAGTATTCTATTGGTTTTGGCATACATTGACATGAATCTACCACGGGTGTACACGAACTCCCAAACATGAACCCCCCTCCCACCTCCCACCCCACATCATCCCTCCAGATCATCCCCATACACCAGCCCCAAGCATCCTGCATCCTGCATTGAACATAGACTGGCGATTCATTTCTTACATGATAGTATACATATTTCAATGCTAGTCTCCCAAATCATCCCACCCTCTCCATCTCCCTCTCCCTCTCCCTCAGAGTCCGAAAGTCTGCTCTTCTTGCCTGGAGAATCCCATGGACAGAAGAGCCTGGCAGGCTACAGTCCATGGGGTCGCAAAGAGTCGGACATGGCTGAGCAACTAACACATAACACACTCCTGCACTTTTGTCACTCCTCAGTTCCTTCCCTTACACTTTCTAATACACTGAATCCTTCCCTTATACTTAAAGCAAAAAGAACCCTCTCTCTCTATGCTCCCATCACTATTCTTAGAGTAGCCTTCCCAGGCCCTCTGCAGACTGGAAATGGTTTTCAAAAGAAGCAAGCCAACTTGAAAGATAGAATAACAGCCCCTCTGCCTTCAAAGCTTAGTTCCAAGCACCTCCTCCTTGACACCTCTCCTGCCTACCCCCTGTAGCACTGATGATCCATATAAGAACTTTCCTAACTTTACTTTGTATGTAAGTTGCCAGAGGATCTTATTAATATGCAGGCTCTGATTCAGTAATACTGGACCAAGATTTTTGTATTTCTGTTGGGTTCCCAGCTGGTGAAAATGCTGCGTTTTCAGAGACCATATTTTTTAAGAGTACAAGTCTGTACTATACAGTTTAACAATCCTAATTTCTTTGACCTCTCCAAATAGGTTATCAAATTTCTGAGGACGGGAATTCTATCTTATATCTCTCATATACATTGTTACAATGATGAGCTCATAATTGAGGTCACTTAGATGTTTCTGGGTTAACTGATTAATTGCTGTAACAAGGGCTTCAAAGTCAGATAACCTGGGTTGAAATCCTAGTGCTACGTTTACTATCTTTCTTCCTCTCTGTTGAAGACAGAGTCAGATCCTACACCCACAGACCTGTCAAGATGGGCAGTTATGAATTTTGTTCAAAATCTAGACTGGCAGAAAATTATAGGGATTTCCACTGTCACCAAATGCTCTTCTATGATTTTTTTGCTCTGAAAGTGAAAAAAATAAAAAGGAAATGTGTTTTCCCAGATCTATAGTATTTATAACATTTTCAATTCCAAATCAGAGCTAAATCACTGACTAGTGATTTTAAGGGTCTAACAAAGTGTTTCAGTTCAGTCACTCAGTCGTGTCTGACTCTTTGTGACCCCATGAATCGCAGCACGCCAGGCCTCCCTGTCCATCACCAACTCCCGGAGTTCACTCAAACTCATGTCCATCGAGTCAGTGATGCCATCCAGCCATCTCATCCTCTGTCGTCCCCTTCTCCTCCTGCCCCCAATCCCTCCCAGCATCAGAGTCTTTTCCAATGAGTCAACTCTTCACATAAGGTGGCCAAAGTATTGAAGTTTCAGCTTTAGCACCAGTCCTTCCAATGAACACCCAGGACTGATCTCCTTTAGAATGGACTGGTTGGATCTTCTTGCAGTCCAAGGGGACTCTCAAGACTCTTCTCCAACAACTGTACAAATATAGAATGTTGTTTTCATTTCAGCATAAAAATACAACTAATAAGAAAACTACAAAATTTTTAGCATATAGACAAAAATAATCTTGGAGTACACTCTCAAATGAGCTGCTTTTGAGCTGAGTTTTCTTAAGAGTAGTGAGCATAGTAACAATGCTTGAATTCAACTTGAATCACTGGCAATTGCTTTAGACTTTTGAGAAGGATGATTCTGGTTAAAGTGCTGGTCAGGTCTCATCACAAGTCTCAGGAACCTATTCAACTCCTTTTTGTGATGACAGCATTTGGCTGTATTGAAAAGAACATTAAAACAGTGGATGGTAGACTTGTGTAGTAATAATTTTGACCTAAAATCTGAGCTGCTATGGTTGAAGTTTCATGAAAATATAGAGTCTTCATATATCTATATATCAAAACAATATATCATTTCTCTGACATTTGTCTTTCAGATAATATCTTACAATTTAATGTGAGGTTAAAAAGAACGACTTGTTCCTGACTTTGAAGATATTTTTATGTGTCTTTTTAGGCAATGAAGCTTTAGTCTAACCCACCATCCTTCAGAAAGAATGAATCCATCCTCCCATGCTTACAGCCTTCCAAAGCGTGTCAGACTGGTGCTTTAGCCCATTTCCCCTATACTATGTTTTAGTTCAGGTTCCCTGGGGAATAGACTCTGAGACTAGAATTTGCATGCAGAAGACTTATTGGAGGTGTGCTCTAAGGAGCGATATCTGTAAGGGAGTGAGAGAAATAAGATTGGGCAGAAGGAGCATGATGCATTTGTAACAGGGCTCTCACAAAATGGATGAACTGATATACTGTGTGAGGTCCTATTCAGTGGGAGATCTCCCCTCAGTGCTCTTTCAGGGCCACCCCTGTGTGGAGCTGTAGTGTAGCAGTCCATTTCCAGCTTGTATCTACATACTGAGACAAACCAATATGAGCCTCCCCCCTTCCACTTCATTAACTTGTCAGAAGGAACTCTCCCTACCCCATGTGGTGGCCATAGGTGTAAGCTGAAAGGCAACAGAGCAACAGAGGCATGTAACATGCAGGTTGGGCCATCAGCTCACAGTGTATTTTGCCTCGTTCATGCCCAATTCAGGATGTACTGTGTCCAGAGTAAGATGGATTGCTATTGGGCCTCCCTACCCTATATGCTTTATATGTTGCCATGAATATTTGATGTTCACATTCCACCTTAAATCAGCTCCTAGTCCTCATTAGCTCTTCACTGACTTTGTCAAAGGCATCAGTAAATCTAGAAAAAGCCTTCCCATTCCCTACTCTTTATAATTAATACTTCATTCAAGCACTTAAATGCACAAGATACTGTTCTTGCTAGTGCATGCACTTCCTCTAGTATTTACATCCCAGTTCACTGCTGATAAAAGCTAAATAATTACACAGCTTTGAAATGCCAAAACCTGTTAGTATTCCTTCTACCAGCAGTGAAATGGTTCTCATTCTATGCTGGCTGATAGGTAATCCATTTCCAAAAATCTGAAATTTTAGCATTTTCTTCCTAGAACCCACAGTTAAATTCCTTGGGCAATATACTCTGAGATAGATATCTGTAGAGGAATTTTGAGGGAAAGTTCTCTCAGAAGTAACACCTCTAGGAGAATTAGGGAAGCTGGATTGGACACAGGAAGGATTTAAAGTACCATATGATATTCAGCCAATCCTTCAGGGGGTTATAACATAGGAATGGCCCTTCAAAAGTTGTCCTGAACTGAGGCAAGAGGACTAGTCCCTGTAGTCCTACACCAACCAGTCACTAGATACGGGTTCTCTCCAGCAGAGAGGGATGATGCACTGCTGGATAAGGTAGTTCCCTTCAGATGAGGCCAGATCCTGGAGAGGGACTCAGCTATCAGTCATTAGCAGCCAACAGTCCTAGAAGTCTAGGGGATGATGCCTCAGTACTAAAAGGGGGAACCTGGGTGGCACATCACAGCCTCCATTACAAGCCCCCTACTCCTTGGTTGGATGGCATCACTGACTCAATGGACATGAGCTTCAGTAAACTCTGGGAGTTGGTGATGGACGGGGAGGCCTGGCGTGCTGCAGTCCATGGGGTCGCAAAGAGTAGGACACGACCGAGTGACTGAACTAAAGTCTTTGGGTAATGGTAGTGATGACATGGAATTATGACAGAGTAGTAGTAAATATGGTACTTAGTCTCACAGCACATGATTGCCCACTCTCTTCATGCTACCAACGTTCCCCTTCAGAACTTGGCAGGCGAGGTATGAAACAGGGTATTGTGGGAGTCTTCCTAGGAAACTTATCACTCGTTAGGGAACATGGTGGGTAGAATACTCAAAGCTTTTGGCATGCCATAGCAGTGAAGTTCTTAAGACTTTTATCAGTGGTGAGCTCTGACTATAGTTTTCTTCTGGCCATTCCTGGCACACTTCACTAATACAGAACTAAACTCTCACCTTCAAATAAAAACATGCCCATATGCATTATTCATATCATTGATTAATTTAATTTCTTTTTTCATCAATTCTATATGTGATAGTACCATATGTGTGTGGATTTATCTCTGGGCTTTCTATTTTGTTCCACTGATCTATATTTCTGTCTTTGTGCCAGTACCACACTGTCTTGATGACTGTGGCTTTGTAGTAGAGCCTCAAGTCAGGTAAGTTGATTCCTCCAGTTCCATTCTTCTTTCTCAAAATTGCTTTGGNATGAACTCTGAGAAGCTCAGGGATTTTATCTTTTTCATCTCTGTATCCATCCTAGTATCCAGTACAGTATGTATCAAATACTATACTAAATAGCAAATGCTTATTGAATCATATTTGACTGAATAATAAAAAATGAAATCCATTCTTTCTAGACTTCAATTCCTACTCCCGTTTCCTACCTGGGACCCGGGACACAAAAGTCAGTAGGGATCCCTTTGGCTTTGGCATCAGACCAACCTGTATTCAAGTCAGCACTGCAGCTTCCTAGCTGTGTAAACCTAGGCAAACCATTTCTCTCTCTGAGCTTCAGGTCTCTTTATCTATACAATCAGGATAACAACTCTCATGAAATTACCAAAAGAAATAAATGGGGTAGGTATGTATGTGTGTGTGTGCGCCACACATTGCACACACACACACACACACCTTAGTTTCTCTTATCTCATCCTTTTTTACGGTAGGGAAAAGGCCCAATATAGGGAAAACAAACATTAACCCAGGATATCAAGGGGTGTCAACCTACAAGTGGCCAATTTATTGGGTCCCTACTATTATCTTAGCACTGTGCAAAGTTCTATAAGGGAGATAAGAGCCTCTGCCTTCAGAAAGCTAACAATCTATTGGGAGAGGAAAAACAAATTCATGAGAAACACACATTAATAACCCCACCAGGAATATGCTAAATGCCCCAAAGATGAATAGACAATAAATGCCAGAGGAGGAACAGGTCTGACAGACTTGAAGAAAGCTTAAAGGCCCTGTATGGAATAGGCTGGAACTTAATGGAAGGAAGAAGAGGCTGTGGGCATTCCAGTCAGAAGAAATGACCTATGTTCAAATGTGAGGGTGGAGGTACGTTCAGAGGGTTGGAGAACAGCCAAGGGAGACGAGGTAAGAGGTGTAATGAGTGAGTGTTGGACAGCAGAGGGCCTTGGGTGCCAGATTAGGCGTAACAGCAGACTAGGGGGTCACCTTATTGGAAAACCGATCTCCAGTTTGGGAAGCATTCCTGCTGAGGTCATGCCTTACGTATGTATATAAAGTGACCACTATAAGAAGTAGGCAGGACCGCTGTGCAGCGGGAAGGAGGCTGGGAGGGGAGTTATCCAGGATCAGACTCCATAGTGGAGGAAACTCGGCCCTTTGTTTCTAAGAGTGGTGACAGGCGTCCCTTCCCCCACCGCAGCTGCCCTTGAGGCATGCTGGGGGCTGACTCCCCAGAAGGATAACAGAGCTGTCCCAGAGAATTCGATGGGAACAGGCATAGGCAAGGCTCTCCTCTCTGCACCCCCATCCAGCCCCAGGCTGCACACCCAACCCTGCACCCAAAGAACTGAAGTTTACCGGGAGAGCCCCAGGCCTGCTCCCCTCATTTGCCTGGGGTGGGGGCGGCAGTCACGCTGATTGGCTTCCCGCTGGCTGTGCTGAGCTCTTACAATAANAGGCATAGGCAAGGCTCTCCTCTCTGCACCCCCATCCAGCCCCAGGCTGCACACCCAACCCTGCACCCAAAGAACTGAAGTTTACCGGGAGAGCCCCAGGCCTGCTCCCCTCATTTGCCTGGGGTGGGGGCGGCAGTCACGCTGATTGGCTTCCCGCTGGCTGTGCTGAGCTCTTACAATAATAAAGATGAGACTCTTTACCAGTGAGGTCCTGAATTGAAGAGCAGAAGTGGGGACAAGCTTTGCACTGCACTAAGGGCTGCCCCCACCACCTGCTGGGCAGGAAAGTTTTCTTCGGCAGGAAAGAGAAACAGTGAATGGGGAAAGGCCAGGTGGTGGGGTGGTTTGCTCTGGGAGGCTGGCTAGAATGAGTGTGGCATTGTGAGCCTCTGGCTCTGTGTGGGCAAGCAACAAAGTAGCGGGGACCCCTTATCAGGTGAACTCAAGTGCCCATCAGCTCACTCCATCAACTGCTGCCCCTCCTCCCCCAAGCGTCTCTGGGCTGTTTATTTTCTTAGAAAAGGGGAATCTGCATGTCAGCTCATTTGCATTCTTTGGTCCCAAACAAAACCATATTAAAGTGCCCTGAAGAGCTGGCTAACTGGGAAGGCTGTTTGCCTTGGGGGGAAAAAAAAAAGTCCTTACATTTGAAAAGGAATCAATGTAGTAGTCTATTTTCCTGCCAAGTACAATGCTTGCATTAGAGAAAGAAAATCTCCCATTCACTCTGATCAGACTGAATGTAATGGTTAAGAATTTAGCATCTTTTTCAATAGCTTTTAGATATTTTCTGTTTTCGTCATTCTTACCAACTTGTTTTGAGTCCTGTAAATGTAGCTGGAGAATGAAAGGAAGTAAAGACGGGAGCAATGGCTTCAGCAGTGGCCTGGTATCCCTCAAGAAGCATGGATGCAGTTGCTTTTCTTACTTGGGAAACAGATGGTGTTTTATGCTTAACACAATCAGCACCGCCTCTCTATCTGTGCCCCTAACCTTCCCCACCTGTGTGAAACCTAATCAGCGCCTAATGAACATACTTGGAGCTGTCTGGATGGAATTAGTCCCAGTAGGAGCCGGCCTTCAGGTACCAGGCACTCTCTTAAAGCTGAGTAGCTGCAAAAGACAAGAAATCTTTACATTAGAGCTAATTAAATAAAGGTCTGCCTCTGCTAAAGACGTTTTGTTTTTTCCCCTCCTAGAAAGTAGACAAGACTCAGTGTATTACATTGTTAAGCTAATGTTGACCCCTCTCCTCACAGCAACCAAGGACAAAGGTTTATAGTTTGAATTTCCTCTAAATACATGAGACATCAAATGGCTTTTCTGTCATCTCCACTCAATGTGGGCTGCTTTCCCTGGATCATATTCTCCTTTGTGTAAATACATGCACACCAACAATGGTAAAGTTCAGGCAAAACTTGCCAGAAGGCTGCCCACCAAACCATTCCCTTTTGCCAAATCTATGATTTTATCCCAACGAAATAAACAGAGGACTTAGTCAAAGTGCTTACTTAAAAAACACACACACACACACACTATGGTGTTAGCAAATTGTTACTGACATATTTGAAATTTTATTAAGAACTGCAACAACCTAGAGGCTTCTGGGTAATGTGCAAATCGCTAGGAAGAAATCCACCATTTTCTGGTCAAAAGCTATTTCTTTTGATGACATAACAAGGTCAATAGGTCATGGTGGCTCCATTACTTCACCTTGAGTTGAACCCGTTTGATGACATACCAAAGTATAAATCATCATGGATTAGCCAGAATGCCCCTCTTCTCACCCCACCCATCTCTTTAGAGTTTCTAAGGAATAGGGACCCATAGACTCTGTTCTTACTGTGCCTTCATCTCCCTACAGATTTCAATGGAGGGTCATGCTAGTGCTCCTCACCCATTACCTTTAGGATCAGAAGGAGGCTAAGTTCCCGCCCAGGCTCATTTCCTTGTCATCTCCTAGAGTTCTATAAATCTCTAAATAGGAGGTCAGCAAACTATAGCCCTTGGACCAAATTCTGTCTGCTGCTTGTTTTTGTAAATAAAGTTTTATTAGAACACAGTTTGCCTATTTGTTTATTATAGCCTATGGCTATCCCAGTACAATAGTGAAATTAAGTAGCTGTGACAGAGCTTGCATGGCCCACAAAACTTAAAATACTTATCTAGCCCTTTTCAGAAAAGGTTTGCTGACCTCTATTCTAAGGCTTTGTGTTGTAAAGTGTTAGTTGGGCTATGCTAGTCTTTCTGTGGAGCTAGTTGTATTCATATTTTGAAGATTTGGTGGTTACTGTCTTTATCTAAAGTTGCCTCAGCACCTATTTACCCTCAATTCACAGTAGGTAGGAAACAATGAAACAGTGGCGATTTTCAATTTTACTTAACCAGATCCAGAGAGAAATGAAGCTTATGTTCTATGCCCTTGCCCATCTGCCCTTATCTTGTTGGAGAAGGTAAGACAGGAGAATCTGATATCTTTCCTCTCAGATCTATGTGGTACATAAGAAACCACAAATCACTTCTTTTTAGCAGAAAATATAAGTGACAAAGATGCTTCAGAGGACAAGAAATAACAAGGGTAGAAGTCCACTGAGAGAACGTAACTCAAAACACAACACTTTGTATTGACCCTGAAACAGCTCCAGAAACCTCAATATTCCTTTTGGCCATGGCTTTAGCTAACATGGCCTTAAAAGCTTTCCCTAAAAATTGTTACCCATTTTTGCTTGTGTTTATTCCTCAACTTGGGGAAAAAAAGTATACAGCTATATTGCATTTCTAAACATGATAAGCTTCAAAGAAGAACCTGCTATAACTGAAAGTCATTGGGAAATATGGATTTAAATACAGCTCAGCAACGGAGCAAGCTGTATTTCCAAGCCAGGAAGAATTTGTACCCTCCAGGGAAGTCCTTGGCTACTTGGTAGCTTTATTTTTCTAAAACACTAGTAGAAACTTTGATTCAATCTGGAAAAAACTTTTTAAGTGAGAGAAATAATCATTATGCGAAAAGAGCTATTCTTTCTACATAGTATTAAAAGTGATAATTGTAAAAATATATAAGGACTTAACTATGTACCAGCCACTATTCTGATTACTTTACATGTATCACATCTCATGTAATCCTCACAACTTTCTGAGGTTTCTATAATTTTTATTTTTAATTTTATTTTTATTCCTATATTACAGAAATCAGAATGCCCAATGTCACAACAGCTAATAAGTGGTTGAGCTGGGATGAAAATATCACTTACTCTGACTCTTCCACTAAATCAGGAGCACATGTACCTTGAGTTCTGCTTCCAGTAATAGGAATAGATTTCCCTGAACCATTCATACTCTCAAACTTGCTTCTCTACTGTCCAGCAGCAAATGCTATATGATATCTCTCTGGGTCCTTAAATTAGAGAAAAGCCAAGCAATTCTGGTTGGGTTCTAGTTTTACAAACTGCCTTGAAAGGAGGCAGAGAAGAAGGCTGCCTGCACAGGAGAAGCATCTGAGGAGTGCCTACCACTGAAGCAGTCCTTTCTTTAACAGTCCTCTGGCCCAAGACATTGTTTCCCTGAAACATGTTGGGTAAAACATAATAGTCTTCCACTTAGCAAGGAGAGATGAAGGCAGGGAAGAAAAAGAAGTTAGAAGATGGTTGCTGTAGTCCAGGAGAAACACAGTGAGGATCTTAATGGTGGCAGGTGATGGAGAGGAGATGCCAGAATCAAGATATTATGAAAACTGACATGACCTTGTAATTGTATTGATGAGGATGGGCTAACTGCTGTAACATATAAACTCTGAAATGTATAATCACTCATACCTCATAGAAGTTTCTTTCCTGCTCATATAACAGTACTAGGCACCTGAAGAGTAGGCAGATCAGTCCTTATGCATGCAGGGTGCCAGGCTAACAGCAAACCACCATCTTTAATATGTGGGCTCCCAGGTTGTCCAGGGCGCCATCTCCATTGCAGCCAGAGAAACACCTGCTTCTCTAAAGCAGATACCTTTCAATGAAGAAAAGTATTGACTTCAATGAATGACTTATCATCAGACAGTTTTTTTCATGCACCACTCTCTAATCTGTTTTCTCCTAGTACTCTGGGCATATCTCTTTCATAGCAATTATCACACTACACTGAAATTGTAAATTTACCCGTTGCCCCACTAGAAGATATAATCTTTGAGAATGAACACCATGTCTTATATACATCTCCACACATTTAGTGAAAGTGTTAGTCGCTCAGTCATGTCTGACTCTTTACAACCCCAGGGACTATAGCCCTTCAGGCTCCTCTGTCCATGGAATTCTCTAAGCAAGAATACTGGAGTGGGTTGCCATTTCCTTCTCCAAGGAATCTTCCAGACCCAGGGATTGAACCTGTGTCTCCTGCATTGCAGGCAGATTCTTTACCATCTTAGCTATCAGCACTCTGCTGAGAGTACAGTAAATGCTCAACAAAAGGACATGGAAACAACCTAGATGTCCATTAGCAGATGATTGGATAAGAAAGCTGTGGTACATATACACAATGGAATATTACTCAGCCATTAAAAATAATACATTTGAATCACTTCTAATGAGGTGGATGAAACTGGAACCGATTATACAGAGTGAAGTAAGCCAGAAAGAAAAACACCAATACAGTATACTAACACATATATATGGAATTTAGAAAGATGGTAATGAGGACCCTGTATGCAAGACAGCAAAAGAGACACAGATGTGTAGAGTGGACTTTTGGACTCTGAGGGAGAGGGAGAGGGAGAGGGTGGGATGATTTGGGAGAATAGCATTGAAATATGTATACTATCATGTAAGAAACGAATCGCCAGTCTATGTTCGATGCAGGATGCAGGATGCTTGTGGCTGGTGTATGGGGATGATCCGGAGGGATGATGTGGGGTGGGAGGTGGGAGGGGGATTCATGTTTGGGAGTTCGTGTACACCTGTGGCAGATTCATGTCAATGTATGCCAAATCCAATACAGTACTGTAAAGTAAAATAAAGTAAAATGGAAGCTCTAAAAAAAAAAAACACACAATACAGTATTGTAAAGCAAAATAAAGTAAAAATAAAATTTTTTAAATAAATAAATAAAAGGAACAGAAGCATGGGAAAAAAAAGTCAGCTTTAAAAATTGAATATATGAGTGAATGCATGAAGTCATATTTCTTAATACCCATGGCTTCATCATCTTCTCAATATAAAGATATTGAGCCTTCCTAAGATCTACCTTTATGTTATATAAACTAGCCCACAGAACAAAAGGGTACAAGTTGATCTAAAATAAACTGAAAATGGGGGTAATAGTCTATCCATGGCCTTTCCCATCTTCCTAGCAACCCAAATTCAAAACTGAAACTTTTTGACCAATAGAAGTACTAACGCTGTCTAGCAAGCAATCCTGTGAAGGGTGAAAAGCCAAATCTCCCCTGGATTTGGTTACTGTACCAGGAATAATTGAATAGTTTAAAACATGTCTGCCTTGTAACTTGGCTAGCCTTAATATAACAATGAAAATTCACAAATGTGTCTAGGGAGTCATTTATGCACTGGAGTACCATATAAGAAACCCAATTGCATATAATAAAGTATATAATGCACATAAACATTTAATGAAGAGTAAAAGCATTGCCAGGCCTCTCCAGGAGCAGCCCTTGACTCATACTCTCCCCTGAGATCCCCTACAGAAGGAAAGGGTTAACCAGATGTTCCACTCCTGCAGAAATGGGAGGACCTAAGCCAGCTACAGATGGTACAAAAGTCGGAAATGAGAGAGCAAGGCCTGGGGCTGAATTGTAGTGAATGGGGGCAGGCTCATCCACTGGTAGTCACCAATAATGGCCTCAGAGGTTCAGCCTGATTTCCCCCAGTAAGAAAACCAGGTCAGCAACTGGCAGACTTCAAGGTGCCTGTGTAATATTGTGCTTCACAGTTTGAGCTGTTGAGTCAAGTAGATCAGGAGTTGAATCCTGGCCCTACCACTTACTAGCTATATGACCTTGAGCAAGTCACTTAACCTCTCTGAAGCTCAGTCTATAAGTCGGAAGCAATAATACTCCCTATTTCCCAAGGTGGTTATGAGAATTCTATGAGATAATGCAAATGAAAGTTCCTGGGCTCTACTAAGACCTCAAGAAATGATAGTGGTTGTCATTTTTATTATTAGAATCCAAAGTCAGGAGTATTTACCCTTAGGTTTTCATCTAAAGATTTTATTATAATTTTAGCTCTTATGTTTAAGCCTGTGATCCATTTTGAGTTCGTTTTTTAAATTTATTTATCTTAATTGGAGGCTAATTACAATATTGTAGTGGTTCTGCCATACACTGACATGAATCAGCCATGGGTGTACATGTGTTCCCCATCCTGAACCCCCCTCCCACCTTCCTCCCCATCCCATCCCTCAGGGTCATCCCAGTGCACCAGCCCTGAGCACCGTCTCATGCATCGAACCTGGACTGGTGATCTATTTCACATATGGTAATATACATGTTTCAATGCTATTCTCTCAAATCATACCACCTTGAGTTCGTTTTTGTACACGGTATAAAGTGAGAGTCCAACTTCACTCTTTTGCATGTGGATATCCAGTTATCCTAACACTACCTATTGAAGAGACTAGCCTTTCCCCATTGAAAAGTGGTCTTGACATCCTTACTGAAAATCAGACAATCATAGATATATGGGTTTACGTCTGGACTCTGAATTCCATTCCATTGATCTATATTTTTATCCTTCTGCTGGCCTCCCAAAATTCCAACTTTCAGCTTTGGGCTTCTGAGCTCCATCTCCTGCTGGCACACTTTGCCTCTCCCTCCAGAAAATCTCTTGCACAGTCTTTTTAAAAGATGTCTCCAAGCTGATTTTCCTGTATGTCCATAACACAAAAGCAAATCATCCAATACACCAAAACAATGCATCTCCTTTCTCCCTCTGCTGCTTTTACTTTGCTTCCTTCTCCATCCCCTTCTCTTCTTCCTCGGGACTACAGACAGTGACTTTAGATTTCTCAGACAATAATTAGGTACCGTGTTTTGTTTCTCCTAATCTTCAAAGGATACATATCAAGCTTTCAGAATCATCTCTTCTAAGTCCCTCTAGTTTGACAAAAGGTGTGGGGAAGGTCCCCATCTCCCCACACTATATGAGGCACAGTGGAGAAGTGACACAGCATGCCACTGCCATCCAACATTTCTCTGCAAAGGAATGCTCTCTCTCTTTATTTCTTTAACTTCAACCCTTTAATACTTTCAAGATTGCTGATGGGATATGGATTGCAAAACTTGTTTCTAGAAATCTCCATTGCAAGTTTCATATAAAAGGGCCCCACTTTAAAACTAAGGATGTTGTTCTCAATCTTTTGAGGCCTAAGCTAAAACTGAGATGTAAAAAGAGGCCTGTTTTACAAATGAAGAATGAATAAATGAATGAATGAATGAATGATCAGCTTCTTTCTCCCACTCCCTGCCACTTTTTAGTTTAATTCATTGACCAGCATAATTAGGTACTGTGTTTTGGTACTGTGCAACCAAATTTTATTAATATTGAGCAACAATCTGCTGTGTCAGTTTAAAGAATCAACTCCCAACAATGATAATATTTTTTAAAATCCTAAGTATAAAGTCTTGATAGCTAATAGCAAATATTTCTTTAAATTGAATGGATTTCTTTCTTTTTAATTGAATGGATTTCTGATTTCAAGTTGGTACAAATATTTCTGCCCCTCTTCCTCTTGAAAAATCACAGAAAACCAATAAGAGGAACAGAGAGCAGCAACACAAACTCTATCTTTGATGAGACTAGGTATGATAGCTAGTCTCCAAAGACGGTTCCTAGCAATTCCTCTGTTCTCCTGCTCTTCCTCACATCAACAGTTGGAGTTTATTTTCCCTCCCCTTGAATCTCGGCTACTTGTAACTGGCTTTGACCAATGGAATACAGCAAAAGTTACATTCTGAGAGTGCTGAGCACAAGCTGTAAGAGGACTCACAGCACTCACTTCCTTCTTTTAGGAAACTGGGTACCATCCAATCAGAGTTCAAGCCAAATGGAAATGTCACATGGAGGAGAAGCAAAGGCACTCTGATTGAAAGTTCTAACTGAGCTAATGGTCAACAGTTAGCACCAACTGCCGGCCATGTGAGTGCACCATGTAAGGGCATTTTAGTTCAGTCAAGCACATAGATGACTGCAGTTTCAAATGACATCTCATGGAGAGACCAGTCAATGCGCAAAACCTTGAGGAAAAAAAAAAAAGAATGTAGTTATCATTTAAAGCCACTATATTTTGTAATAGTTTGCCACATAGTAATAGATAATGAAACACTTGGATATATCTGCATCCCCAAACCACAGTACTTAGAGGTGGGAAGTAGGTGGAAGAATGATAAATGATTCATTAAAGGGGAGGAAACTAAAACATAAGTGCCTGCAAAGGATGGAAGAATGGCAGTCAATACTGGAAAAGCAAGGCATTCAAAATTTCAAGTGAATTTGGTATGCAATAAAATTATAAAGCAAGTGCATGGTAAAGATAGTTTCAAATGTGCAAATGCAAAATTTATCTCCATAAAAAACTTTCAAACTCTAGACGCTTCTATAGGATATGTTCTACAAAATATATATGCAAACCAAGAAAATAGAAGACATGGGATTCAGAAAACAGAAAATCCAACAATAAGGAAGTAAGGTAGAAATACAGATGTCAGCCATGAAGCAAGTCAGATGGGGGGTTTCAGAAGGGATGCTTCCAGGGAAAATCAGAAATGAAAAACATTCTTTTTATGTTTCATCTAACAAGTATCTATGGGGAAACTATTACTTTTTAAGGCTATTCTAGGCCCTGAGGATATAGTTATAAACAAAATTAAGTTTCCAACTTTTTGAAATTTGCATTCTAGTGGAGCTTAAGGCTTATGTCATCTGACAAGTTATGGAAAATTGTTACAAATCTCTTAAGGTATGCTGGAAATTTTTACCAAATGTGACACAAATCAAAAGAAGTAACGTGAAAGTCAGTCAACAAGTAACATCAAGAAAAGGAAAAAGTTGAAAAAGAAAGTAAGTGTAGTCTTAGTTCACCTATAGACTCAGTAGTGAATGATATTTGTATAAACACAGTAGTAAAAGTATAGTAGATTTAAACAAAAAATGAGATATATTAGGAATATATGGCATGGGGAAGAGAAAAGTAAAAATGTGTCTATGTGTATGTGTGTGTGTATATATATATATATAATTTGAAAAAAAAGGAAATAAATATTAGAAGAAATAGCTACACATTTAAAAGGTTGCCACTAATGAATGAGATCGGAGAAGGCGATGGCACCCCACTCCAGTACTCTTGCCTGGAAAATACCATGGATGGAGGAGCCTGGAAGGCTGCAGTCCATGGGGTTGCTGAGGGTCAGACACGATTGAGCGACTTCACTTTCACTTTTCACTTTCATGCATTGGAGAAGGAAATGGCAACCCACTCCAGTGTTCTTGCCTGGAGAATCCCAGGGATGGGGGAGCCTGGTGGGCTGCCGTCTATGGGGTCACACAGAGTCGGACACAACTGAAGTGACTTAGCAGCAGCAGCAGTGAATGAGATGGGGCAAAGGACTGATGTTTTCCCTTAAAGGCCTTTTAGCATTATCAGACCTTAAAGAGAATTTCTGCATGTAACACTTTGATGTTAAAATTCTGCATGTAACACTTTGATGTTAAAAGATATATTTTAAAAAGGAGCTGAATAGATCTGTTTATTGGAACTGTTTCCTAGAGCTGCACAGGAGATATGATAGGTGTTAACTTTGCCAAACATTAGATTTTATTGTTGTTTAGTCACTAAGTCACGTCCTACTCTTTTTCTGACCTCATAGACTGTAGCCTGCCAGTTTCCTCTGTCCATGGGATTCTGCAGTCAAGCATACTGGAGTGGGTTGCCACGTCCTTCTCCAGGGGATCTTCCTGACCCAAGAATCGAACCCATGTCTCCTGTATTTCAGGTTGATACTTTACCTCTGAGCCACCAGAGAAGCCTAAAGGTTAGATTTAAAGATGATTATCAATTTTTATGCAAGCTATACTACTAGCCAACAACTATATTTTTAACTGGGTCACCATCTTTATACAACCATGAATGCTTATGCAACCAGCTGAAAATTTTATTGCATTTGTTCTCTTGTTTTATAAAAATGGCTGTAAATGGAAATGAGAGTCTTGTAAATACAACCCAAGACAAAGATCATTCAGTTCAGTTCAGTTGCTCAGTCACGTCCGACTCTTTGCAACCCCATGAATCGCAGCACGCCAGGCCTCCCTGTCCATCACCATCTCCCGGAGCTCACTCAGACTCACGCCCAATGAGTCAGTGATGCCATCCAGCCATCTCATCTCCTGTCATCCCCTTCTCCTCCTGCCCCCAATCCCTCCCAGTATCAGGGTCTTTTCCAATGAGTCAACTCTTTGCATCAGGTGGCCACAGTACTGGAGTTTCAGCTTTAGCATCAGTCCTTCCAATGAACACCCAGGGCTCATTTCCTTTAGAATGGACTCGTTGGATCTCTTGCAGTCCAAGGGACTCTCAAGAGTCTTCTCCAACACCACAGTTCAAAAGCATCAATTCTTTGGCACTCAGCTTTCTTTATAGTCCAACTCTCACACTCATACATGACCACTGGAAAAACCATAGCCTTGACTAGACAGACCTTTGTTGGCAAAGTAATGTCTCTGCTTTTCAATATGCTATCTAGGTTGGGCAAAACTTTTCTTCCAAGGAGTAAGCGTCTTCTGATTTCATGGCTGCAGTCACCATCTGCAGTGATTTTGGAACCCCCAAAAATAAAGTCTGACACTGTTTCCCCATCTATTTCCCATGAAGTGATGGGACCAGATGCCATGATCTTCGTTTTCTGAATGTTGAGCTTTAAGCCAACTCTTTCACTCTCCTCTTTCACTTTCATCAAGAGGCTTTTTAGTTCCTCTTCACTTTCTGCCATAAGGGTGGTGTCATCT
>SJYX01017223.1:40256-131553 GCA_006410675.1 Oreotragus oreotragus
AAAAAAATGAAGCTATAAAAACTAAATGAAAACATAATCTTGGGATAAAGAAAATATTCTAGGGATAATACCAAAGACAAAACTATAAAGATGCAAAGATTTGACTATATAATAATAAAATAGCCTGTATGTCAAAAAATGTCATAAACAAAATTAAGATGCAAACAACAAAGTCTCTAATATATAGGAAATGCTTAAAATCAACAATAAAGAACAAACTCCAATGTTTGTAGATTTTTTAAAAAATATTTTTTGATGTGGATTATTTTTAAAGCCTTTATTGAAGTTGTTACAATATTGCTTCAGTTTTGTTTTTGGTTTTTTTGGTTGCAAGGCACATGGAATCTTAGCTCCCTAAACCCACACCTCCTGCGCTGGAAGGCAAATTCTTAATCACTGGCCTTCTAGGGGAATCCCTGTTTGTAGATTTTTTGATGATGGCCATTCTGACTGGTATGAGGTAATACCTCATTGTAGTTTTGATTTGCATTTCTCTGATAATTAATGATGTTGAGCATCTTTTCATGTGTTTGTTGACCATCTGTATGTCTTCTTTGGATAAATGTCTGTTTAGGTCTTCAAGGCTTCCTTGGTGGCTCAGATGGTAAAGAATCCACCTGCAACACAGGAGACAGGGGTTCAATCCTTAGGTTGGGAAGATCCCCTGGAGAAGGGAATGGCTACCCACTCCAGTATTCTTGCTTAGAGAATTCCATGGACAGAGGAGCCTGGCGGTTCATGGGATCTCAAAGAGTAGGATACGACTGAGCAAATTACACTTTCACTTTCACTATTTAGATCTCCAGGCCTTTTTTTTCCCCCTTTTGCCCACACCATGCATCATGTAGGGCCCTTGTTCCCTGACTAAGGATCGAACCAATGCCCCCTACAGTGGTAGCTCAGAGTCTTAGCATTGGACTGCTAGAGAAGTCCCTTTAGCCTCTTTTATGATTGGGTTTTTTTTTTTTTTTAATTGAGCTGCATGAGCTATTTGTATATTTTGGAGATAAATCTTTTGCCAGTTGCTTTGTTTGCAAATATTTTCCCCCATTGTGAGGGTTGTCTTTTCATCTCGTTTATGGTTTCCTTTGCCGTACAAAAGCTTTTAAGTTTAATTAGGTCCCATTTGTTTATTTTTGTTTTTATTTTCATTACTCTAGGAGGTGGGTCAAAAAAGACCTTGCTGCAATTTATGTCAAAGTGTGTTCTGCCTGTGTTTTCCTCTAAGAATTTTATAGTGTCCACCCTTACATTTAGGTGTTTAGTTTAGAAGCATTTGTATAGAGTTGGAGAAGGACAAGTAATGAGAGAGTTTCAGGGAAAAGGCACTGTCCTGCACTACTGGTAAGAGAGTATATTAGTATGGCTTTCTGTCAGGCAATTTGGCAATATGCATGAAAGTGAAAGTTGCTCAGTCATGCCTGACTTTTTGTGACCCCCATGGACTATAGAGTCCATGGAATTCTCCAGGCCAGAATACTGGAGTGGGTAGCCTTTACTTTCTCCAGGGGATCTTCCTAACCAGGGATCGAACCCAGGTCTCCCACACTGCAGGCAGATTCTTTTACCAGCTGAGCCACAAGGGAAGCCCAAGAATACTAGTAGCCTATCCTTTCTCCAGTGGATCTTCCCGATCCAGGAATCAAACTGGGGTTTCCTGCATTGCAGGTAAATTCTTTACCAACTGAGCTATCAGGGAAGCAGGAGACCTGGGTTCAATCCCTGGGTTGGGAAGATCCCCTGAAGAAGGCAATATGCATATAAGATCTTAAAAACAGATATACTCCTCAACCTCACCATTCTACTCCCAAGACTATCCTCAGGAAATTATCAAAAATATAAAAAATTAACAATAATTGCAAATATTTTTTTTGAGTACTTACTAGGTATCAGGACCTGTTTGAGAACTTTACATGCATAACTCATTTAATTCTCACAACTTTCTGAGATTGGTACCATTTCATTCAAATCTTTGAGTTTATGTATGTTTTCTCCCAACATTGGGTAGCCTCCTATCAGATTTGTAAACCTCCTCCATCAGGCTACTATCTTTGGTCAGTTGGTATGAAATCCAAGCTTGCTGCAGCCCTCCCCTCTCACAGAGCAGGGGTTTTGCTGTAACCAGGTCTCCTCTGCTCTCTCCAGGTGTGCCCTCCACCGTGGCAAACCAGGCACCTGAAGGTCAGTTGCCTTCAGTATGTGAGGCTCCTGACCTCAGGTAGTCAGACTTCTTTATAGCTTTGGCCGCAGAGTTATGCTAATTTGCATCCTCGAATGCCTCACTTCCCAGCCCTTTTGATGATGGCCAAGACCTAAAGCAGAGCTTTCCCAACACCACAAGAGTGCACTTAGATCAGTGTCCCATGTGACTCAAAGGGAGCTGGAAACCTCGTCAAAGAGGTAGCTTGTGAGATTTCCAGCCTCATTTCCAATCATCATTCCATGGGTTCATAAACACATCATATACCCTCTGTGGACAATGTTCCAAGAGAAACTGTGGATAAAAATCTGCTTGAAGCAGTATATTTCATCTATGGACATTTTTTGAAGGCTCACCTGTGGAGCGCTGAAATATGACTGGGAAGTTGGCCAGCTATAACATGATATAAACACCCAAAGAACTAAAGAAAGCCTTTGACTAAATGATCTGTGTTGCCATTAGGTTACAACCCAGCAGGATACATTCCAACCTAAAATAATCTCATAGCACAGTTACAAAAGTATACAGGTTAAGAGGTCCAGCTCTGAGGTCGAATAGAGCCAGGTTCAAAGTACAGATTTAGAACTCCTTGAATGATTTGAACCTCAGCTTTCTCATCCAAAAAAATAGGATTAAAAATAGTGCCCATATCACTAAGTGTGCAAGACCTAACTTAGACAATGCACGTAAATACACACAGCACACAGTCTAGCAAAGAAGTATCCCAGAATGTTAATGATGACGATGATCAGTGGCAGAAACTACTTCACCAATGTGCATGCTCTTTTTTTCCCAGCACCCAGCTAGACTACACTTCTCAACTTCCCTTGCAGTTAATAGTAGTCATGTCTGGCTAATAAAAAATGGACAAAAGTTATGTGCAACACTTCCAGGCCTGGCCCTCACCTGCAAAATCCTCTATGCTCTTTCCTCTCCCACTTGCTGTATGTTGATACCCAGAGCAACCCTGGATAAACCAAGCTGAAGATGTCAGAACCTCTACCAGCCTTGGTGCCTAAATGCATACACAGAGCAGAGCTTAGTCATGGCTACCACTGACTAGAAATACCAATATTGGACCAGTATGTAACCAATACATAAACTTCCACTGTGTTAAGGCACCAAACATGGAGGATCTATTGGTTACAGCAGCTAGCATTACCCTAACTAATATACTGTCCACATCACCAAAGAGCAGATCTGAAGTGACATTTAAAGATCACCCCCATGATGCAGGAGACACTGAAGCTCTGAGTCACTGCCCAAGGCACCTCAAAGGATCTTTTCCTTCAACTAGGCCTTGACCTTTCACATATGGTACTAATTAAAAACTATAGGATTAAAATACTCTGTTTGCATAGTTAAAGCCAGATCTATTCCTAGAGAAATTTAGCACAGTTAGTTCTACTGGGCAGTACAGCAGAATGGAATGAAAACAAGAGAGCCCTTTCTGTGGTCGTGTTGTTGTTGTTCAGTTACTAAGTCATGTCACAAACATTTGCTAGGCAACTATCTTGTGCTGTCTTAGCCCTATACTTGTCAGCATGGGACACTAACCAACCCATCCTCAAGAAGTTTACAGTCTGCCTATCTCAGTGCAGGCTGCTATAACAGACTGGGTGAGTTAAAACAGCAGACATTTATTTCTCATAGTTCTGAAGGCTAGAAGTTCAAGATCACGGTGCCAGCACAGTCCGGTTCTGGTGAGAGCTCTCTTCCAGTGTGCAGAGGGGAGTCTTCTCCCTGTGCCCTCATTGGCAGAAGTGGAGAAGGATTTTTCTAGGGCCTAATTTTAAGGACATGAATCCCACTCATGAGGGGTGCAACTATCATGATTGAATCACGCTCCAAAGGCCATACCTCTAAATATCATCACACTTGGGATACGTTTTCAACATATGAATTTTATGGGGCACAAACATTCAGTCCACTACACTAGCTGAAACCATACCAAAGATTTTAGAGGTACAGAGTTACACAATATAGTCGGCCCTCTGTATCAACAGCTTCCACATCTGCAGATTCAACTAATCACAGATTTAAAATACTTTCTTAAATTCCAGAAAGATGATCCAAAAGGCAAAACTTGAATTTGCCACACCCCACATTCCATAGCATTTACACTTTATTTATAACTATTTACATAGTATTTATATTATATTAGTTATTATAATCTATAGATGATTTAAAGTATATGGGAGGATGCAAGTAGGTTATATGCAAATATGTCATTTTACACAAGGGGCTTAAGCATCCACAGATTTTGGTATCAGTGGAGGTCCTGCAATCTATCCCTGACAGATACTGAGGAAGGATTATACTGACAATGCAGACACTGTAGGCGTGAAGAGAAGGAAGAGATTGATAGAGGACAGACCAATAGAAGAAGGCCTCATAGAGAAATGTAACTTAGGGTAGGCCTCAAAAGACTCTCAAAAGTTAGCTAAGCAGAGAGACCATATACATAGACACATATGGGTAATTAAAAGAAAAGGAGAGTGATGTCTAAACTACCAAGATAATTAAGTCAGTGAACACCTTGCTTCTTCTACTCACCCCTTTCTGCATTTATCCAGCAATATTAATATTTGAATAATGAGAATAATTTTGTGCCAAGAACTTTGGTAAGTACTTTTCATCCATTATCTAATATCACCTTCACTGTAACTCTGAGTGAGGTGCTAAGGTCCCCATTCTACAGATGAGAAAACCTGAGATGAGGTTCAAAGAGGTTTAGTTAGTTAACTGTCAAGTTAGCAAGTAGCAGAGGTAGAATTCAAATCTGATTCTGTGCTCTTAATAGCCAAACTATACCACAACAACTCATTTGGAAAGATGGATATAACATCTCTAAGGACAGGAAGTAAAGACTACAGGGAAATTGTAGAGGGAAATTTCTCATCTTCCCCTGACTGGGCATAGTATGGCGAAAGTGCTGGACAAGTTGGAAGATTTGGGTTTAAATGCTCATCAATTAGCTGTAACCTCAGATGATATTAATATTTACAGTAATTCTCTGAGTCTCAAGTTCCTCAACTGGGAAATAGAGGAAAATAATACCAACCTCATACTGTTGCTGTGAAGATGAAATGAAATGCTATACATTCAAATAAGTTTGAGCTATGTATTATTTTTCTTATTCCAACTAGTTTTTTCTTGGTACGAATAGAGTTGAATGTTAATAAAATTAGAAATCATCACAGGAAAACATTAGACGAGAAGGCACAGACTCACAGCTGAAAAAGCAGTCCTATATTATAGTGTGCTACAAAATAATATTTCAGTTCAGTTCAGTTCACTCGCTCAGTCGTGTCTGACTCTTTGCGAACCCATGGACCGCAGCACGCCAGGCCTCCCTGTCCGTCACCAACTCCCGGAGTTTACCCAAACTAATGTCCATTGAATCGGTGATGCCATCCAACCATCTCATCCTCTGTCATTCCTTCTATTCCTGTCTTCAATCTTTCCCAGCATCAAGGTCTTTTCCAATGAGTCAGCTCTTCGCATTAGGTGCATCAGCACCAGTCCTTCCAGGGAACACCCAGGACTGATCTCCTTTAGGATGGACTGGTTGGATCTCTTTGCAGTCCAAGGGACTCTCGAGAGTCTTCTCCAACACCACAGTTCAAAAACATCAATTCTTTGGCGCTCAGCTTTCTTTATAGTCCAACTCTCATATCCAAACATGACTACTGGAAAAACCATAGTCTTGACTAGATGGACCTTTATTGGCAACGTAATATCTCTGCTTTTTAATATGCTGTCTAGGTTGGTCATATCTTTCCTTCCAAGTGTTTTTTTTATTTCATGGCTGCAATCACCATCTGCAGTGATTTTGGAGCCCCCCAAAATAAAGTCAGCCACTGTTTCCCCATCTATTTGCCATGAAGTGATGGGACGGGATGCCATGATCTTAGTTTTCTGAATGTTCAGCTTTAAGCCAACTTTTTCACTCTCCTCTTTCACTTCCATCAAGAGGCTCTACAAAATAATATATAATAATAAAAAGTAATAAAATGAATAAATAGTAAAAGGTAAAGAGAAAGTGAAGTCACTCAGTCATGTCCAACTCTTTGTGACCCCATGGACTGTAGCCTACCAGGGATTTTCCAGGCAATAGTACAATAGTATTGGAGTGGAGTGGATTGCCATTTCCTTCTCCAGGGGATCTTCCCAACCCAGGGATCAAACACGGGTCACCCACATTGTAGACAGATGCTTAGATGGCAAGTCGATGGGGAAACAGTGGCAGACTTTATACTTTGGCTACCTGATGAGAAGAGCTGACTCATTGGAAAAGACCCTGATGCTGGGAAAGATTGAAGGCAGGAGGAGAAGGGGACGACAGAGGATGAGGTGGTTGGATGGTATCACCAACTCAATGGACATGAGTTTGAGTAAACTCTGGGAGTTGGTAATGGACAGGGAAGCCTGAAGTGCTGCAGTCCATGGGGTCACAAAGAGTTGGACATGACTGAGCAACTGAACTGAACTGAATAATAAAAGGTAAGAGTAACATGGTTCTTACTACATGCCCTTCATTTAATCCTTATAATTACCCTATGAGGTGAACTGTAGAATTTTGTCCAGTAGTTTCTGTTTGTTTCATTTTGTTTTGATTTGCTTTTAATCTAAAACCTTTGGTTGTTCTGAACATTTCCCCCCTTTTTTGGAAACACCACCATTGAGTGAATCTTCATGAAAGGCAGAATCCCACTGCCAGATCCAAATAATCCTTATTCCTTGGGCTAGGGCATGAGCAAGTGCCCTAAATTGGGTGAATTTGATAATTTCATCAAGATTGTGGCATCAGAAATGAGTATTGCCTTTCAGCAATAGAGACATCAAATAATCAGTGATGGTGGTGGCAAAGTGGCTTTTAGAGTCTAGGACTTTTAGAAGTAGTACCTAACCTGGTGCTGCAGTTTTCCTTGGTTTCTGCCATTTTCTGAGCCTGATTTGCCAGCCTTTCTCATATCTTTCCAAGAAATTGTCTATTTTTATTATGTTAACTAGAGTTGGTTGCTGTTGCTTGCAACCAAGAATCCTAAGAATCCTAAGAATACCCACTTTTGGGTATGGTTATTGCCCACATTTTATAAGTGAGAAAACTTAGGTGCAGTTAGGTAATGATGGAGCTGGAATTTGAACCAAGACAAATATGACACCAGATATTAAACTAAAAACAGGCAGAATGTAGAGACCACTCCCCTAGGATATTAGAGCAATCAGATAGGTAGGTAGGTAGATAGATAGAGCCAACACACACAGAGATATGTGTATAGTGTATACATGTGTGTGTGTGCACATGCATGTACATGCATATACACATGCATAGATTCCAAATTGCAGTCCAGCCTCCTTGGCTTCAAATTCTAGCTCTTCAACATACTATCTATGTGGCCTAAGGCAAGTTGCTTAACTTCTCTTCACCTAAGTGTCTTCACTAAAAAGGTAAGAATGACAAAAAAAAAAAAAACTCAGAATGGGAGAAAATATTTGCAGACAAAGCAACTGACAAGGGATTAATCTCCAAAATATAAGTACAGTTCAATATTAAAAAACAAAAAACCCAATCATAAAATAAGTGGAAGAGCTAAATTGAAATTTTTCTGAAAAACACAAATGAAAAAATGCTAAACATCCCTAATTATCAGAGAAATGCAAATCAAACCTACAATGAAGTATCACCTCACCCTAGTGAGAATCAGTTCAGTTCAGTCGCTCAGTCCTGTTGGACTCTTTGCAACCCCATGGACTGCAGCATGCCAGGCTTCCCTGTTCATCACCAACTCCAGGAGCTTGCTCAAACTCATGTCCATCGAGTCAGTGATGCCATTCAACTATCTCATCCTCTGTCGGCTTCTTCTCCTCCTGCCTTCAATCTTTCCCAGCATCAGAGTCCTTTCCAATGAGTCAGTTCTTAGCATCAGGTGGCCAAAGTATTGGAGTTTCAGCATCAGCATCAGTCCTTCTGATGAATATTCACGACTGATTTCCTTTAGAATTGACTGCTTTGATCTCCTTGCAGTCCAAGGGACTCTCAAGAGTCTTCTCCAACATCACAGTTCAAAAGCATCAATTCCTCTGTGCTCAGCTTTCTTTATGGTCCAACTCTCACATCCATACATGACTATTGGAAAAGCCATAACTTTAACTAGACAGACCTTTGTCGGCAAAGTAATATGTCTGATTTTTAATATGCTGTCTAGATTGGTCATAGCTTTTCTTCCAAGGAGTAAGCATCTTTTAATTTCATGGCAGCTCTCACCATCTGCAGTGATTTTGGAGGCCAGGAAAAGAAACTGTCAACATTTCCATTGTTTCCCCATCTATTTGCCATGAAGTGATGGGACCAGATGCCATGATCTTCGTTTTTTAATGTCAAGTTTCAAGCCAGCTTTCTCACTTTCCTCTTTCATTTTCATCAAGAGGCTCCTTAGTTCTTCTTCATTTTCTGCCATAAGGGTGGTGTCATCTGCATATCTGAGGTGACTGATATTTCTCCCAGCAATCTTGATTCCAGCTTGTGCTTCATCCAGCCTGGCATTTCACATGATGTACTCTGTATGTACATCAGAAGGGAAATGCCAAAGATTGTTCAACTACCACACAGTTGCACTCATCTCACATGCTAGCGAAGTATTGCTCAAAATTCTGCAAGCCAGTCGTCAACAATACATGAACCGTAAACTTACAGATGTTCAAGCTGGATTTAGAAAAGTCAGGGGAACAACAGATCAAAATGCCAACATCCACTGGACCATAGAAAAAGCAAGAGAATTCCAGAAAAAAATCTACTTCTGCTTTATCCATTACACCAAAGCTTCTGACTGTATAAAGCAAAGTGAAGTCGTTCAGTCGTGTCCGATTCTTTGTGACCCCATGGACTGTAGCCTACCAGGTTCCTCTGTCCATGGGACTTTTCAGGCAATAGTCCTGGAGTGGATGGATTGTCATTTCCTTCTCCAGGGGATCTTCCCAACCCAGGGATCGAACCCAGGTCTAGCACACTGTAGACAGACGCTTTACCGTCTGAGCCACCAGGGAAGTCTGACTGTATAGATCACAATAAACTGTGGAAATTTCTTCAAGATATAGGAATACTAGACCACCTTACCAGCCTCCTGAGAAACCTGTATGCTGGTCAAGAAGCAACAGAACCAGACATGGAACAACAGACTGGTTCCAAATTGGGAAAGGAGTATCTCAAAGCTATATATTGTCACCTTGCATATTTAAATTAAAGGCAGAGTACACCATGAGAAATACCAGACTGGATGAAGCACAAGCTGGAATCAAGATTGCTGGGAGAAATATCAATAACCTCAGATATNACCAGACATGGAACAACAGACTGGTTCCAAATTGGGAAAGGAGTATCTCAAAGCTATATATTGTCACCTTGCATATTTAAATTAAAGGCAGAGTACACCATGAGAAATACCAGACTGGATGAAGCACAAGCTGGAATCAAGATTGCTGGGAGAAATATCAATAACCTCAGATATGCAGATGACACCACCCTTATGGCAGAAAAGCCTCTTGATGAGGGTAAAAGAAGAGAGTGAAAAAGCTGGCTTAAAGCTCAACATTCAGAAAAATAAGATCATGGCATCTGGTCCCATCACTTCATGGCAAATAGATGGGGAAACAATGGAAACAGTGACAAGACTTTATTTTCTTGGGCTCAAAATCACTGCAGATGGTGACTACAGCCATGAAATTAAGACGCTTGCTCCTTGGAAGAAAAGCTATGACAAACCTAGACAGCATATTAAAAAGCAGAGACATTACTTTGTCAGCAAAGGTCTATCTAGTCAAAGCTATGATTTTTCCAGTAGTCATGTATGGATGTGAGAGTTGGACTATAAAGAAAGCTGAGTGCCAAAAAATTGCAGATTTTGAAGTGTGCTATTGGAGAAGACGGTTGAGAGTCCCTTGTACTGCAAGATCAAACCAGTCAATCCTAAAGGAAATCAGTCCTGAATATTCATTAGAAGGACTGATGCTGAAGCTGAAACTCTAATACTTTGGCCACCTGATGCGAAGAGCTGCCTTACTGGAAAAGACCCTGATGATGGGAAACATTGAAGGTGGGAGAAGAAGGGGCTGACAGAGGATGAGATGGTTGGATGGCATCACCAACTCAATGGACATGAGTGTGAGCAAGCTCTAGGATTTGGTGATGGACAGGGAAGCCTGGCGTGCTGCTGTCCATGGAGTTGCAAAGAGTCAGACATGACTGAGCAACTGAACTGACTGACTCTGCATATAAGTTAAATAAGCAGGGTGACAATATACATCCTTGACATACTCCTTTCCCAATTTGGAACCAGTCTGTTGTTTCATGTCCAGTTCTAAGTGTTGCTTCTTGACCTGCATACAGATTTCTCAGGAAGCAGATAAGGTGATCTGGTATTTCCATCTCTTTAAGAACTTTCAACAGTTTGTTGTGATCCACACAGTCAAAGGCTTTGGTGTAATCAATGAAGCAAAAGTAGATGATTTTCTGGAACTCTCTAGCTTTTTCTAGGATCCAACAGATGTTGGCATTTGATCTCTTGTTCCTCTGCCTTTTCTAAATACAGGTTGAACATATGGAAGTTCTCATTTCACGTACTTTTGAAGCCTTGCTTGGAGAATTTTGAGCATTACTTTGCTAGTGTGTGAGATGAATGCGATTGTGTGGTAGTTTGAACACTCTTTGGTATTGTCTTTCTTTGGGATTGGAATGAAAACTGACTTTTTCCAGTCCTGTGGCCACTGCTGAGTTTTCCAAATTTGCTGGCATATTGAGTGCAGCACTATTACAGCATCATCTTTTAGGATTTGAAATAGCTCAGCTGGAATTCCATCACCTCCACTAGCTTTGTTCATAGTGGTGCTTCCTAAGGCCCACTTGACTTCGGGCTCCCGGATGTCTGGCTCTAGGAAAGTGATCACACCACCATGGTTATCTGTGTCTTTAAGATCTTTTTTGTATAGTTTTTCTGTGTATTCTTGCCACCTCTTCTTAATGTCTTCTGCTTCTGTTAGGTCCATACCATTTCTGTCCTTTATTGTGCCCATCTTTGCATGAAATGTTCCCTTGGTATCTCTAATTTTCTTGAAGAGATCTCTAGTCTTTCCCATTCTATTGTTTTCCTCTATTTCTTTGTATCGATCACTAAGGAAGGCTTTCTTATCTCTCCTTGCTATTCTTTGGAACTCTGCATTCAGATGGGTGTAGCTTTCCTTTTCTCCTTTGCCTTTCTCTTCTCTTCTTTTCTCAACTATTTGTTGGCCTCCTCAGACAACCATTTTGCCTTTCTGCATTTCTTTTTCTGAGGGATGGCCTTAATCACTGTCTCCTGTACAATGTTAAGAATCTCTGTCCATAGTTCTTCAGGCACTCTGTCTACCAGATCTGATCCCTTGAATCCATTTGTCCCTTCCACTGTGTAATCGTAAGTAATTTGACTTAGGTCATACCTGAATAGTCTAGTGGTTTTCCCTACTTTCTTCAATTTAAGTCTGAATTTTACAATAAGGAGTTCATGATCTGAGCCATAGTCAGCTCCCAATCTTGTTTCTGCTGACTGTATAGAGCTTTCCATTTTCAGCTGCAAAGAATATAATCAATCTAATTTCGGTATTGACCCTCTGGTGATGTCTATGTGTAGAGTCTTCTCTTGTGTTGTTGGAAGATGGTGTTTGCTATAACTAGTGTGTTCTCTTGGCAAAACTCTGTTAGCCTTTGCCCTGCTTCATTCTGTACTCCAAGGCCAAACTTACCTGTTACTCCAGGTATCTTGACTTCCCACTTTTGCATTCCAACCCCCTATGATGAAAAGGACATCTTTTGGGGGGTGTTAGTTCTAGAAGGTGTTGTACGTTATCATAGAACCATTCAATTTCTGCTTCTTCAGCATCAGTGGTTGAGGCATAGACTTGGATTACTGTGATATTGAATAGTTTGCCTTGGAGACCAACAGAGATCATTCTGTCATTTTTGCAATTGCATCCAAGTACTGCATTTTGGACTCTTTTTTTTTACTATGAGGGTTACTCCACTTCTTCTAAGGGATTCTTGCCCACAGTAGTAGATATAATGGTCATCTGAATTAAATTCACCCATTCCAGTCCATTTTAGTTCACTGATTCCTAAAATGTTGATGTTCACTCTTGCCATCTCCTGTTTGACCACTTCCAATTTACCTTGATTCATGGATGTAACATTCCAGGTTCCTATGCAATATTGTTCTTTACAATATCAGACTTTACTTCCATCACCATCACATCCACAACTGGGTGCTGTTTTCACTTTGGCTCTGTCTCTTCATTCTTTCTGAAATTATTTCTCCACTCTTCTTCAGTATCATATTGGGCATCTACTGACCTGGGGAGTTTATCTTTCAGTGTCATATATTTTTGCCTTTTCATACTGTTCATGGGGTTCTCAAGGCAAGAATACTGAAGTGGTTTGCCATTCCCTTCTCCAGTGGACCACATTNTGAAATTATTTCTCCACTCTTCTTCAGTATCATATTGGGCATCTACTGACCTGGGGAGTTTATCTTTCAGTGTCATATATTTTTGCCTTTTCATACTGTTCATGGTGTTCTCAAGGCAAGAATACTAAAGTGGTTTACCATTTCTTTCTCCACTAATCAGAATGGTCTTCATCAAAAAATCTACAAACAATAAATGCTGGAGAGGGTATGGAGAGAAGCAAATACTCTTGCTCTTTTGATGGGAATGTAAATTGATACATTCACTACTGAGAACTGTATTTGTTATTGTTATGTCCCTAAGTCATATTCGACTCTTTGCAACCCCATGAACTGCAGCATGCCAGGCTTCCCTGTTCTTCACTATCTCCTGCAGTTTGCTGAAACTCATGTCCATTGAGTCAATGATGCCATCCAACCATCTCATCCTCTGTTACACCCTTCTCCTCCTGCCCTCAGTTTTACCAAGCATCAGGGTCCTTTCCAGTGAGTTGGCTCTTCACATCAAGTAGCCAAATTTTTGGAGCTTCAGCTTTAGCATCAGTCCCTCCAACGTATGTTCATGGTTGATTTCTTTCAGGATGGACTGGTTTGATTTTCTTGCTGTCCAAGGGACTCTCAAGAGTCTTCTCCAGCACCACAGCTCGAAAGCAAGCATCAGTTCTTCACTGCTCAGCCTTCTTTATGGTCCAACTCTCACATCTATACATAACTACTGGGAAAACCATAGCTTTGGCCATGTGAACATTTGTCACCAAAGTGATCTCTCTGTTTCTTAATATGCTGTCTAGGTTTGTCACAGTTTTTCTTCCAAGGAGCAAGCACCTTTTAATTTAGTGGTTGCAGTCACTGTCCACAGTGATTCCAGAGATAAAGTAAATAAAATCTGTCACAGTTTCCACTTTTCCACCATCTATTTGCCATGAAGTGATGGGACTAGATGCCATAATCTTAGTTTTTTGAATGTTGAGTTTTAAGCNAAGGAGCAAGCACCTTTTAATTTAGTGGTTGCAGTCACTGTCCACAGTGATTCCAGAGATAAAGTAAATAAAATCTGTCACAGTTTCCACTTTTCCACCATCTATTTGCCATGAAGTGATGGGACTAGATGCCATAATCTTAGTTTTTTGAATGTTGAGTTTTAAGCCAGCTTTTTCACTATCCTCTTTCACCCTCATCAAGAAGCTCTTTAGTTCCTGTTTGCTTTCTACCGTTAGAGTGGTGTCATCTGCATATCTGAGGTTGTTGGTATTTCTCCCAGCAATCTTGATTCTAGTTTGTGAGTCAACCAGCCTGGAATTTTGCATAATGTCACTTGTGGCTCAACAATAAAGAATCTGATTGCAATGTAGGAGACCCAGGTTCAATCCCTGGGTTGAGATGATCCCCTGGAGAAGGGAATGGCTACCCACTCCAGTATTCTTGCCTCGAGAATTCCATGGACAGAGGAGCCTGGCAGGCTACAGTCCATAAGGTCGCAAAGAGTTGGACACAACTGAGCAAGTAGCACTCATTTTGCACGTAAGTTAAAGCAGGATGACAATATACAGCCCTGACATACAGTATGAAAACAGTATTGAGGTTCTTTAAAAGCAAAAAATAGGACTACCATTGTTATTATTGTTCAGTTGCCAAGTCGTGTCTAACTCTTTGTGACCCCATGCACTGCAGCACGCCTGGCTTCTCTATCCCACACTATCTCCAGTAGTTAACCCAAGTTCATGGCTACTGAATTGGCAATGCCATCCAAACATCTTATCTTCTGTCACCCTCTTCTCCTTCTGCCTCCAATCTTTCCCAGAATCAGGGTCTTTTCCAATAAGTCATCTGTTCACATCAGGTGACCAAAGTATCAGAGCTTCAGCTTGAGCATCAGTCCTTCCAATGACTATTCAGGGTTTATTTCCTTTAAGATTGACTGGTTTGATCTCCTTGCTGTCCAAGAGACTCTCAAGAATGTTCTCCAGCACCACAGTTCAAAAACATCAATTCTCCAGTGATCAGCTTTTTTTATGGTCCAGCTCTCACATCTGTACATGACTACTGGAAAAACCACAGCTTTGACTATATGGACCTTTGTTGGCAAAATGATGTCTTTGCTTTTTTATGCACTATGGCATACACCCAGGGCTTCCCTTGTGACTCAGCTGGTAAAGAATCTGCCTGCAATGTGGGATACCTGGGTTTGATCTCTGGGTTGGGAAGACCCCCTGGGGAAGGGAAAGGCTACCTACTCTAGTAGGCCTGGAGAATTCCATGGACTCTGTAGTCCATGGGGTTGCAAAGAGTTGGACACGACTGAGGAACTTTCACTTTCACTTTCTTTGTGGCGTACACCCAGAAAAAAACATAATTTGAAAAGATACCTGCACCCCAGTGTTCACTGCAGCACTATATACAATAGTGAGAACATGGAAGCAACCTAAATGTCCATTGACAGATGAATGGATAAAGAAGATGTGGTTCATATGTACAATGGAATATTCAGTTCATTTCAGTTCAGTCACTCAGTCGTGTCCAACTCTTTGCGACCCCATGAACCCCAGCATGCCAGGCCTCCCTGTCCATCACCAACTCCCAGAGTCCACCCAAACCCATGTCCATCCATCGAGTCAATGATGCCATCCAACCATCTCATCCTCTGTCATCCCTTTCTCCTCCTGCCCTCAATCTTTCCCAGCTTCAGGGTCTTTTCAAATGAGTCAGCTCTTTGCATGAGGTGGCCAAAGTATTGGAGTCTCAGCTTCAACATCTGTCCTTCCAATGAACACTCAGGACTGATCTCCTTTAGGATGGACTGGTTGGATCTCCTTGCAGTCCAGGAGACTTTCAAGAGTCTTCTCCAACACCACAGTTCAAAAGCATCAATTCTTCTGTGCTCAGCTTTCTTTATAGTCCAATTCTCACATCCATACTTGACTACTGGAAAAACCATAGCCTTGACTAGATGGACCTTTGTTGGCAATGTAATGTCTCTGCTTTTGAATATGCTGTCTAGGTTGGTCATGACTTTCCTTCCAAGGAGTAAGTGTCTTTTAATTTCAGGGTTGCAATCGCCATCTGCAGTGATTTTGGAGCCCAGAAAAATTAAGTCAGCCACTGTTTCCACTGTTTCCCCATCTATCTGCCATGAAATGATGGGACTGCATGCCATGATCTTAGTTTTCTGAATGTTGAGCTTTAAGCCAACTTTTTCACTCTCCTGTTTCAATACTTGGCCATAAAAAGTAACAGAATTGGGTCATTTGTAGTGATGTGGATGGACCTAGAGTCTATCACACAGAGTGAAGTAAATCAGAAAGAGAAAAACAAATATCGTATATTAACACACACATGTGGAATCTAGAAAAATGGTACAGATGAACCTATTTCCAGGGCAGGGATAAAGAGGCAGATGTAGAGAATGGACATGTGGACCCGGAGAGGAAAGGGATGGGTAAGATGAATTGGGACAGTAGCATCGATGTATATACACTGCTGCTGCTTCTAAGTCGCTTCAGTCGTGTCTGACTCTGTGCAACCCCATAGATGGCAACCCACCAGGCTCCCCCATCCCTGGGATTCTCCAGGCAAGAACACTGGAGTGGGTTGCCATTTCCTTCTCCAATGCATGAAAGTGAAAAGTGAAAGTGAAGTCGCTCAGTCATGTACGACTCTTAGCGACCCCACAGACTGCAGCCCACCAGGCAACTCCGTTCATGGGATTTTCCGGCCAAGAGTACTGGAGTGGGGTGCCATCGTGTTCTCCTCTGTCTCAGCACAGAGCAAAATATCATCTACATATTGTAACACCACCACTTCAGAGCTATTAAAGTTTTGGAGATCCCATGACAAACTTTGTCCAAATAAGTTAGGACTGTCACGACATCCCTGGGGCAAAACTGTCCAGGTTAACTGAGAAGCTGACTGCATAGGGTCTTCAAAGGCAAATAGAAATGGCAAATAGAAATTGACTTTCCTCCGCCAAAGGCATTGAATAGAAGGCATTTTTTAAATCAATTACTGAGAAATATTTGGCTTGTTCAGGAATTTCAGACAATAGAGTATATGGATTAGGCACCACGGGGTGTAAAGGAACTACAGCCTCATTTATTATATGTAAATCTTAAACCAGTCTCCATTTAACATTTGATTTCTTTATACCCAAAACAGGAGTGTTGCAAGGACTGTTATAAGCAATTAATAGTCCCTGTTCCTTTAAATTTTCCATGATGGGTTTTAACCCTTCCTTAACCTCAGGTTTCAGTGGATACTGCTTCTTATGTGGAAATAAGTGTGGGTCTTTGAGCTTGACAACTACAGGAATAGCATTTTGTGCTCGACCCACAGATTTTCCATCAGCCCATACTCTAGGATTTACATTTTGTTCAACTAAAGGGAGAGTACCATGTGTAAAATGCAGAGCTAGTGGGAGGCTGCAGTATAACACAGGGAGCTCAGCTCAGTGCTCTGTGATGATCTAGAGGTATGCGATAGGAGGGATGGGTCAGGGGACAATGAGGTACATAGGAAGAGGCACTGCCATTTGGGGGGCACCTTCTATGTGCTAGGCAAATTATATATTTGTTGTTGAGTCGCTCAGTTGTTTCTGACTCTTGCAATCCCACGGACTGTAGCCTGCCATGCTCTTCTGTCCATGGGATTTTCTTTTTATGATTTTTTTGTACTAGATCTCTTGTTGTTTTTAATATAAATTTACTATTTTAATTGGAGGTTAATTACTTTACAATATTGTATTGGTTTTGCCACACATCAACATGAATCCGCCACAGGTATACACGTGTTCCCCATCCTGAACCCACCTCCCTCCTCCCTCCCCGTACCATTCCTCTGGGATTTTCTATATATATCACCTTATTTAATCTTCATGACAGCCCTTGGAAATGGATACTGTTATTCTCACTTTACAGGTGGCAGAATTGAGTGTAAGAGAAGGTAACTGACAAGACTATTAAGTGACAGAGCTATGATTTAAATCTAGGTCTATCTCACTTCAAAGTACATTCTTCTTTTTTAGATATGTACCAATGTATGTTATTTTTTTTTCTTTTTTGAAAAAGTACATTCTAAAACTCTAATATAAAACCTTCACAGAAGCAAATGAGTTGAAGAAACTGGAAGTACACACAACTCCACAGAGAAGAAGAAAAATCAGCAATGCTGGAAGCTACACAAAAATAGAGCCAAGCACAATTTCAAGGCATTTTTACATGTATTATCACATATTGGTAATCTGGTGGACTGAAGTTCAGTGGTAAAACACTCCAGGTATTTAATGTTCCTTGATATTTAATTAATTCTGAAACTCTTTAGTAGTTGAAAAAATAAATTCTTAAAACCACTGTGTTGTGCTTTTCAACAGGCACATGTAACCAATGTAAGCCATGGAATAAACATGACATCTTTCTGGAACATCTATTTTCCTTAAAGATCTGGAAGGAAAAGTTACATAATTTACCTGACAACATAAAATATTTTGAAAAGTCAAAACAAACATGAACATATCATGGAGTAGTATACAAAAAAACCTATGATATCTTAAGATAAAAAACAGAATCTTCAAAGAAATTTCAAGCTTGTGACAGACTGCTCCAGAGCCCCTGGAGAGTTCACACTCCTTTGTTGTTAAGGATACTTGGGGAGGGGGAGCTTGAGAACCTCTGCAGTATTATTTCCTAAATCAGGTTATTCCATTTATCTGAAAGTTTCACCAATTCTTATATACATTTCAGTCTGTCATGATTTCAGCAAAGCAACAGTCTTTCAAGTTAGCCTTTTAGCTAGTAAGTCTGGAGTAGAGCAAGTTAGACTTTCAATCAAAATTGAAAAAATAATATATGTATAGCATACAAACCCACATTTCTTTAAGTAAAGACTTCCAAACCTGATATTGTAGCACAATCTGGTTAATGTCATACTGGGCCGAAGGCATGCAATATTATCCAGAAGGCTTGCTGGCTGTTAAAACTTACAAAGGATAAAATAGAGAGAACTGGTTCAAGTACAGGAACCTAGAGAACCCACAAACTTAGATTTTAATGATTTTTCTAATATTGCGAATTTTGTGAAAATAATATTAGAAATTTCTTTTTCTTCCTTGGGTTACTGCTTGGATTAGCCAGCTAATAAATATTAAACAGAGCTTGGATTTTGGCTGAAATACAGAATTGTTTTAAGCTCACATATCTATGTACTTTTTTAAAAGCACTGCATCCATTAACTACATGTTTAACTGTATAAATAAATCTTTACTTGGGGATTTTGTCACTCTGATAACTGTTTGACCATCATTTTTATTAACAGCACTATTTGTGTGTCTGTTGCTACTCACCATCCCCAAGATGAATGAGCCTTAGTCTCAAAGCCTTTGCCTCCATGTGGCGAGCTTCAGGTCCTTGGTCCACAGAAAGGGAGAGCTTTCCAGGAAGTTATGCACCTCAGAAATGCTCACTCTGCTGTCAGTCTAATGGTGGCTCACCAGAAATCAGCCTTGTTTTTTTTTTTTTATTTGGCTGATATTAAGCCTCCAGTGGAGGGGTCCATGGCCCACACTGGGCTCCTTTCTCTGGGCAGCCTGGTTCTCAGAATAATGGCACAACCATAGGCAGCCCTCTTTTGGCTCTCTTGCATACACAGTGAGGATTCAAAAGCAAACAATGAGTCAACCTAGTCTAGTCAAGGACCTTTCTATACTCTGAAATGCTGGGCTTCAGCTGCTTGGCAAATTTCTGTCCATGAGTTTCAGTTTTCTCCTCTAGGTTCTGCTCTATTTGTCCACAAGAATGTGCTATATAGCTTTCCTCAGAATCCAATGTCTATAATTTTAAACAGAAAGAAAAGCAGATCACAAAATTGCTTCAACACTGGAAGTGTAATTATGTAAAAATTATGTATGCATATGGACAGGGACTAGAAGGGGATGAGGAAATATTGAAAACAATTTGATTTGCAGGGGGTGGCAGGACTGTGATGTTTTTTTTTTTATTTGGCTGATATTAAGCCTCCAGTGGAGGGGTCCATGGCCCACACTGGGCTCCTTTCTCTGGGCAGCCTGGTTCTCAGAATAATGGCACAACCATAGGCAGCCCTCTTTTGGCTCTCTTGCATACACAGTGAGGATTCAAAAGCAAACAATGAGTCAACCTAGTCTAGTCAAGGACCTTTCTATACTCTGAAATGCTGGGCTTCAGCTGCTTGGCAAATTTCTGTCCATGAGTTTCAGTTTTCTCCTCTAGGTTCTGCTCTATTTGTCCACAAGAATGTGCTATATAGCTTTCCTCAGAATCCAATGTCTATAATTTTAAACAGAAAGAAAAGCAGATCACAAAATTGCTTCAACACTGGAAGTGTAATTATGTAAAAATTATGTATGCATATGGACAGGGACTAGAAGGGGATGAGGAAATATTGAAAACAATTTGATTTGCAGGGGGTGGCAGGACTGTGAATGAGGATTTGTTTTCCCCTTTCCTTTAGATTTTCATTAACATTCTCAGAGTCTGTGTGTGCAAAAAAAGAAAAAAAAATACAATTGAATCTGTAGCTTTTTGTAGATAAAATGTTGGTCCTCCTTCCTTTCATTTACTGTTTGTGTTACATGAACAATATTCCCTTTTGTACATCATCTGAAAGAACAGATTTCACCATAATTTAGGGAGCCTTTGCCAAGAAAATCAATAAAGCCATATTTGTACAGAGCCTTGAGTGGGCTGGTTTTTTCTCCAGGAATGTGTTGAGTTAATTGAAAAGGTTTTGGTTAAAGTTAGCCAGTCGGAGATCACAGCATTGTAGACAACACATACTGTGAGTATGAACTTCGTACAACCTTTCAAATACCTTTGGGAAGGCAGGAAATTGAAATATTGTGCTATATTGGCAACTAAATGGTCATTTATCATCCATGCTAAGTTTGGAGCTGAGAAGAACAATTTGGAAACTCTCGAAGGGCCTTTATTAACAATTTCAAAGTTAGCCCTGTATATGTAGATTTTCACAGCATATTTGGGGACGACTAGGAGATAACATCTGCGTATACTATTAACATGGTCTCTCTAATAACAACTTCGGACTGTATTCACACCCACAAAAGCTGCATTAAAATACATTAAGCTTGAGACACCAACTGACAAAAGCAAGGAAATTCACAGTTAAAGGGGAAACGTGCCATATGTTCTTCAATACCTAAGAACAACGGGGTGCATCTGGAAAGTCATTAAAGCGGCCCCCAGTTGTGCCTAGGTATTGGAGAACATATGGAATCTTTTCCTCCGCTAGTGTAATTTTCCCTGCTCTCACTGAATGCATGTATCAATCTTCACTTTTTGGTCATATAGGTTTTTGTTTGCTTAATTACCATAGCATGTAAAATGAATACCTTCTCATTTTCAAAAATCAACACAGTCATACAATGGAAACTGGTTCTCAGCCTTTCCTGCCTGATGGTTTCTCCTTATTTGTCCTTTTATCCCCAAAGTGGCTGCCCCGTCCTCACATTTCAGCTGTCCCTATTCTTTAATAGTACTGTTTCCTTTCCCCATCGTGGAGATGCAGTCTCCCACAGTGATCAATACTTGCATTTTCCACCAGCATGTCAGTGGGTCAACTAGCTCAAGTTGGAGTTCCAAGGGCAAAAGGACCCATTCTTCTGGACATTTGCTATTAATTTTAGGGTAAAGTCTCTTTCTTCTTTAAATAAGGATTTTTAACCTCTTATTTTGATAAAAGTAGCAGCCAGTATGACATAAAGAGGTGTTTATTAAAATAACCTAGTCCCCTATTGTGCTGTTCTTTCATTTATTCAAGTACTCAGTCGTTGAGTGCCCGCCATGCTCTAGGCACTGGGATTAAAATAATGACCAAGACCTGGGTCTTGCCCCCAAGATGGTCACTCTCTGTACAAGCAGACAAAACAACAAGTGCACAATTGTTATACAGTGTGGTGAGTGCTGCTACAGGACTCAGCAGAGGGGGCTGATAAAGCACAGAGGAAGGGCACCTAACCCATACCAGGGCTTCTAAATCAAGAACCTGAGAGTGATTGCAATGACATGACATTATGGGCTCCCTGGTGGCTCAGACAGTAAAGAATCTGCCTGAAATACAGGAGACCTGGGTTTGATCCCTGAGTTGGGAAGATCCCCTGGAGGAGGGCAGGGCAACCCACTCCAGTAAGGAGAATTCCATGAACAGAGGAGTCTGGCGGGCTGCAGTCCATGGGATCACAAAGACTCAGACACGACTGAAGTGACTTAGCACAGCACACTGTTGAAAGATACTGAGGCTCTCAACAAGTTGAATGACAGCTGTAAAAAGTCAAGTAATATTTAGGAGAAAGTCAGCAGAACTTGGTGATTGATTAGATCTGGGAATTAGAGACACATGATAGATCTGTGGGATATAGAATCCACAAAAGCTTGAAGAATATTACAGGTGAACTTAGAGATTATCCAGTTAAATGTTCTCATTTTTATCCATAAAGAAACTGAAGAAGAAAATAGTTGATTGACTTGTTCACATCAACCAATTTATTTTGTGGTGGTCCAGGGCCTAACACCCAAGTCTCCAAGCTCCGAGCTTACTTTAGTAGCTTTTCAACAAATTTAATGTAACATCTAGATTACTATAAGTATTACTTAAACTTTAAAACCCTTAAAGCTGAAAAAAATATTTAAATGTTCCTCCTACTTTACTTACTTTCTACCTCTACCACATTGGATCTGAATAAACACTCTCTGCTCTCTACAACCTCTTTCAGGCTCTAAAAAATATGGACATAGCACTATGATGATATCATGATACCGTGACTATGAACACAAATGCTTTATATAGATTCTTATTTTGCAATTAAAATGTGAGCAGGACTGTAGCACAGAAATACCACAAGATACATAGTAATGAGTTGATCTATGTCTTTAGTAAACCATTTTTTTTCCTTCCCTAGGTCTCAGTTTCTAAGTTGAAAAATAAAGAAAATAAGATTTATTAACTGTAGAGGTAAACAATGTTAGAAGGAATTGAACCCCCAGATGGAACAAGCATTAAAATACCTGTGGATCAGCCATCTCTTCAATAAGTATAAAATTGTTACATTAGTTTCCACTACTGGTAAACACTACTAGTTGGGTTTGAGATCATTAATGATAGAACCAACTCAGAAGAAGCTTTAGTGAGAAACTAACAATAAATTTGAATCTACATATCTCTGTCCAGTGATAGTTTCAACCCTGCTTCATCACAGGGTGACCGTAAGGCATTGCTTCACATGCACTTCAAATGTCTTCTTAAACATAATTGGATTGTCTAACATACCAGCACTTAGAGATAGTACTTACCCTCAGTCACGTTTACAAGGGGGCTACAAATTGCAAGATATTCTGAATCTTCCTCTTCAATTTGAAAAACCTTTCTTGGAAAATGAATCCTATTTTCTCCCTAAATCTTTGCGTTGGGTATCTGGTGCCTAATGCTGAGAACTACTGGTTCCCTAGCAGGCCTTCTAGTGCATCAGAATTATGCTAGAAAAGCTGGTCAGTAATTTAAGAGAAAGATGTACATAATATTTATCCATTTTCTATGACTCCTTACTCACTGGATCAATGTGGCATGATGATATAGGTGGAGGGTGGGGGAGGGGAGGGGAAACAGGGCTTCTGGTACAACCTAGATTGAACTTTTTGTTCAGCTTGAATTTTAAAATAAAATTTTCTAAGTCCATAGCAGGACAAAGACGTTGAAAGCTGGGTTCAGTGAAGGGTTTCTAAATCTTTTTTTTAAATCTTGTTATACAGCAAAACTTAAACTTGGGGTGCTGAGTAGACTGTTGACCACAATATAACAGAGCGTGAAGGATAGGTCATATAATGGATAAGGGAGAAGATACTTCATCTCTAAGGTCAAACAGCAGAAACCCTAGATACATTGAAAGCATCTTGAACATACTAGGTGCTAGTCTAACTTTATGGTCCCATTCTAATACAGAAAGAGCAATTCACGATGTACTGGAAGCATAAAGCAGGGCATCATCAGTGGGAAAGATATCTATATAGATGTTTCTGAGATAAAACTTCCAATTGCCCATGGTCTGTGAGCGGCAGGGGATGGGGGACACTCGAGAGAACTAGTGAACTAGAAGAGGCCTGGTACAGGATGAAAAGGTTCAGACAGCTCAAGACGAAAGGGGCCCTCGGTTGTCATAGTGGGTAATACAAGGCAACAGCAGACATTAGCAGTGGATGCTCTGTAACTCGGGAAGATGCAGACTATCTTGGGAAAAACTACAAGTTTCTTCTGTCTTGCCACTGCTGTCACCATACATAGGGCTTCCTCTGCATACAGACATCACTGTGGAGAAAAGGGAAGGGGAAACCCTTTGATACGAGAGAGAGAGAGAGAGTTTGAACACTGCATGGAATGACTATCTAAAAGAGTCTTAAATTAGAAGAAACTAAGTCGCTTTCAGTAGTTAAGTTTTCCACTTAAAATTGGAGACACCAGAGGAAGATGATTTAAGTTTTGGGTGATAATGAATGTTATATATGGAGCCCATTCTTTTTTTTTTTTTCAGTTTTAATTCTGGTATATTGACCTATGAAAGAAAATTTTAATCTTTCTTCTAAGACAAAACCACTACCACCTCCCAGAATGAGGCAAGGATCCTTAAGGCTCTTGCAAAGCATCTTAAGAATGGAACTGGTCTCAAGGGGAGAAAAGAACCTATATTTCTTTTTTCCAGTTTAGTGATCTTTCCTCCTTTCCCTACTAACATAGTTATTCAAAACAGGTTTGAATACAGTTAATATAAAATAAGGAATGATTCGGTTGTCATTAAAATATCCAGGCTTAATTTCAGCCTTGACCAAATCCATTAACTATACTCTTCTATCATAATAAAAATAGATTAGATAATCAGCTAGGTTAAAAGAAGAGCCAAACCAGTTTGCCTATTGGCTGGTGGTAGCAAGCTGTAAAGTTCCTCACTAACTGCTGTGCTGATTGACAGGGGCCTCTGAAACAATAGAAGAATATGCCAAACAACTCCCTTTTTGAATCTAACTGAAAACCCCAGAAAGGCTTTCATGAGGCCATGGCTGGCTGGTGTCTTCTTTGATGTGATAAAATTTCAGTCATTTTCAGCTACAGTTGTAATTGCTATGTATGAGGAGGGGTTAGGGGCTGACTGTCCAGTATTATTTTATTATTCTTTCAATTCAGTAATAATATAATAACTTAGAGACTTAACAGCGCAGATAAAGAATAGTGGCCTATTGAGAAACTTTAGTATTTTGCTTTTGACAGGACGGTCTTTCAAACATTTCTTCTGGGGTTAATAAAAAAAAAACCCTATTTGGATTATTTGCATAAGAATATATTTTATTGTAATGTGTCTAGCATTTCCATGGCGGAAAATCCAGGAAAACGAACAGCATATTATCATTATAAACAATGATATTTAGAATTAGAACAGAAGGTCCTTGGTCATTTTTCAACCTGCCAACCAATCAATGCGAGAGAAAACCTTGTGTGTGTGTGTGTGTGTGTGTGTGTGTGTGTGTGTGCATGCATGTGCCCTTATGAACAAGCATTTGGGCTGATGAGAGCGTCTTACAGAGATATGTATTTATAATTTGTTACCACCAAAGGAAGCACTTTAAATGGCACTAAGTTAGCCAGGGAGCAGTGGTAGGAGGCAAGGGTCATAAACTCTAGTGCAAGTGTACGCAATGTTTCACTTTTGTGTACATTTTTCAATCTTAAAGCAGATTTACTCGGGATTTAAGACTTTATTAAGGTCAAAAGGATTACATTAAGTTCATAGACACGTTTGTTTTATTAATTGAGTCATAAGTTCTGGCCGTCTGCAAACACATTTGAAAACAGGCATCAGATGGTTTCCATTGCCATAATAGATCAGAAAATCTGCCAGTAAGTCTGTTTGCAGCTCTTAAAAGTTGTTGAACAAAAATGTGTTTTGAACTATCGACAATTACCTGAGAAAACAACTGGATTCTGTAAGTCGATTTGTTTATATTCTCAATACACTCTCTCTCACCCTGCTTCCTCCATTCTTATCATGAACTTCCCTTAGCCTCAACCCATCCACTCCAGGGTATTATAGGCGATCTTGCTTGAAAATATCTCCTCCCTCATTAAGATGGAATATCAACAGCATTAACTAGTTTTTATTTTTTAATGATTTCCTATTGATACAGAGGGGAAAGTAGTGAATCTGGAATAGGGAGAGAGTTGGGATTTTGTTATACACAGAAGAACATGTATAAAATATAAAGTATTTTAGATGTTTAAAATATTACCATTACAATGAAATGCCCCATCAGCACCTCCACAAACCCACATACTTGCCTCTGCACCCAGAGGTAAGGACTGTTCTTAATTTTGTGTTTATCTGCTACTTGCTTTTCTTTATAGTGTTTACTGGAGGTGGTTGTACCCCTTAACAATGCATTATTAAGCTTTCCATGTTTTGAATTCTATAAAATGGAGCAACATTTTAGGTACTCTCCTACAACTGTTTTTCCTTAATATCATGTTCCTAAACATCTGTCAATGATGTAGCATGTTAGTACAGTTAGCCAATTCTTTTTTTCCCCTACGTTTATTGAGATGTAATTGACATATAATATTGCATAAGTTTAAGATGTACAATATGATTTGATACACATTTATATTGCAAAAAGTTTATCAAAATAAGGTTGCTTAATGGATCCTTAGCCTTACATAATTAGCATTTTATTGTTGTTATGGTGAGAACATTAAAGCTCTACTCATATACAGTGTGCTCAGTCATGTCCAAATCTTTGCGACCCCACAGACTCATCTGCCAGACTCATCTGTCCATTGGATTTTTCCAGACAAGAATACTGGAGTGGGTTGCCATTTTTTCCTCTAGGGGATCTTCCTGACCCTGGGATCAAACCCACGTCTCCTGTGTCTGCTGCATTGCAGGTGGATTCGTTTACCACTGCACCCCCTGAGAAGCCCCATGTATACAATACAGTATTGTTAACTACATTCACCATGCTATACATTACATCCTCAGAAATTATTCATATTATAACTGAAAGTTTATACCCTTTGACCAACCTTTCCCCATTTTCCCACCCCTCAGCCCTTGTCAACCACCATTCTATTCCCTGTTTCTATGAGTTTGATATTTTTAGATTCCACATATAAGTGAGATCATATAGTATTTGTTTCTGTTCAACATTTCACTTATCATAATGTTCTCCAGATCCAACCATGTTGTCAAAATGGCAAGATTTCTTTCTTTTTATGGTTAAATAATATTCTATTATATATTTTCTTTATTCATCCAGCTGTCTGCACATACTTAGATTTTTTTTTCCATATCTTGGCTATTGTGAAAAATGCTGCAATGACCATGAGAATATGGATATTTCTTCAAGATATTGATTTCCTTTCCTTTGGTAATATACTCAGAAATTGCATGGCTGGATCATATAGCAGTTTTATTTTTAATTTTTTGATGAATCTCCATGCTGTTTCATAACTAGAGTTAAATCACTTTCAGTGAGTATAGTATTATATTGATGTACTTAACAAAATGTATTTATACATTCTCTAAATATCCATAGATATTGTGGGTGTTACTAGTTTTTATTTTCCCAGTACAATAGTGGTACTATAAATATTTTTATACATATCTCATACTATGAATGTGCCCAGTTTGGGCACATGATATATTTGCTCAGGAAAAGAAATACACATTTTCCACTCGCAACCCACTCCAGTACTCTTGCCTGGAAAATCCCATGGATGGAGGAGCCTGGTAGGCTGCATTCCATGGGGTCGCGAAGAGTTGGACGCCACTAAGCGACTTCACTTTCACTTTTCACTTTCATGCATTGGAGAAGGAAATGGCAACCCACTCCAGTGTTCTTGCCTGGAGAATCCCAGGGACAGGGGAGCCTGGTGGGCTGCCATCTCAGGGGCTGCACAGAGTCGGACACGACTGAAGCGACTTAGCAGCAGCAGCAGCAGATAATGCCAAATTGAAGTTGCTGAACATCTTCATGAATACTTGTTTTCATTCTTCTAGTCTATTAGCTGTGAAATAATTACTTTATTGTGGTCTCAATTTATACTTCTCTGATTGTTAATGAGGTTGAGAAATTCATCAATTTTTTATTAGCTATTCATATTTCTTCTCCTGATATGCAGAATTTCAATCTATTATTATATATTATCTTTATATCCAGAAGCCTGGATCAAACAGTCTTAATAATCCTACTAATTTATCTGTACATTTAGATTTTTTCTATGTAGACAGTCATAAGATCTGTGAATAATATTTTTGTTTCTTTCTTTGCATTTCTTTTTCTTTTTCTTATCTTATCTTATCCAACCATTTCTTTTTTCTTATCTCATTTCATTGTCTATGATCACCAATACAATGTTGAGTAGAGTTTGTAATAGCAGGCACCATTGGCTTTTTCCCAGTTGCAAATGAAATGCTTTCAATATTTTACCAGAATTGTGATACTTGTAATATGCTTCTCTTTTTCATTAAATAGGTTTAGGATACTCTCCTCTCTTCATTGTTTACTAAGAATTTTATTATGAGTGAATATTGAATTTTATCAAATAGTCTTTCTGCTTCTACTGAAATAATCATATTGCTTTTCATGTAATCTCAAAATTCAGGGAATTCCATTAATTGATTTTCTAAGATAAAAGCAATTTGCATTCTGGAAATAAATGAATTTGATTATAAAGCACTTTCTTTTTATGCATTGCTGGATTTGGTTTGCTAAGATTTTACTTAGAATTTTTTAATATATATTCATCAATGAAATCTGACTTGATGTCAACATTATGCTGTCATTATAAAATGAGTTTGTGTTTCTTCTTTTTAAAAATCTGGAATAATCTGTGTAAAATTGGAATTATTAGTTCCTTGAGTATTTCTTGCAACTCAATAGGAATTTGTCCACTTTATCACCATGTTTTCAATCTGTTAGCTTAATGATTTTTTCAATAATATCCTTTTATTACTTTGTTATTCTTTGAGGCATTTATAATTATAGTCCCTTTTTCATTCCTGATATTGCTTTCTCGTGCCTTCCATCTTTTATTCTTGATCATTCTTGCAAAAAATTTGCAATTTTTTTTAGCCTTTTCAAAGTACCAACTGTTGGCTTTGTTGACTGCCTATAGTAAAGGTTTGTTTTCTATTTCACTGGTTTCTTCTTTTATCTTTATTCTTTGGTTTATTCCACTTTCTTTGGGTTTAGTCTATTGTACTTTTTTCTAATTTCTTAAGTTGTATTCTTAGCTCATTAATAGCCTTCTCTGCTATAAAAATTTAAGATGATGAATTTCCTTGTAAGTATGGTTTTAGCTGTATCTCATGAGCTTATATATGTATTCTGTTCATTTTTATTGAATCCTAAATATTTAATATTAGCCTTTACATTTTCTGTTCTTGATCCATGAGGTAACTGTTTTCAAACTTCTAGAAACATGTTTTCTAATTATGTTTTTGTTCTTAATCTCTAGTTTAATTCCAATGTGGTCAGAGAAATGAAAAATGGGATTATTTCCTGATTTCAAACCACTCTGTATCCTATTGCCTTGCATTAAATGGAACAGTATAATTTTGATTTCTGCATATAAATGAAAAGTACTTTATTCAGAACACTACATTTTCACTTTCAGAAGAAAGACAATAAGATTTTGAAGGAAAAATTAATATTGTTTTAGAATCTACTATTCTTTCTCCCTCAAAATTAAAAAAGGATATGCTGAGAACATACCCTTTTTATTGTGATTTAAAAGCACATAACATAAAATTTATTGTCATAACCATTTTAAGTGTACAGTTCAGTAGTGTTAACTGTATTCACATTGCTTTGAAAGAGATTCCCCTGACCTTTTTCAGTCTTGCAAAATTGAAATTCTATATCCATTAAAAAATAACTCCTCTTTCCTTCCTCTCCTCAGCTCCTACTAACCACCAGTCTACTTTCTGTTTATATGAATTTGACTACTTTAGATACACAATTTGTGTTTTCATAATTGGCTTATTTCACTTAATATAATGTCAAGATTCATCCATGTTGTAACATGTGACAGAATTTCCTTCCTTTTTCAGGCTAAATAGTATTTCACACCACATTTTTTAAATCAATTTATCCACCATTGGACATTTGGATTGTTTACACATCTTGGCTATTATGAACAGTGCTGCTATGAATATGGATGTCCAAATATCTCATTGAGGCTCCGTTTTGAATTCTTTGCATACACACCCAGAAGTGGGTTTACTGGAACATATTGTAGTTCTATTTTTTAATTTTTTTGAGGACTCTACATATTGTTTTTCATAGAAGTTGCACCATTTTATAATACATAAAAATTTGGAGGGGTTATGCCTGGGTAAAAAATGTTTTTATTTTTATTTTATATTAGACAATAGTTTATTAGCAATGTTTTATTAGTCTCATGTGTACAGCAAAGTAATTTAGTTACATGTATACATGTATATATTCTTTTTCAAGTTCTTTTCTCATTTAGGTTATTACAGAATACTGAGCAGAGTTCTCTGTGCTATAGGTTCCTGTTGGTTATCTATTTTAAATATAGCACTGTGTATATGTCAGTCATAGCCTCCCAATTTATCTCTCCCCTCACCCTTCCCCACTGATAACCATAAGTTCATTCACTAACTCTGAGTCTCTTTCTGTTTTGTAAATAAGTTCATTCATATCATTTTTTGTAGATTCTGCACATAAGTGACATCATATGATATTTGCCCATTTCTGTCTGATTTACTTCACTTAGTATGATCATCTCCAGCTCAACCCATGTTGCTGTAAATGGCATTATGTCATTCTTTATAAGAGTTGAGTATGGCTCAGAGGTTAAAGCGTCTGCCTCCAATGCAGGAGACCTGGGTTCAATCCCCGGGTTGGGAAGATCCCCTGGAGAAGGAAATGGCAATACACTCCAGTATTCTTGCCTGGAGAATCCCATGGACAGAGAAGCCTAGTAGGTTACAGTCCATGGGGTCGCAAAGAGTCGGACACGACTGAGCGACTTCACCACCACTACCAATATTCTATATGTGTGTATTGAATAATATTCTGTGTATATATACATACATATTTATATGTATGTGTGTGTGTATACCACATCTTTCCATAGAAGTTGCTCCATTTTATAATACATAAAAGATTTTAAATAAGAAAACAATGCCTAGAAATTCATATGTGGGGTTTTAGTAAATATTTAGTGAGCATTTGGGGATCCTAATGTAGTCCATGAAATATGAACTAAGTTTTCTCTCCACTGTCATTAAAGCAAGCTACTGTATAGCACAGGGAACTCTACTCAGTATTTTGTAATAATCTAGGAGAAAAGAATCTGAAAAAATATATATGTATATGTATATACATATGAAACTGAATCACTGTGCATAACAACTGAAATTGACATATCATAAATCAAGTATACTTCAATAAGAGCTTCCCTGATAGCTCAGCTGGTAAAGAATCTGCCTGCAATGTAGGAGACCATTCAATTCCTGGGTTGGGAAGATCCCCTATAGAAGGAATAGGCTACCCATTCCAATATTCTTGGGCTTCCCTTGTGGCTCAGCCGGTAAAGAATTCTCCTGCAATGTGGGCGACCTGGTTTCAATCCCTGAGTCGGGAAGATCCCTTGGACAAGGAAATGGCAACCCACTCCTGTATTCTTGCCTGGAGAATCCCCATGGACAGAGGAGCCTGGAGGGCTACAGTCCATGGGGTTGCAAAGAGTCGGACATGACTGAGTGACTAAGCACAGCACAGCACAGCATACTCCAATAAAATAAAATATTAAAAATTAATGAAAAAATAAGCAGTTTAAAAGAAGTCAACCTATCCCCTTTACAGGTTTTCACTAGGGTGTAATGAAGTCATGGCCTATGTCAGCAAACAGAGGCATACCTTGTTCTATTGTGCTTTGATTTGTTGCACTTCACAGATATTGCATTTTTTACAAATTGAAGGTTTGAGGTAATTCTGTATTGTCAAACGCAAGAATTTTTAGCAACAAAGTATTTTTAAATTAGGGCTAAGATACGTGCATTGTATTTTTAGACAAAATGCTAGCACATATTTAATTGATAGTATACAGTACAGTTCACAGTATAGTGTAAGCATAACTTTCATATGCACAGGGAAATAAAAAAATTGTGTGACTGCTTTATTGTATTCACTTTATTGCTGTGGTCTGGAATCAAACCCACAATATCTCCAAGATATGTCTGTCATGTTTTATGGCTTCATGTTCATAATGTTGTTAGTATTCAGCTAAGACATTGCTATAGCTGCCTTTTAATCTTTTGCGTTATTCTTGATTTTCACAGTGATACCCTCTAAAGCAGTTTCTCCCCTCCTAATTTCTCTGAGCACTTACTATGTGTCCAGTATTGTGCAAAGATAACGTAACCTCATGCTACCCGTTAGAGGCAATAGCAATTGTCAGTCTCAGTTTTTCAAATAGGAAACAGGCTAAGAAAGCTTAAGGACTGTATTTAATTGATTCTAAGAACATATGTCTCATTTCTGAAGTCAGGATGCAGCTTGTAATCAATTGCCTCTTAAAATCACTATTATTCAGAAAATAGCTTAGCATAGTAGCTATTACTGTGTGCGCACATACTTGGTCATACTTGCTGACACTGCTGTTAATTTATTTGAATTTATGTACAAAATTAGTACTATATATGATGAGTTTTATTGTCATTTTAAATGCTTTCAAGAATGTTCACTATGAATTAACATTGAAAGGAAAAGGTACAGTATATGCTGAAAGGTACTGAAAAGAGAGTGGAAGGGGAGCAATTGTTATTAGTGAAACATATAAGCATCAATGGAGAATGTATGCAGTAACTTATTTTCTTGCAAAGTAACTTGTGATTTTTGCCTTTTCATACTGTTCATGCCAGCAAATTTGAATAACTCAGCAGTGGTCACAGGACTGGAAAAGGTCAGTTTTCATTCCAATCTCAAAGAAAGGCAATGCCAAAGAATGTTCAGACTACCACACAATTGCACTCATCTCACACGCTAGCAAAGTAATGCTCAAAATTCTCCAAGCCAGGCTTCAACAGTACATGAACCATGTACTTCCAGATGTTCAAGCTGGATTTAGAAAAGGCAGAGGAAGAAGAGATCAAATTGCCAACATCCACTGGATCATAGAAAAAGCAAGAGACTCCAGAAAAACATCTACTTCTGCTTCACTGATTATACTAAAGCCTTTGACTGTATGGATCACAACAAACTGTGGAAAATTCTTCAAGAGATGGGAATACCAGACCACTTTACCTGCCTCCTGAGAAATCTGTACGCAGGTCAAGAAGCAACAGTTAGAACTGGACATGGAACAACAAATTGGTTCCAAATTGGGAAAGGAGTATTTCAAGGCTGTATATTGTCACTCTGCTTATTTAACTTATATGCAGAGTATATCAGAGAAGGCAATGGCACTTCACTCCAATACTCTTGCCTGGAAAATCCCATGGATGGAAGAGCCTGGAAGGCTGCAGTCCATGGGGTCGCTGAAGGTCAGACACAACTGAGCAACTTCACTTTCACTTTTCACTTTCATGCATTGGAGAAGGAAATGGCAACCCACTCCAGTGTTCTTGCCTGGAGAATCCCAGGGACAGGGGAGCCTGGTAGCTGCCATCTCTGGGGTCGCACAGAGTCAGACATGACTGAAGTGACTTAGCAGCAGAAGCAGCAGAGTATATCATGTGAAATGCCAGGTTGGATGAAGCACAAGCTGGAATCAAAATTGCCAGGAGAAATATCAATAACGTCAGATATGCAGATGACATCACCCTTATGGCAGAAAGCAAAAAAGAAGTGAAGAGCCTCTTGATGAAATTGAAATAAGAGCGTGAAAAAGCTGGCTTGAAACTCAACATTAAAAAACAAAGATCATGGCATCTGGTCCGATCACTTCATGGCAAATAGATGGGGAAACAACGGAAACAGTAACAGAGTTTATTTTCTTGGGGTCCCAAATCACTGCAGATGGTGACTGCAGCCATGAAATTAAAAGACGCCTGCTCCTTGGAAGAAAAGCTATGACAAACCTAGACAGCATATTAAAAAGCAGAGACATTACTTTGCCAACAAAGGTCCCTATAGTCAAAGCAATGGTTGTTACCGTAGTCATGCATGGATGTGAGAGTTGAACCATAAAGAAGGCTGAGCACCAAAAAATGGATACTTTTGAACTGTGGTGTTGGAGAAGACTCCTGACAGTCCCTTGGACTGCAAGGAGATCAAACCAGTCAATCCTAAAGGAAATCAGTCCTGAATATTCACTGGAAGGACTGATGCTGAAGCTGAAGCTCCAATAATTTTGCCACCTGATGTGAAGAACTGACTCATTGGAAAAGACCCTGAAATTGGGAAAGATTGAAGGCAGGAGAAAAGGGGGACGATAGAGGATGAGATGGTTGGATGACATCACCAACTCGATGGACGTGACTGTGATCAAGCTCTGGGAGTTGGTGATGGAAGCTGCAGTCCATGGGGTTGCAAAGAGTCGGACATGACTGAGCAACTGAACTGATTACATTAAATAGTGATGTGTCATGTAATTGATGACATCTTAGATTTCATCGCATTGGGTATCTTGCCCAGGGTCCTGCAATAACTAAGTAGAAGGCAGAGATTTATATGGCAGGCCTATGCTCCCAACCAGGAGGCATTAGTAGGCATACTTTGATTCTCTTCTACCTTTTAACAGGCCTGTTTAAGTGTTTATTTCAAACTAAATAGTGTGTGTGTGCACACTCAGTCGCATCTTACTCTTTGCGACCCCATGAACTGTAGTCCACCAGGCTCCCCTGTCCATGGGATTCTCCAGGCAAGAATACTGGAGTGTGTTTCCATGCCCTCCTCCAGGAGATCTTCCTGACCCAGGGATAGAACCCATGTCTCTTATGTCTCNACTGGTTTGATCTCCTTGCTGTCCAAGGGACTCTCAACAGTCTTTTCTAACACCACAGTTCAAAAGCATCAATTCTTCAGCACTCAGCTTTCTTTATGGTCCAACTCTCACATCCATACATGACTACTGGAAAAACCATAGCTTTGATTATACAGACCTTTGTCAGCAAAGTAATGTCTCTGCTTTTTAATATGCTGTCTAGGTTGGTCATGGCTTTTCTTCCAAGGAGCAAGCATCTTTTAATTTCATGACTGCAGTCATAGTCCACAGTGGTTTTGGCGCCCAGGAAAATGAAAAGTCTTTCACTGTTTCCATTTTTTCCCCATCTATTTGCCATGAAGTGATGAGACCAGATGCCATGATCTTAGTTTTTTGAATGTTAAGTTTTAAGTCAGCTTTTTCACACTCCTCTTTCACCTTCGTCAAGGAGATCTTTAGTTCCTTTTTGCTTTAGGGTGGTATCATCTGTATATCTGAGGTTATTGATATTTCTCCCAGCAATCTTGATTCCAGCTTGTGCTTCATCTAGCACAGCATTTCTCATGATACACTCTGCATATAAGTTAAATAAGCAGGGTGACAATATACAGCCTTGACGCACTCCTTTCCCAATTTGGAACCAGTCCATTGTTCCATGTTCTATTGTAACTGTTGCTTTGTTTTTCTCATTTTTTAAATTAGGGTCTAATAATAATAATATGTGCCTTGAGTGCTAGTATGAGAATGAAATGAGATAGTGCTAATAAAGCAATTCAGCACAATGCCTGCTATGTAAAGGCTGAATAAATGCCATTATTAGTAGTAAAACAACCCTGTGTATAACTAAACAACCTTACAAATGAAGAAACTAAAGTTCAGAGAGCTTAAGTCAATACCTAAAGTCATACAGCTAGTAAGCTGCAGAGTTGCTACATAAACTCAGAACAGCACTTGCCTTGGGTGCAGGCAAAGTGTATAATAGAAAAACTCGAAGTCTGTGCCAACTCAGTAACAGCTATTCTTTTATGATGTCCATATAACTTGACACATTGTTGTAAGAGTTATAAAATCTTGAAAATCATTTTTCCCTCTTTCATAAAGTCTGCTGATGGATGGAGATAGAAATAAACACTGAGTTAACTTGGCTGACCAGTCATAGTATATGGTTGTCAAGAGACTACTGGCCAATTTCGGTTATGACCAAAATCTCTTCATTACAAAAAAGGGGGTAAACTGTAGCTATGTTTTCATAAATTCAAAACGTATTTGATATAATTTTTTTTAACAACAGAGAATATGGATGGGGTGTCAGGAGCTTAATGTAAAGGATGTGACCTGTACTAAAACCCACTTGAATTTCCTATTACTCTAACCCGTGGTGATTATTCGAATTTGCGTGCAAGCTCTTAATCTGCATAATTAGTTCCACTACCTTGCAGAAGCAGATTGAGACCTAATCAAGGTCAAGAGTTGGACAAAAGTGAGCTCCAGAGGAGAGGATGCTGTGTTAACCCCTGCTCTTAGATGCAGCTTTGTGTTCAGGAGCCACTGAGCTAGGAACGAAAGGATCGCCCAGGGTACATCAGAGATGGAGAGAAAAACTCTGAGAAGACAGTCTTGTAGATTTCTGGAGCTGTGAAGCAATGCAGCAGAGAGTGGGGAAGCAGAAAGGCACTGACAATCCAGATCAGATCAGGAGGATTGGTCAACAAGAGCAGAGATGCCTTCAAGAATTCAACAGCTAAGAGACAACCCAAAAGAAGTTCCTCAGGAAGAAATGCGTGCCGGTAGAGGGCACAGAGCAGACCACAGCAGAGGCGAGAAGACCACATCCGAGCAAGAAGGCAACAGCAGTGGTGCCAACTCACCTCAGCAGAGTACTGAACCAACCACGCTGGCGGGGTGGGTAAACCTCTCCAAGAGAGAAGCACTTCCCACAAAGAACGGTTAAGCAGTCTGCCCTTGCAGAGAGCCCAAGACAAAGCAATCACCTGAAGAAATGGGATCCCCCTCCTTTGAAGTGTATGCTTTCATCCTCACCAATAGAGAGACCCTGTCCTGGAAGAATGGAGAGATTCTTTCCAGCAGAAAAACAGGGTCTTGGGGAAGCTGGAGAGATCACATGCTAGGTCGAGCCAAAACTGAGAAGCAAGCCCCCCAGCAAGGCCAAGCATGCTGAAAGAGACCAGTGAGCAGTCCAGGAGCTGCTAAGGACCTCATGACTCAGTTCAGTTCAGTTGCTCAGTCGCGTCCAACCCTTTGTGACTCCATGGACTGCAGCACATCAGGCCTCCCTGTCCATCACCAACTCCCGGAGTTTACCCAAGCTCATGTCCATCGAGTCGGTGATGCCATCCAACCATCTCATCCTCTGTTGTCTGCTTCTCCTCCTGCCCTCAATCTTTCCCAGCATCAAGGTTTTTTCAAATGAGTCAGTTCTTTGCATCAGGTGGCCAAAGTATTGGAGTTTCAGCTTCAACATCAGTCCTCATGACTACTAGCAAAGAAATCCTTGCAAAAAGATCAGGGAGCATATTCCTTGTTGGGCTGTGCCTAACTGAGGAGGTTTCTGGGTGAAATCTTGGGCAAGGATGCATCAAAGTGTGGTTAGTCACAACTACAGAAGACTGTCTCTGGCCCCAAAAGTTCCTTTGACAACAGGGAGACATAGTTGCCATGTGTGTTAGTCACTCAGTCGTGTCCAACTCTTTGCGACCCCATGGATTGTAGCCTACCAGGTTCTTCTGTCCATGGAATTCTCCAGGCAAGAATACTAGAGTGGGTTGCCATTTCCTTGTCCAAGGGATCTTCGCAACCAAGGGATTGAACCTGTGTCTCCTGCATTGGCTGGAAGATTCTTTACCGTCAATACATGTATTGATTCTTTAATTTTTCTCTTAAGTAGCTTTGGCATCTTAAAAGACAAGAGCATTAGTATTTTGTAATAAGCAATTGTAATTTTTAAGAACATAAGTCTTAGCAATAAGTCTTTTGTAACTGTATCATTAGGCAAGGAAAACAAAAGCAAAAATAAACAAATGGGACTTAATTTGACTTGAAAGCTTCTGACAAGCAAAGGAAACCATCAAAAAATGAAAAGACAATCTACTGAATGGAAGAAAATATTTGCAAATGATATGTCTGATAAGGGGTTAATATCTAAAAAACATAAATAGCTCATACAATTCAATATAAAAAAAAACCAAACAACCCTATTAAGCAATTGCACTTTCATTCAGATACATGCATCCTGTTCTTCGTTAAACAGAAACTTTTTCATAAGCTCGTAAGCTAGAAAAGACTTTACACATTATACAGCAGCTCACAGCATTCTTGTCTTTAGGTTACAAATGCACCAAGTGAATCCGAATGAATTCACTAAACGCCAGCTTCCTGGAAATTCAAAATTTAAGAACTGACTACTTTCCACTAGCAAGTTGACAAATTAGCATTGGATAAAACGTCAACATAGAGTCTACGTTAGCATCTTTGTACATTCTGTTACATTGATTCATAATTTATAACCTGTCACTTCTTTGGAGAAGCACACAGACACCTAGATATACATACACATGCATATGCATTCTCATATATTCATTTGCACACTCTCACACATATTTGCATGATTTCATATACACACCACCTACACAGAGCCTCACACATACCCACATATATTCACACTCACACCCACATGCATACACACTTATACATTGATACATGGGCTTCCCTGGTGGCTCAGACGGCAAAGCATCTGCTTGCAGTGTGGGAGAACCAAATTCGATCCTTGGGTGGGGAAGATCCCCTGGAGGAGGGTATGGCAACCCACTCTAGTATTCTTACCTGGAGAATTCCATGGACAGAGGAGCCTGGGAGGCTACAGTCCATGGGGTTACAGAGAGTTAGACACGGCTGAGTGATTAACACACACACACACGCACACACACACACACACATTGATACACACACTCACAAATACACATACATATACATTTAGCAAATACCATGCACAAATAAGCCACTTTTATTGAACACACACAACACTGTGAATTAAGTAGTACTAACTCCATTGAACGGATGAGGAAATTGAAGCTCAGGAAAGTAAAAGAACTTGTCAAGGTCATGCAGTTAGTAAATGAAAGGGTGTGTCTGATTGCAAACTCTGCACAGCTGTTTTAAAACAGCTGAATTAAAAACAAGCCAGCTCACTGTGTCTGTGACCTCTTAAGGATTCACTAATTATACCATCATTTTAGTTAAGAAAACTCAAAGCACATTTCTTTGAAACACTTTCTCACTTAATTTTTGAACTGTGCATATTTTGTGGGAAATTTTATCCACATGTTTGTGATTCATTTACACCAAACGCCTGCAAATACTGCTTCTTAAGAGGTATTTGATGTCAAAAGAAGGCTTTTGAAATTTTCAGTGAGATTTTTCAAGCTTTATATTTTATTAAAAACAGGCAAAACCATTGTTCCAAGCTTAGGGAAATTTGGAGTTATGTTTGAGACTTTTTTTTCTGTTCTGTCATTTTGATGATCATTTGCTATGCATACTTAGTCGTTTGAACAAAGATTCATTTGGTTCTTGTAAGTCCCTTCTGTTTCGGGTGCTGCCAATGACACACTTAATTACCTTGCAAGTAATTCTGTGCTGATTTGTTTGTTTTCTAGTAAGCTGACTATGGTGACAACATAAACACAATTGTATTATTCCAAAGGAATTTACAAGAATATTAAACTCTACCATTTAGTGATAGATTCTTAGAAAATATAGAATTCACACAGAATAGTAAAGAGATTTTGGGTAGAGGCATGAGAAGACGCGTGGATTCTACTAAGATGTGGGTATTTTGCTTTGAAACCAAACCTTCCAAAACATCACAGACGAGCTCTTAGGAAATCACTGCTCTCTTTCTCGGGAGTAATGAGTACTAATTAATCATCTGATATCATTTCTGGCAGCCTTGCTCCCTCTGCACATTTTCCTGGATGAAAAACTTTAAGACACAAAATAAACTACAGACCATCACTTCAGAGGCACGTTTCACTCTTTGAGAAGTGGCTGAGTCAGCTGATTTGTAACAGGAACAAAGCAGCTGATAACTTTTCCTGACCCCTAAAACAAAGAATTTATGGAGTGTGAACTCTTTGATGGGTGTGGTTCTGAGGTGGAACACTTAATTCGATACTTAGTGAAATTTCTCCTATTAGGATGCTTTTGCATCGACTGGAGACGTTTTGTTGTTTTGTTTTGCTTTTACAAAATTTAATGTTTGCAAGCTGTATTACAGTTCACATACTCTACCTATCGGTCTCAAAATCACCACCCTATAAAACATATTTATTATTGTCACTGTTGGTATTGTTATAATTATTATTGATGGTATACTCATTTTAAAGTTGAACAAATTGACATTCAGAGTTGCCCAAGGCTATTATTATAGATAGGATCGCCAAAAGTAAGATCAGTTTCCAAGGAGTCATTCAAATCCAGGCTGAATGGAGATAGGAGGCAAAAGCAGAATGTTTCTGAAGTTTGTGGGAAATGAAAATATGCATTAAAAACAGAGCTCCTGGTCAACCAACCTGAACTTTCTTATCAAAGCCTTGATTGTGTCTCTTCAGCTTACTGCCCAAATTCAGGATTATCTACAGAGAGCTTTTGTGGGCATGTTTTCTCTCTTCTCTCTTCCCCTCTCCTTCGCAGGGAAGTCTCCCAACCTCTCTGCAATTCAGTTTTACCATCTGAAAAGTGGTAATGCAATCTTCCTAGTTTCTTGTAAGGATTAAGTGAATTTATGTATGCAGAAGTACCTAATGCAATCTGTATGTAGTCAGCATGTGTAAGGGGATTGGGTCATGGAGTCTGCCTTCCATCATGATCAAATCTGTCTCACTGAGATTAGTGCTTTGATAATATTTTAATGGATTTGTTCATTTCAGGGTGGTCCTAAGTAGCCCTACCACAGCAGATGAAGGGGCATCCCTGACTTCCTGGGCTCCAGGAAGCAGGAAAAACTTGTCATACTCTGCTAAAGAAGCTACAACTTCTATTACTCACCAGCACTGGCCCCAAAACATGCAGACACTCCCATGCCCGTCCTCACACATATAATGTATTGCAAGAATGCCTACCCTGACAGTATCTACCTGAACATAATTGATATAGCATAGTGAACTGAGAATCCTTACTTGGCAAGTCTGATGCAAAATTTAAAATTGTAGATATAAAATGCCTTGCCCAGTGTTTAGCACAAAAAGAGGGTTCAAAGTTTTAGCTGTTAATATAGGTGTTCCTTGGTATCCAGGAAGACTGTAGAATATTTCAGCTTCTAAACCTGACCAGGTCCTGAACTTTATCTAAAGTTCTGAGGTTCTAGGTTATTTTGATTGCCATTTAATTATCTGTACCAATAGGGAAAAAATAAATAAACATGCAAAGTTCTAAGGGATCAGAATCATATATATCAGCATTTGTAGGACTTCTCCCCACCACCACCCTTGGCACTCAGCTGAGGGCAATGCACAGAATAGGAACTCAGTACTGTTTAAAGAATAAATGAATGTCTGAATGAATGATACATATTTGAATGTCTCTACCTTCTCTGTTATAGCTACAATAATGATTTTCTGCTCTATGCAAGCACTCCATGTGTGGGAGCTAAGTCGCTTCAGTCATGTCTGACTCTTTGTGACCCATGGACTTACCCCACCAGGCTCCCCTGTCCATAGGATTCTCCAGGTAAGAATAGTGGAGTGGGTTGCTATACCCTCCTCCAGGGGATCTTTCTGACCCAGGGATCGAATCAGTACTCCTATATCCCTGGGCTTTATTTACTAGGGCCTACTTAACAAATGTTAGCAGATTCTGTTTCAAAATCCCTGGTTTTTCCAGGATAGAGATTTTCCCAGCCCAACCACTTCATCCACGCATGCGCTTCAACTCTCACTAGTCCTGAATCTACAATGCTTTTCTTTCTGTTCACTCATCTCCTCCAGTAGAAATCTTACCCTTGGAGGCACAACACAAATACCACTTCTTCCATGAAGCCTTCTTTGATCTCCGCATCTGGAAATGATCTCACTCTCCTTTGAACACCATTGCCCTTTGTACTTCTCTGTTGGCACTTCTCCCATTCCACCTTATATTAGAATTGAAATCCTGCCTCAGCTCCCCTGCTAGTTTGTGAACTCTTTGAGGGCACAGAACAGATTCTATACACTTTTGGTTTCCACCCAAATAACTAGCCCTTCCTAGTTCGTTGGCACTCAATACACACTTGTTTGAACGAATGTATCCAAGCTAAGGGATGTAGTACATGACTTGACAAAAGTTGGCAAGCCAGTAAAAAGCATGATTTGACATGAAATACCTGGAAGGATAAAGCCATACAAAAAAAGGAAGCAGAGTACATGACTATATGTCCTTGTCAGAAACATCATTATCAGCCAGAACATTGCCTAAGGCAGGATATCAGCTAAAGCGGCTCTGGTTGGGGGGAAAAAAACCCACAAAACAGTGTTTTCCTAAACCTCCAATAAAATAACATGCATTTATAAAAACTTAATTCCTGTTGACTTTTTAAATGATTATATCAGCATTTCAGTGGATGGCATGTAAGAAACTCAAAATGCTTAATTTCAGCTTTGACAGAATTCATCCATCACTTCAACCTTGTTTATCTCTAAAAACGTTGAGAGTCAGCTGGTTTGACCATTTCCCCTCCCTTTGCCCTAAGCTCCCATGATTGCTACCTGGTGGGTTTGTAGTCAAGACTGACTGACAGTTGTGGCAGTAAAAATGCTCTTTATAAACAGAAACCAAGACCATGTAAATACAGTCCTGGCTGCAGGTTGTATACTTAAGTATCAACTTTACCCCTATACTGCTAGACCATTAGCATGTAAAGGGTCTCCCCATATTACTACAAAATTACTCATCTGCCACTAAGTTCTTTTCTTGCTGTGTGGAAGGGGTGCTTAAAAAATATTTTTTGAATGAATGAGCTGTCTATATGCACTATATAATCTGAACCTGCATTCTGGGTTTGCTGTTCCTCAGGCTTTTGTGGTCAACTAATTTTCCTCGCGGCTTCTTTTTATAGAGAGATATTTTATGTAAAACAGTATATTAGTTTCAGGGGTAGAGCATAATGATCTATGTGTACACTGCAAATTGATCACCACAATAAATTTAGTTAACATGTACAGCTACAATTTTTGCTCTTATGATGAGAACCTTAAGCTCTACTCCCTTGACAACTTTCAAATATGTAATAAAGCATGTTACCTATAGTTAATAGCTTTTAATTTGACCTCTGTATGCCCCCATCAGGTAGGTCACTACAGACAGAGTACACAGTAGGATCAGCATAAGTTCTGGACAAGGCTGAAAAGTCAACAAAGTCCCTGGGTTTCTGGCTTCCTCTGCCTCATACAGTGGCACTTTCATTTCCATCTTGAAGTCCCTCTTCCTCCTGCCCTCCCAAATCCCATGATGTCTCCTAGAGTTTCAGGTTGCCCTGGTCCTGTAAATTACCCATCACCCTTCTTCCCCAGCAGTGTCATTCAAAATTTTTCTGTTCAGCATCTCAAGACTCTGTTCTTGGCTAGATTTCAATAGTTGATAATGGGCTAATTCAGATTAACTCATGTGTCACCACCACGGTGACATGCTTTAACCAACAAAATACACAAGACATCCAAACATTGATGCATTCAGATGACCAGTAACATTTTGCTTACATGAGTGACACTTCCCAGAAAAGTCATATTAACAGCAGGAATACCAGTCATATATAGCAGAAGTCTTTTTAGTCTGGCCTAGTTTCAGAGTCTTCAATTCTTGTTAAAAGGGCTGCTTTTATGGCTTCCCTGGTAGCTTGGACAGAGACCTGGGTTCGATCCCTGGGTCAGGAAGAGCCCCTGGAGAAGGAAATGGTGACCCACTCCAGTATTCATGCCTGGAAAATCCCATGGACTGGGGAGCCTGGTGGGCTACAGTCTGCAGGGTCGCAAGAGTCGGACATGACTGAGCAACTTCTCTTGTGGCAACTGGTAAGGCTAATCCTCTCTATCATGGCGGGGAAACCTACTTCAGAGGAGGACTAGTTCAGATGCACACTATTAAAAATGGTGTATGTGTGAATATACATAGGAACTGAATGAATGTTGTATCCCCACCAAATTCGTATGTTAATACCCTAATCCCCAGTGTGATGGTATACAGAGGTGGGCCTTTGGCAAATAATTCAGCCATAAGGATGGAGTTTTCATGAATGGGATTAGTGTACTAATAAGAAGATATACAACAGAAATTCTCTCTGTCTCTCTCTCTACCCCACCTCCACCTTCCCCATGTGAATACAGAAAGAGGGTAGCCACCTATAAACCAGGAAGAAGACCTGCACCAGAATAAAGCTTGCTAGTGCCTTGATCCTGGATTTTTGAGTCTTCAGAACTGTAAAAAATAAATATATATTGTTTAAGCCATCCAGTCTATGATGTTTTTGTTACAGAAGCCTGAAATAACTAAGACAATAGGCAAAAGAAATGCATACATAAAAGTACTGAGACAGGCACAAGTATGTTCATAATAGCCTTGTTCATAATTTCCTCAAATTATAGAAAACCCAAATGCCTATTAGCAGTAAGATGGATAAACTACATCATATTCAAATATATAACAATAAGGATGAAATACAAGCACATTTAACAACACACATAAGTTACACACATAAGAATGTTGAGCACAAGACAGAATTCGAGAATGTGCTACATTATTACATTTATATAAAGTATAGACACAGGCTAAACTCATCAGGACAGGGAAGCCTGGTGTGCTGCATTCCATGGGGTCGCAAAGAGTCGGACACAACTGAGCGACTGAATCAGTTCAGTTCAGTTCAGTCACTCAGTCGTGTCCGACTCTTTGCGACCCCATGAATCACAGCACGCCAGGCCTCCATGTCCATCACCAACTGCTGAAGTTCACCCAAACTCATGTCCATCGAGTCAGTGATGCCATCCAGCCATCTCATCCTCTGTCATCCCCTTCTCCTCCTGCCCCCAATCCCTCCCAGCATCAGGGTCTTGTTCAATGAGTCAGCTCTTCACATGAGGTGGCCANAAGTTCACCCAAACTCATGTCCATCGAGTCAGTGATGCCATCCAGCCATCTCATCCTCTGTCATCCCCTTCTCCTCCTGCCCCCAATCCCTCCCAGCATCAGGGTCTTGTTCAATGAGTCAGCTCTTCACATGAGGTGGCCAAAGTACTGGAGTTTCAGCAACTGAATAGCAACAAACTAATCTATGGTGTTTGAAGTCAGCATGGCAGATACCCTTGGGAAAGGGAGGTAGTGACTAAGGGAGTCTTCTGGGTGCTATCCAAGTTCTGTTTCTTGATCTAGATGCTTGTTACAGGGTATATTCAGCTTTTGAAAATTCATCAAGCTGACACAATTTTTGCACTTTTCTGTGTGTGTATATATATATGTGTGTCATTAATAAGTTCAATAAAGGACAATACCAATAAAACTACAGCATAAAAAGGATTTTAATGGTGCAAATATAATGGAGCAAAACACAGGAATAAGGAGGTTGAACTTCTTGGAATAGCTGATATAAAAGAAAAAATAGAAATAAAAGTGAAAGGAGAGCCATACAAAGGATTATTCTTATAATACGTATTCATTCATTCTTTAGTTAGTTGTGCTGGGTCTTCGTTGCCGTGTGGCCTACTCTCTAGTTGTGGTGCATGGGCTTCTCATGGCAGTGGCTTCTCTTATTGTGGAGCATGGGCGCTTTAGGACACACAGGCTCAATAGTTGTGGCTCATGCACTTCATTGCTCCACAGCTCATGGGATCTTCCCAGATCAGGGATTGAACCCACATTTCCTGCATTGGTAGCCAGATTCTTTAGCACTTCCCACCAGGGAAGCCCATTTTCATTCTTTCAATAAGTATTTCTTGAACAACCAAGACGTAGCAGGCACCATTCTAAATGCTTGAGACATATCTATGAAGAAAACATATGCCTCTGCCCTTGGTAGGCTTTGAAGGAATATAAAGGGATCCCAAAGCCTAAACCTTCAGCAACTGGTTTGCATTACGTGATCTGGAGCTGTGCTAAGACCCTGGGAGAAATCATGAATTCATCATGGTAACCTGTCCAGTCTTCCTAGAAGGTTTCACTGATTTGACTTTAAGCAGCAGTGCTCTAAGTGAAATACAAGAAGAATTGTGGGTTGCCCTCTGAATGTGTTCTGAGTCCAGTGTAAAGGGCAGGTTGTGCTCTCGTAAGCCCACTGAGAAACAGGCTTTGCCCTCCTCCCACTGGACGCCTCTCACTCTGGCACCTGTCATCCATTAGGGGACCTCCTACTGGGATCTTTCATCATTGAAAATATATGATGATTTTCATTACCGCCTAGGCTAATTGGTAGTGAGTATTCCTTTAAAATATATTCCCCTAAATACTAGGCTTTGGATTTGCTTTGAAGTTTCTAACACCAACACAGTTGGACTAAAATCATAGATACTAATCACAGAAACTGCAAAGTCTGGTTCAGGAAGAATCACCACCATGGTTCTTTATTATAGCCAGTTGGGCAGTTGACACACATGTGAAAGGAAACCTTAGAGCCAGCCGTTAGTTAAACCATCCCCTGGCTGTCTCTGACAGCAGGCTTGCTAGGCCCACTGTGTTTATGTGCCCCCTTGTGAAATTACCATCTAAAAGGAAGTGTTTGATGTGCCCAGGCTGCTTTCCAAGCCAGTGGAATAGTATTAGATTTAAAAAATAAAAATCACCTTATAGTGCAAGATTTCAACACTTGAAATAATAGGCTGAATTTTATATAATAAATACTTGCTTTCTAGAGAGGGAGTGGAAACACAGTGCTTTATTTTAATTAGCACTTTTTAAAAAGAATTTGACTTAATAAAACATGCATGCTTGAAGGAGAAAGTATCTTGAAACACCTTCTGTAAACTTCATTTTCAGGTGGAGAAACCAAGACTGTAAGACTGTCAATGATTTGCTCAAGGTCACTGTCAGTGGTGGAGCCCAGTGCTGAGTACAGGTCTCCTGCCTACCAACCCGGCAGTCTCCCACTCTACTAGTACTGCAGACAGTCATATTACATACATTACTACTGCCTTCTCGCCTTGCTGTGCACATGGGTGCACATATTCCTGTATGTGTGTAAAGAAAACATACAAAGAAAGTAAAGTATTTGGGAATCGTATCACTATACTTTTAAAAATAAAGATTTTAACAGTATTTTTTTTTGTTTGCCATGTCACATGATTTGCAGGATCTTTATTCCCTGACCAGGGATCAAACCATGCCCTCAGCAGTGAAAGCGAGCAGTCCTAACCACTGAACCACCAGGGAATTCTCTTTAATGTATTTTTTTAAACTGAGCTATTGCTTAGGATTTAGGATAAAACATTTGCTGCTAAGTAGCTTCAGTCATGTCCAGCTCTGTGCGACCCCATAGATGGCAGCCCACCAGGCTCCCCTGTCCTTGGGATTCTCCAGGCAAGAACACTGGAGTGGGTTGCCATTTCCTTCTCCAAAAATATTTGCAGTTTACTTCATTTCAATTATAGGCTGATATGGTCTCAACTAGCTCTTTGCTTTAGAATCTATCTTTAACATTAATTTGTTCCAAAATGTATATTGCATGTCACCAACCATAGAAAAATTTAACATTTTTACAGCTAGTTTTTTAATAATGAAATTGGGAGTGTGTAATGTGATCCACTTAGTAGGAAAACAGACCAGTCCAGTCGCTCAGTCGTGTCCGACTCTTTGCGACTCACTGGAAAAGGAAAATAGAATTCCTATTATTGTTTATTTTTACTTTAAAATGTTTGCAGTTCCCTCATATAGCCTATATGATTGCAGTCCATGGGGTCACAAAGAGTCGGGCACGACTGAGCTACTAACACACATATAGCCTATAACTTCTTCAAGGGTAAATCATGTCCTATTTCCACAATTGGATCCCCAGTACACAGCACAGCATTCTACATATAGCAGGTACTTTCATTCCAATTCCAAAGAAAGGCAATGCCAAAGAATGCTCAAACTACCGCACAATTGCACTCATCTCACATGCTAGTAAAGTAATGCTCAAAATTCTCCAAGCCAGGCTTCAGCAATATGTGAACCGTGAACTCCCTGATGTTCAAGCTGGTTTTAGAACAGGCAGAGGAACCAGAGATCAAATTGCCAACATCCGCTGGATCATGGAAAAAGCAAGAGAGTTCCAGAAAAACATCTATTTCTGCTTTATTGACTATGCCAAAGCCTTTGACTGTGTGGATCACAAGAAACTGTGGAAAATTCTGAAAGAGATGGGAATACCAGACCACCTGACCTGCCTCTTGAGAAATCTATATGCAGGTCAGGAANGGATGAGATGGTTGGATGGCATCACCAACTCAATGGACATGAGTTTGAGCAAACTCCTGGAGATGGTGAAGGACAGGGAAGTCTAGTGTGCTGCAATCCATGAGGTCACAAAGAGTCAGACATGACTGAGTGATTGAACAACAACAAAGGAGGGTGTAGAGAGCCAGGGCAGAATTAGGACTGAAGTTATCTTAAGACACGTTGGTGTCACCTCTGAGAAGATGACATTGTAATATGTAGCTGAAGGAAAGGTATAGACCAAACCTAGGAAAAAAGTATGCTAACCAAGTGGAATAGCAACAACAAAGGCAATGAGGCAGAAAAAACCTTTAGGGTGTTCAAGAACCAACCCATAGCAGAAAGAGTTGGGGAATGAATGGTGAAGTGAGGTAGAGAGGTAGCCACAGGCCAGATAAGTTAGGACCTTAGAGATCAGGGTAAGTATTTCAGGTTTTATTCTGAGAGTAACAGGGGCATGGCTTCCCAGGTGGCTCAGTGGTAAAGAATCTACCTGCCAAGGCAGGAGATGCAGGTTTGATCCCTGGGTGGGGAAGATCCCCTGAAGGAGGAAATGGCAACCCACTCCAATATTCTTGCCTGGGAAATCCCATGGACTGAGGAACCTGGCAGGCTATAGTCCATGGGGTTGGAAAGAGTCAGACATGACTTAGCAACTGAGCATGGATGTAATGGGGACTTATAGGTGGATTTTTAACAGTGACAGCACCTGATTCTCATTTTTTTATTGAAATGGAATTTTAAATTATTCTTAATTGTGCTAAAATACATACAAAATACACTGCAAACATTTTTTAAGTGTGCAAGTCCAGTGACATTAATTTTATTCATATTGTTGTCAACCAACACTGCCATGCATCTCCAGGACCTTTTCATCACCCCAAACTGAAACTCTATATCCATCAAACAACAACACCCCAGCCTCCTGTTTCCCCAGCCCCTGGCAACTACCATTCTACTTGTCTCTATGAATTTTCTGCTCTAAGTACCTTATGTAAGTGGAATCATACAGTATGTCTTTTTCATTCATANAGTGACATTAATTTTATTCATATTGTTGTCAACCAACACTGCCATGCATCTCCAGGACCTTTTCATCATCCCAAACTGAAACTCTATATCCATCAAACAACAACACCCCAGCCTCCTGTTTCCCCAGCCCCTGGCAACTACCATTCTACTTGTTGTCTCTATGAATTTTCTGCTCTAAGTACCTTATGTAAGTGGAATCATACAGTATGTCTTTTTCATTCATATTGCAGGTTACAGCAGAAATCTCTTCTTTTTAAGAATGAATAATATTCCATTTTATGGATATACCATATTTTGTTTACCCATTCATCCATCAGTGGATAATTGGTTGTTTTCACCCCTTGGCTATTATGAATAATGCTGCTATGAGTGTAGGTATTCAATGGGTTTTATTTTAAAAGTCGACTCACCTTAACTGCTGTCTTGAGATTAGACAGACGATGTCAGACTGGAACCTGAGGACCAGTTAAGGGGCTAGATGAGTGATGGTCGTGACAGACAATGGTAGTGGAGGAGGAGGTGAAAAGTCATAAAACTCTGATCAGATCTCAAACATCATGCTGGCAATCTGGGCTGTAGCAGTGGGCATTTTTCTGTGCATAATTTCTTTGAAGGCTAGCATATGACATAACGGGATTTATTTCTTTCAGTTTCCTATGAGCAGTCTGAAAACGATCTCATCGTTGCTGTGGTTCTTGTTCAGTCTCTAAGTTGTGTCCGACTCTTTTTGAGCCCATGGACTACAACACAACAGGCTCACCTATCCTTCACTAAATCCCAGATTTTGCGCAAATTCATGTCCCTTGAATCATTGATGCTGTCTAACCATCTCATCCTCTGCTGGCCCATTCTCCTTTGGCCTTTAATCTTTCCCAGCATCAGGGACTTTTCCATTGAATCAGCTCTTCACATCAGAAGGCCAAAGTACTGGGGCTTCAGTTTCAGCATCAGTCCTTCCAATGAAGATTCAGGGTTGATTTCCTTTAGGATTGACTGGTTTGATTTCCTTGCATCCCTTGAGTCCAAGGGACTCTCGAGAGTCTTCTTCAGCACCACAATTCAAAAGCATCAATACTTCGGTTCCCAGCCTTCTTTATGGTCTAGCTCTCACATCCATACATACTGGAAAAATCATAGCTTTGACTATACAGACCTTTGTAGGAAAAGTGATGTCTCTGCTTTTTAATACACTATCTATTATAGCTTTCCTTCCAAGGAGCAAGGATCTTCATCCACAGTGGTTTTGGAGCTCAAGAAAATAAAATCTGTCACTGTTTCCACTTTTTCCCCTTCCATTTGCCATGAAGTAATGGGACCAGATGCCATGATCCTAGTTTTTTGAATGTTGAGTTTTAGCCAGCTTTCTCACTCTCCTCTTTCACTCTCATCAAGAGGCTTCTTAGTTCCTCTTTGCTTTCTGTCATTAGAGTGGTATCATCTGCATATCTGAGGTTGTTGATATTTCTCCCAGCAATCTTGATTTCGACTGAACTGAACAGTAAATACATTGAATGAATGAAAAACCTTAGTCTCAAGCTGGCTATGTGATATGCATCTGCAAGGTATTTGTTGTTACTATAAATAAAGTCTCTGGACCGAAAGACGACACAGGTGAATTTCAGATGATCTCTATTTATTTGGTGTTCTTCTCATACAAAGGTGCAAGTGAATAAAAGAAAAAGTAAGTGATCATCTAATCCAACTCTGTTATTTAATAGAGGAGGAAACAGCTAGACTCATGAAGAGGAAAGTGACTTTCCAAGGATCACAAAGCTACTCAGCAAAAAAGCCTGGGTTAGAACCTAAGGCCATTGGCTAGTCATCTTCCACAAATATAAATTTTCCATTTGCTTTCACATCACTGGATCAATGAATCTCAAACTTGTTCTCCTGGATCAGTAGCATAGCTATCACTTCACAGAAATGTAAATTCTTAGGCCCACCCTGGGCCTCCTAAATCAGAACCTCTGAGGGTGGGACCCAGAGCTCAGTGTTTTAACAAAACTTTGAGGGGATTCAGATGCTCAAGTCTAAGAAGCACTTGTCTACATAACCTTAACATCTCTCCTGATAGTCTATGAAGTTCTATGATTTTAGGCAAAAAGGACTGTATTTTCCAACTTAAATGGTTTACTTACATGAAAATAAAGATACCCTGTCTATTTTAAAAAGTCAGTTGAGATTGGGGAAAGAACTCTGAAGTCATGTTGCTTTCACATAACCAACTCAGGTTCCTGGCCCAATAAGTGTTTCTGGTAGTCAGTATGTGTTTGTCAAAGCCATCTTGATATATTATCTTGATTTCTTTGGTATTTCTATATGTATTACATAGACAATATAATCTAGTGGTCAATTACATGAGTCTTGGAGTCAGATTGAACCTGGTTTTGAATCTCAGCTCTGTTACTAACTTGTTGTGGACCATGGATGGATTACTTAAACCTCTCTGAGCCTCACTATTTCATCTCTACAACACAGATAATTATATACCTACTCCTCAATATTGTTATAAGGATTAAATACAAAAAATGCATGAAAGAGCTTAATATAGTGCCTTGTACATAGTAATTGCTTAGTAATGGCAGCGATTATTATTATGATGACGATTATTAGCATAATCATCATTACCATCATCATCATCATTTGTTCTCAAGTAGAATGGATTATTCATTTGGACACAGATTTGGCATGAATTTAAAACCGTTGGTATTTGTTTTGTATTCCAAGGGTTGTGGTGTCCGTTAAAACTATCTGTTTTCTCTGAGTGTTATTTGAGGGTTCTCGGGTTTTTTGAAAATGAATTTGGGACACAGGCCTAGAGAAATATTTCCTTAGGCTCTACAGATATGATTCACACTCTAAATCTTCTAGATGAATCTGCCTATGGTGGATTTTCCTTCCTAAATATAAAAATATATCAGAACACAAAATTATCTCTGAAATAATTTTCTCACACATAGACAGTTTTAATCAATTTGCTACCTGCCTTCACTAGCCATATAGTAGAGGAGGAAATGGAAGTTTGTGTAATAAAATCTTGGCTGTCTTGCCCCACATAGACTATATACTTCACCAAGTCCTCCGAATCAGGTTGAGAACATGTAAATCTTGCCTAATTTTCAAATTTGGGCATTGGAACAAAATATAGCACAGTAGTGACTACTCCTCCCCAGACCAAAAGATCTCTCCTCTAGTAAGGTAGTCACATCCCCTTTGCCAAATGTCTCAAGAATTATAGCAGAGCCCCGTGCACCCTCCCCTTCCGGTCAGGGGGCCAGGAAAGTGGGCACAGCTGGAGTGAGTTTGGGTGTCGGTGTGCCATGCAAATTCTCCTTTCAAGTCATTTTAAGAATTTCAATGCTGACAACTTTTATTAACATTTTCCATGTCTCTGTCACTGAGGAAAAAGGAGGAAATAGTCTCCCTGGGGTATTCCTCCTCCGAGAGGCCTGAGTATTTAACACCCTCTCAATTTTTGAAGTAAGCTACATTTCAGGAGATGAAACAAGGGAAACTCTTAACATCTGCCAATATGCTTACAGTTGTTCTATCAGAGGAATTGAAATAGCTACAAATCCTGAAGGAAGAAATCGAGTTTTATAATTTACTCAATTAGAAGATATGAAATGCTGGCCTAAGTCTACTTTAGCAAGCAAAGTGTTGTCAACAGACACAAAGCTTTCAGGAAGAAGCAACTTAAGTGCAGGAACCTTTTTGGTTGTTCTGAAAAACATAAGCCTTCAGGGTTAGCTGAGTTCCCCAGATGCTCTAGCAAGTGTTTTGTGAATTGAAGAAAATTTAGTTTTAGGGGCAAGAGCCTGAGGAAGCATTTACAAACCCATCGTGTACACCTCTCAAAACAATCTTTAGTCTCAAGTTCATTTTCATATAAGAAGAGTTACCAGAAATTATTTTTTTAAAAAAATTATTATCCTTTTGTAAGTCTACAAAAATAAAGCCTATTTAAAATTCCACACTCATGTAGATATGGCCTTAGGGAAGACCCATTAGACACAGTGATAATTAATGCTCCCCTCGGAATCTTATTTGCTTCTTCAACTGATTGCTCATATAGAATCTTACTTACCAAGTACTTAAGTATTTAAGTGCCTTATCATTCTTGGAAATCACTACTCACTAGCCTGCCTTGGAGAGTGAGGAGAAGTGCAAGTACAGTGTTTCCTGAATGGGGGAAGCAGCCCGCTCACGGTCTCTGCATCGGCCCCACCCCCACCAAAAGCCAAATTCCAGCCCTGAAATACTGATTAGAGCCTAAGCTCTTGCAATTCAGGTGCCTGTCAGGCATCTAAATATTGGACACTCTGATTTGTAGAACCAGACTGTTTCAAACGGATATTAATCTTTCCCATCGAGAGGAGGGGGAAGGGACAGAACTGTTAATGAATTATCATTTCTAAATGTCTGCCAGACATCTATCTCCCTTTGGATATTCTCTGGCACAAGGAATTTAAGATGCTCCAACCCAAAATCATTATCTATACTTCCATCACCTGCAAAAAGGGCTTGGCCCCTTATTTCCCTATTTCTATCCATACCCCACTGAAGTCATCAAGGGCATCCCTGACAGTTTCTTAACCCTCTTAAAATGCATCCCATCATTTGCCAATATTTCTTGATAACTATCACTAAATTAAGCCTCTTCAATCTCTTTCTAATTTCTTCCCCCTTTTTATTCTCATGAACATCCCGTTATTCAGGCCTCTGATGCCCCTCATTGAACAGCCTCTCTACTGACCCCCATCCTTGAATTTCCTCTCTCTGTAATCAGTCTTCCACATCTACCAAGAGAGAGAGCTTTCTAAAAACACAGGCTTGATCATGTCACTAAAAGCTTTAAATAATAAGAGAAAAGAGGTGAGAGGATAAAAGCTGAGTGGGGTTATCAGGACTTATGCTTTAGTGCTGAAAATGAGCAATTATCCTGATTTTAAGTATACCCAAGTCATTTTCCTAAGAATTATAATCGTTAACAGTGAAACTCTTTCCCCTAGTGGTTGTAGGCAAGACCATTATGTATCTATGTTATGGCCTTAACTACACTATTTGAAGAGTTTATTGTATGTAGTTTTATTTCCAGGAATTTTGTTTGACATGGTTTATTCAAACATATGCAGTGATGAATTCTATTATTCATGCAACAAACATTTAGTGAGCACTTACAAAATGCCAGACGCTGTGGTGTGGGCATGGGGTAGAAATATGGCAATAACATAGCTTCTACCTTCATAGAATTTTATTTGACTTTCTGAAAGAAAAATAAAGCCTTGACTAACTCTCCATTTTCTATAGGAAACTGTCCAAACTCTTTAGTATAAAATATAATTAAATATTTGTCAAACATCACTCTGAACCAGAACATATACTAGGCATCTTCCATGAAGTCTTCCCTGAATATCTCAGCTACCACTCACCAGTTGCCTGACCGTGTATAACTTGCTTCTTGGGTCTTACTTTCCTTACCCATTAAAATGGGGGAAATGACAGTATCTACTTCACAGAGAAACTGTAAGGATAAGCTGTGATCCATCTGTAAAATGTTAAATTCTTAGCATAGGGCCTGGGCCTTAATAACTGCTGAAGAAATTACAGCTACTATTGTTATGCTCCAGGATTTTTCTCCAGGACGCTTCTCTTCTAAAATGTAGCTGTGTTTTTGTGAGACTCCATTCAGGCTAAAGTTTATTACAGACTTCCTTACTCATTAAAGTCCCCAGGAGAGCACTGGGTACTGAGGCTGGGTTAAAATGCAGAAATCGGAGACAGAAGCCTGGAGAAGGTCAACTCATACTTTACAAGTGTGTTTTGAGCCAGCCCTATCCAGCCCTCGTTCACTGGTGGAAGTCCTCCTCTCCCAGAGGTCCCTAGAGGCTGCCATCATGCCCACTGAAGTCCAAGAGAGACTTTGCAGAAGTTCTCACTAGAGAGAAGATTCCCTGCAGCTTTCCATGTGAAGATGATGTTGAGTGTGACACTGCAGTCTGGGAAAGCCATTCTGAATTGCCATAACTGCCCTCTACCAGTGAACCTGCAAAGTCACATTAGTATTTAAAAATCATCCAAACAGCTGAGTGCTATGATTACACTCAGTTCGGTTCAGTTCAGTTCAGTTGCTCAGTCATGTCCGACTCTTTGCAACCCCATGAATCACAGCACGCCAGGCCTCCCTGTCCATCACCAACTCCCGGAGTTCATTCAGACTCACGTCCATCGAGTCCGTGATGCCATCCAGCCATCTCATCCTCTGTCATCCCCTTCTCCTCCTGCCCCCAATCCCTCCCAGCATCAGAGTCTTTTCCAATGAGTCAACTCTTCGCATGAGGTGGCCAAAGTACTGGAGTTTCAGCTTTAGCATCATTCCTTTCAAAGAAATCCCAGGGCCGATCTCCTTCAGAATGGACTGGTTGGATCTCCTTGCAGTCCAAGGGACTCTCAAGAGTCTTCTCCAACACCACAGTTCAAAAGCATCAATTCTTCAGAGCTCAGCTTTCTTCACAGTCCAACTCTCACATCCATACATGACCACAGGAAAAAACCATAGCCTTGACTAGACGGACCTTTGTTGGCAAAGTGATGTCTCTGCTTTTCAATATGCTATCTAGGTTAGTTGATTACACTAAATCAACCTAATTTCTAAATCACTCAAGTAAACCCTTTTTGGATGTTACCATATAAACCTGAAAGAGTTCAATAAAAGAAAGCAAACAAGTTGGGTATCACATTGAGAGGGCAGTGCCCGGCACTGTTGGCTTCAGCTCCTTTCTTTTGAGGTTGAATGTACCTTATTTTGGAGAAGGCAATGGCATCCCACTCCAGTACTCTTGCCTGGAAAATCCCATGGACAGAGGAGCCTGGAGCAGTCTATGGAGTCGCTGTTGGACACGACTGAGCGACTTCACTTTCACTTTTCACTTTCATGCATTGGAGAAGGAAATGGCAACCCACTCCAGTGTTCTTGCCTGGAGAATCCCAGGGACAGGGGAGCCTGGTGGGCTGCCATCTATGGTGTAGCATAGAGTCGGACACGACTGACGTGACTTAGCAGCAGCAGCAGCAGTACCTCATTTGCTGAGGATAAATGACCTTATTCTGCAAGGCCTGACTTTTACAAAGAATCTTTGTATTATTCATTTGTTCAGCAAGTATTTACTGAGCACTTGCTATGTTCCTCTTGCTTCTCTTGGTGCTGTGAATATGGTGGTAACTGACAAAGTTCTAGCTCTCATAGAGCTTACCTTACAGAGCTTACCTATTGAGACAGACAACTGACACATAAATAAAAATGTACTCTAGAGTGTTACAGAGAAAAATAAAGCAATAGGAGAGCGTATCAGTCAATCCTAAAGGAAATCAACCCTGAATATTCATTGGAAGGACTGGTGCTGATGCTTAAACTGAAGCTCCAATACTTTGGCCACCTGAGGCGAAGAGCCAACTCATTGGAAAAGACCCTGATGCTGGGAAAGATTGAAGGCAGGAGGAGAAGGGGACAGCAGAGGATGAGATGGTTGGATGGCATCACCAACTCAATGGACATGAGTTTGAGCAAACTCCTGGAGATGGTGAAGGACAGGGAAGTCTAGTGTGCTGCAATCCATGAGGTCACAAAGAGTCAGACATGACTGAGTGATTGAACAACAACAAAGGAGGGTGTAGAGAGCCAGGGCAGAATTAGGACTGAAGTTATCTTAAGACACGTTGGTGTCACCTCTGAGAAGATGACATTGTAATATGTAGCTGAAGGAAAGGTATAGACCAAACCTAGGAAAAAAGTATGCTAACCAAGTGGAATAGCAACAACAAAGGCAATGAGGCAGAAAAAACCTTTAGGGTGTTCAAGAACCAACCCATAGCAGAAAGAGTTGGGGAATGAATGGTGAAGTGAGGTAGAGAGGTAGCCACAGGCCAGATAAGTTAGGACCTTAGAGATCAGGGTAAGTATTTCAGGTTTTATTCTGAGAGTAACAGGGGCATGGCTTCCCAGGTGGCTCAGTGGTAAAGAATCTACCTGCCAAGGCAGGAGATGCAGGTTTGATCCCTGGGTGGGGAAGATCCCCTGAAGGAGGAAATGGCAACCCACTCCAATATTCTTGCCTGGGAAATCCCATGGACTGAGGAACCTGGCAGGCTATAGTCCATGGGGTTGGAAAGAGTCAGACATGACTTAGCAACTGAGCATGGATGTAATGGGGACTTATGGGTGGATTTTTAACAGTGACAGCACCTGATTCTCATTTTTTTATTGAAATGGAATTTTAAATTATTCTTAATTGTGCTAAAATACATATAAAATACACTGCAAACATTTTTTAAGTGTGCAAGTCCAGTGACATTAATTTTATTCATATTGTTGTCAACCAACACTGCCATGCATCTCCAGGACCTTTTCATCATCCCAAACTGAAACTCTATATCCATCAAACAACAACACCCCAGCCTCCTGTTTCCCCAGCCCCTGGCAACTACCATTCTACTTGTTGTCTCTATGAATTTTCTGCTCTAAGTACCTTATGTAAGTGGAATCATACAGTATGTCTTTTTCATTCATATTGCAGGTTACAGCAGAAATCTCTTCTTTTTAAGAATGAATAATATTCCATTTTATGGATATACCATATTTTGTTTACCCATTCATCCATCAGTGGATAATTGGTTGTTTTCACCCCTTGGCTATTATGAATAATGCTGCTATGAGTGTAGGTATTCAATGGGTTTTATTTTAAAAGTCGACTCACCTTAACTGCTGTCTTGAGATTAGACAGAAGATGTCAGACTGGAACCTGAGGACCAGTTAAGGGGCTAGATAAGTGATGGTCGTGACAGACAATGGTAGTGGAGGAGGAGGTGAAAAGTCATAAAACTCTGATCAGATCTCAAACATCATGCTGGCAATCTGGGCTGTAGCAGTGGGCATTTTTCTGTGCATAATTTCTTTGAAGGCTAGCATATGACATAACGGGATTTATTTCTTTCAGTTTCCTATGAGCAGTCTGAAAACGATCTCATCGTTGCTGTGGTTCTTGTTCAGTCTCTAAGCTGTGTCCGACTCTTTTTGAGCCCATGGACTACAACACAACAGGCTCACCTATCCTTCACTAAATCCCAGATTTTGCGCAAATTCATGTCCCTTGAATCATTGATGCTGTCTAACCATCTCATCCTCTGCTGGCCCATTCTCCTTTGGCCTTTAATCTTTCCCAGCATCAGGGACTTTTCCATTGAATCAGCTCTTCACATCAGAAGGCCAAAGTACTGGGGCTTCAGTTTCAGCATCAGTCCTTCCAATGAAGATTCAGGGTTGATTTCCTTTAGGATTGACTGGTTTGATTTCCTTGCATCCCTTGAGTCCAAGGGACTCTCGAGAGTCTTCTTCAGCACCACAATTCAAAAGCATCAATACTTCGGTTCCCAGCCTTCTTTATGGTCTAGCTCTCACATCCATACATACTGGAAAAATCATAGCTTTGACTATACAGACCTTTGTAGGAAAAGTGATGTCTCTGCTTTTTAATACACTATCTATTATAGCTTTCCTTCCAAGGAGCAAGGATCTTCATCCACAGTGGTTTTGGAGCTCAAGAAAATAAAATCTGTCACTGTTTCCACTTTTTCCCCTTCCATTTGCCATGAAGTAATGGGACCAGATGCCATGATCCTAGTTTTTTGAATGTTGAGTTTTAGCCAGCTTTCTCACTCTCCTCTTTCATTCTCATCAAGAGGCTTCTTAGTTCCTCTTTGCTTTCTGTCATTAGAGTGGTATCATCTGCATATCTGAGGTTGTTGATATTTCTCCCAGCAATCTTGATTTCAACTTGTGCTTCATTCAGCCTGGCATTTTGCATGATTTACTCTACATATAAGTTAAATAAACACAGTGACAGTATATAGCCTTGTCATACACCTTTCCCAATTTGGATGCTTTCTGTCATTAGAGTGGTATCATCTGCATATCTGAGGTTGTTGATATTTCTCCCAGCAATCTTGATTTCAACTTGTGCTTCATTCAGCCTGGCATTTTGCATGATTTACTCTACATATAAGTTAAATAAACACAGTGACAATATATAGCCTTGTCATACACCTTTCCCAATTTGGAACCAGTCCATTGTTCCATGCCCAGTTCTGTTGCTTCTTAACCTGCATACAGGTATCTCATGAGACAAGTAAGGTGGTCTGGTACTCCCAACTCTTTAAGAATTTTCCATAGCTTTTTGTGATCCACATAGTCAAAAGATTTAGTGTAACCAATGAAGCAGATGTAGATGTTTTTCTGGAATTCCCTTGCTTTCTCTATTATCCAATGAATGTTGGCAGTTTGATCTCTGGCAGTTTGATCTCTGGTTCCTCTGCCTTTTCTAAATCTAGTTTATATATCTGGAAGCTCTTGGTTCACATACTGCTGAAGCCTAGCCTAAAGGATTTTGAACATAACCTTGCTAGCATATGAAATGAGCACAATTATATGGTAGTTTGAACATTCTTTGGTATTGTCCTTCTTTGGGATTGGAATGAAAACTGACCTTTTCCAGTCCTGTAGCCACTGATGAGTTTTCCAAATTTGCTGACACATTGAGTGTAGCACTTTCATAGCATCATCTTTTAGGATTTGAAATAGTTCAGCTGGAACTCCATCACCACCACTAGCTTTGCTTGTAGTGATGCTTCCTAAGGTCCACTTGACTTCACACTCCAGGATGTCTGGTTCTAGGTGAGTGACTACACCATTCTGGTTATCCATGTCATTAAGACATTTTTTGTATAGTTCTTCTGGGTATTCTTGCCACCTCTTCCTAATCTCTTCTGCTTATGTTAGGTCTTTCTGTTTCTGTCCTTTATCGTGGCCATCCTTGCCTGAAATTTTCCCTTGGTATCTCCAGTTTTCTTGATCTCTAGTCTTCCCCATTCTGTTGTTTTCCTCTATTTATTTGCATTGTTCATTGATAAAGGCCTTCTTATCTCTCCTTGTTTTCTCTGGAATTCTGAGTTCAGTTGGAAACATCTTTCCCTTTCTCCTTTGCCTTTGGCTTCTCTTCTTTCCTTAACTATTTGTATAGCCTCCTCAGGTAACCACTTTCCCTCTTGCAAGAATCTTTTTCTTTGGGATAGTTTTGGTCATTGCCTTCTGTACAATGTTACAAACCTCCATCCATAGTTTTTCAGGCACTCTGTCTACCTGATCTAATCCCTTGTATCTATTCATCACCTCCACTGTATAATCAAAAGGGATGTGATTTATGTCATACCTGAAATGGCACAGTGGTTTTCCCTACTTTCTTCAATTTAAGTCTGAATTTTGCAGTAAGGAGCTCAAGATCTGAGCCACAATCAGCTCCAGGTCTTGTTTTTGCTGACTGTATAGAGGTTCACCATCTTCAGCTGCAAAGAATATAATTAATCTTATTTCAGTATTGACCATTTGGTGATGTCCACATGTAGAGTCATTTCTTGTGTTGTTGGAAATGCGTGTTTGCTATGACCAGTGAGTTCTCCTGACAAAACTCTGTTAGCATTTACCCTGTTTCATTTTGTACTCCAAAGCCAAACTTGCCTGTTACTCCAGGTATCTCTTGACTTCCTACTTTTGCATTCCAATCCCCTATGATGAAAGGGACATCTTTTTCTTGGTGTTAGTTCTAGAAGTTCTAGACTGGTCAACCAGTTCATAGAACTGGTCAACTTCAGTTTTTTCAGCATTAGTGGCTGGAGCATAGACCTCAATTACTGTGTTGGAAATGAACCAAAACACGCTGTCGTTTTTGTGGTTGCACCCAAGTACTGCATTTCAGACTCTTCTGTTGACTATGAGGGTAACTCCATTTCTTCTAAGGGTTTCTTGTCCACAGTAGTATAGATATGATGGTCATCTGAATTAAATTTGCCCATTATCATCCATTTTAGTTCACTGATTCCTAAGATGTCAATGTTTACTCTTGCCATCGCCTGCTTGACCACATCTAATTTATCCTGAATCATGGACCTAACATTCCAAAAATAATACTTCTAGAGAAATCTGGTTGTTCATCTACAGTGAGACTGACAAAAATGCTAGAAAATCTAAAGTCATATCTAAGCCAGCTAGAAGCCTGGTGAATTTCTCAGGGCACCAGAAAAACTGAACAAAACACCAAAATTGTCCTATTTTAACCTCTTTGAGGGAAAGCTACCCAGATATATTATACTTTTGTCTGATTTCTTGAAGAGGGGACACTGAGAATACTTTAGACTTTTCTGGATAACTTGGTATCACAGTTCTCAAAAAGCAACTTTAGTACTGACGCAGGTACATTATAAACAATGTCTTTAAGGCTACTGAAGTGAGCAGGGCCACTTTTCCCCACACAATATAGTCTCATAATTCTATGCTTTTGATATTCTTGTACTTTCTTACTATTTTCTGCCCTCCTTGTTAATGTGACTGGTAGTACCGCTTTTCTTCCTCTTCCTAATTTTCTTCCAACTTGTTACAAGCTTATAGAATGAAGACATACAACATGCTTACATCTTGGGTAAAAGAAAAGAAAACTGTTACAGGATGGGGACTCTTCATTGTCCAGCTTTGTGGTCATTGTTTTGGCCCCACAGAGGCCTCTTCGGTTTTCTTCCTAGTTTTCACAGATGTTCAGGGCAGACAAGTTTGTCATATGGCTGCACTGTACTCTGTTGAGATATTAAGCCACTGATAACTTGCAAGAAAGACCCAACTGGGCCATGTATGTGGATCCCAGGACAGAGAAGCCACAGGAAAAATCTCTCCATCTCATGTATTCTGGTCATAGCCATACTCTAAAAAGATGTGCGTTTTTTTAAGCATCAACTGTCTGGCATCTGTTTTAGGGATATGCATAAGCACATTTTCAATGACAAAAGTGGTATGTTATTTTCTTTCTTTTCTTCCAAAAAAAAAAAAAAAGGAATTGGAAATATAAACTATTTGGATGGGATCACATGGAAGATAGAAGTATATGTGAAAATTACAGAATCTTAGAGCAAGAAGGGACACAGAGTTGAGAGGAACAGGAAGACAGACAGACATGTCCATGACTCTAGATAACACCTTCATTATTACAGGTTACATAGAATTGTGTAGTTGAGAACTGCCTCTAAGCTAATAAATGATAGCAACTAGATTATACTGAATACTTGCCACTTGCTTTGCACTGTGCTAAGTACTTTAAATAGTACTAATTTATTAATAAGTATTGATTAACTCTATGAAGTAAATACTGTTATTATCAGCACTTTACAGAGGGAAAACTGAGAGTTGGGAATGCTAGAGCTGTTACTCAAACCTAAGTTTGCCTAACCCTAACCCTAACCCTAATTCAGGTTTTACTGAGGCCAAAGCTAGTGCCTCTAACCACTATACTATACTGCACATAACAACAAAAGAATCAGAAACCCTGGGTCTTTGCTACGAGCCCATAAGACTAGAGCTGAATAGAGGTCTCCAAGGGAAGCTGATTTCTGCAAGAATACAAAGCCTCATAGAAGCCAATAGAGGGCTTAGCATAGACACTGCTACTAGCTAAGCCCTAAAAGAGCTAAGAGAAAGTGGAACACTGGAGGAAAAAGAACAAGAAATCATGATGTTCAGAGAACAGTTAATGGACCCAGGTCACTGACTGTTATACTCAGAAAGGAAACTACAAAAATCTGCCAAGTGCTTTAGCATACTAGTCTACAATCAGAAGGCTACAACCACCCACCCCTAGGTCATCTAGCAGAGTGTGAAGACCCTCAGATAGGGTATCATTTCAACGAGTGCTTTTCACAGAGAAATAAGTTTATTGTCTCTCTCTTCCTCCTACCGGAATGTAAGCTCCTTAAACACAGTAACCATGTATGTATAAGAATGTATTCCCAGTACTTAAACAGTGCCTGGCACATAGAAGGTGCTCAGTAAATAGCACCTGAGTTCAAATGATTGAACTCAGACATGCAAGAATGAATGAATGACAGAGTCCAGTTTGCTACCCTGAGCAGCAACCCAGATGTCTTCAAGTTCCCCAGTCCTGAAATACACAAATAAGAGAGGGCTCCAAATGTCCTCTATGGCAGCCATTAATGCCCTTCTCCAGATATATCCAACTCACTGCTTTCCAGGCAGAGTGTCAGGATTGTAATTACTCCCTCCTTTTGAAGTGAGGCATGTCCTCTGATTCACTTTAGCCAATGACATGCAACCAGAAGCTTTAAGAACCTTTCCATGCATCTGCAATCAAGGAAGCATGAAGATGGAGCCTCCCTCAACTTTGGATTCTGAGTAAGGACTAGACAGAGAAAAGCCAGTCAACCCACAATGGATATAAGATACACGGTATGAACAAGAAATCAGACTTTGTTGTTTTCAGCCACTGAAATTTGGGGATTGTTATTTCAGCATAACATAGTCTTACCTGACTAGGTACTGACCATCATTTAATTTGCAGAAAAGCTAATCTTTATATTAGGTTCCCTATGCCAAGCATTCCTGGCAGTCATTGAAGAATGCCTACAGTTCATAAATCCATTCTGGTTGTCATTTGTCACCTCGGTATTTACACTACTGTTTCAGGTTTCTCTGTTGGTCAGCTCTTGCCTCCCTGCAAGCAAGCTGCTGCTATTTCATCCAAACCATGTCACACCAAGTGACAACAGAATTAAAGATTGCTGTGGAGTATAACAAGGCTTCCCTGGTAACTCAGATAGTAGAGAATCTTCCTGCAGTGCAGGAAACCCAGGTTCAGTCCCTCAGTCAGGAAGATCCCCTGGAGAAGAGAATGGCTACCCTATCCAAGAATGCTCCAGTATTCTTGCCTGGAGAATTCCATGAACAGAAAAGCCTGTCAGGCTACAGTCCATGGCACTGCAAAGAGTTGAACATGACTGAGTGACTACCACTTTCACTTTCATGGAGTTTAACAAAATTTTACTGAAGGCTTTAGAATAACAGAAGGCGCTATGGCCTAAATATCCACTTCCCCCAAAATTTGTATGTTGAAGTCTTAACTCCCAAAGATGCTGGCATTAGAACATGGGGCCTTTGGGAAGTACTCAAGTCATGAGTGGTACTATTATCAGTGGGATTTGTGACCTTATAAAAGAGGCTCCAGAGAAATCCCTAGGCCCTTACACTATTGAGGACACAGTGAGAAGACACAGCTATGAACAAAGAAAAGGGCCCTCGCCAAACTTCAACTGTGTTGGCACCCTGATCCTGGACTTTCAGTACCTACAACTGTGAGAAATCAATTGTGTTGTTTATAAACTACCCAGTCAGTTATATTTTGTTATAGCAGCCCAAACTGATTAAGACAGAGAAGAACTACCATGTAGAGAAAATCATAAATGTGGTTATTCATTATTAAATTTCCTAGGCTTTATAGCATCACTATGAACAAAGATAGTGGAGGTGATGGAATTCCAGTTGAGCTATTTCAAATTCTAAAATATGATGTTGTGAAAGTGCAGCTTTCAATATGTCAGCAAATTTGGAAAACTCAGCAGTGGCCACAGGACTGGAAAAGGTCAGTTTTCATTCCAATCCCAAAGAAAGGCAATGCCAAAGAATGTTCAAACTACCACACAATTGCACTCATCTCACACACTAGCAAAGTAATGCTCAAAATTCTCCAAGTGAGGCCTCAACAGTATGTGAACCCTGAACTTCCAGATACTCAACCCAGATTAGAAAAGGCAGAGGAGCCAGAGATCAAATTGCCAACATCTGCTGGATCATAGAAAAAGCAAAAGAGTTCCAGAAAAACATCTATTTCTGCTTTATTGACTATGCCAAAGCCTTTGACTGTGTGGATCACAACAAACTGTGGAAAATTCTTCAAGATATTGGAATGCCAGGCCACCTTACCTGCCTCCTGAGAAATCTGATGCAGGTCAAAAAGCAAACAGTTAGAACTGGACATGGAACAACAGACTGTTTCCAAATCTGGAAAGGAGTATGTCAAGGCTGTATATTGTCACCCTGCTTATTTAACTTATATGCAGAGTACATCATGTAAAATGCAGGGCTGAAGAACAGGAGTTCGTGTAAAAAAATAAATAAATACAAAAAAAAAAAGAAAAAAAAAAAAAGAACAAGCTGGAATCAAGATTTCTGGGAGAAATATCAATAACCTCAGATATGCAGGTGACAGCACCCTTATGGCAGAAAGTGAAGAGGAGCTAAAAAGCCTCTTGATGAAAGTGAAAGAGGAGAGTGAAAAAGTTGGCTTAAAGCTCAACATCCAGAAAACTAAGATCATGGCATCCGGTCCCATCCCTTCATGGCAAATAGATGGGGAAACAGTGGAAACAATGTCAGACTTTATTTTGTGGGGATCCAAAATCACTGCAGATGGTGACTGCAGCCATAAAATTAAAAGACACTTGCTCCTTGGAAGAAAAGCTATGACAAACCTAGACAGCATATTAAAAAGAAGAGACTTTACTTTGCCAACAAAGTCCATCTCATCAAAGCTATTGTTTTTCCAGTAGTCATGTATGGATGTGAGAGTTGGACTATCAAAAAAGCTGAGTGCAGAAGAATTCATGCTTTTGAACTGTGGTGTTGGACTCTTGAGAGTCCTTTGGATAGCAAGGAGATCCAACCAATCCATCCTAAAAGAAATCAGTCCTGAACATTCATTGGAAGGACTGATGCTGAAGCTGAAGCTCTAATACTTTGGCCACCTGACACAAAGAACTGACTCATTGGAAAAGACCCTGATGCTTGGAAAGATTGAAGGTAGGAGGAGAAGGGGACAACAGAGAATGAAATGATTGAATGGCATCACCAACTCAATGGACATGGGTTTGAGCAAGCTCCAGGAGGGGGTGATGGACAGGGAAGCTGGCATGCTGCAGTCCGTGGGGTCGCAAAGAGTTGGACACCGAGTGACTGAACTGAGCTGAGGCTTTATAGGCTAGGTCTGTTTACAAGTGCTCCTACCATTGGCTGACACTTTTCTTACTCCTGTCATCTACTGCCATGTCAAAGTTAGCTAGTCTAGGTCCCAATGAGGAGAGTATCTTCAACCTTGTCCACACCATCCAGAGACCACTCCTGACCTTCATTTTCAAAGCCTAGAGAATGAAGGGAAGATCTCCTTGCTTCCAGTGGAAATCATTGTAATCTCAGCAGAGATGCTACTCTGTCCTCCCATGCAGTCCACCGTGTACATCTTCTACAGGGCAGTTTAGCTCTTCATTTTCACAAACTATTCATCCTAGTTCGAAATCTGAGCTAGAGCTTTACAAAACCAAAAGTCCATTAAAGTGATTTTCCCAAAAGGAGAGAATATTATTTTCCCAGCAATAAATTCTCAAAGCAAAAGTAAGAAGTTGTTGGCAGCTTTAAAGAGCAGCTCGTCCCTACTTCTGGTTGTGTGTGTACACGTGTGCTCAGTTGCTTCAATTGTATTCGACTCTTTGCAACCCCATGGACCTTAGCCCACCAGGCTCCTCTGTCCATGGGATTTTTCCATCAAGAATACTGGAGTGGGTTGCCATGCCCTCCTCCAGGGGAATCTTCCTGACCCAGGGGTTGAACCTATGTCTCCTGTGTCTCCTGCATTCCAGGCGGATTATTTACCACTGAGTCACCAGGGAAGCCCTACTTCTGGTTAGTTTAGCTTTTTTTGTTTTATTGATTTATTTTTGATGGAGTCTACTTTTCTCTCTGTACAAAGTTCTAGAGTTCTGTTCCACATAGTATTACACCTGATCACATAATGTCCTATATACTAATGATCTGTTCCACCAGTTATATCTAATGGCCTCAGCTTTGGTGTAGGATCTACTGGAAGGGTAACTATATCTGCTGCTACTTTATTAAGACAGGCAGATTCACATAGGGATTAAGAGTTTGGACTCTGGAGCCAGACCTCCTATCACAGAGTAAATGCTAAGTGTGCCTTTTACTGTAATGCTTTTGGGATGACCTGCTGACATGTCTGGTTCCCTTTCTGGAGAACTGTGACTGAATGGACTATAAGGACTCATTATCTTTAATAGCCAGATGCAGAACTAGTTCAACGGCTGAGTGCCAATCTAAATTGAGGAGGAAAGCTAAGATCATTATCAAAGGTATATATCTGAGAAGTGAAGCTATAGAGATCAAGAGCAGGAAAGCAGAATCCAAGACAAGTGTGGGAATTCGACCCTGGACAAAATCAGGGAGCTGGTGCTTGTTACTAAGGCATAATGTGAGAAGGATAGGGCCAAGCTGACCTCTCTGCACTCTCTACAAGTCCTTACATGAGTTATTTTCCCTCATGCAAATGACACCACCCTTATGGCAGAAAGTGAAGAGGAGCTAAAGAGCATGTTGATGAAAATGAAAGAGGAGAGTGGTAAACTTGGCTTAAAGCTCAACATTCAGAAAACTAAGATCATGGCATCTGGTCCCATCACTTCATGGGAAATAGATGGGGAAACAGTGGAAACAGTGGCCGACTTTATTTTTGGGGACTGCAAAATCACTGCAGATGGTGGCTGCAGCCAGGAAATTAAAAGATGCTTACTCCTTGGAAGGAAAGTTATGACCAACTTAGATACCATGTTAAAAAGCAGAGACATTACTTTGCTNTTTTTTTTTTCTGACCTACAAGTCCCTTTGTGGCTAACCACTCCCCTCCCCTTGCATTTTCCTGGAAAGTACAATAATTCTTAGGCTGTCTCTTATACACATCTAGATGTGTATAAGAGACAGTGTCCACACCATCCAGAGACCACTCCTGACCTTCATTTTCAAAGCCTAGAGAATGAAGGGAAGATCTCCTTGCTTCCAGTGGAAATCATTGTAATCTCAGCAGAGATGCTACTCTGTCCTCCCATGCAGTCCACCGTGTACATCTTCTACAGGGCAGTTTAGCTCTTCATTTTCACAAACTATTCATCCTAGTTCGAAATCTGAGCTAGAGCTTTACAAAACCAAAAGTCCATTAAAGTGATTTTCCCAAAAGGAGAGAATATTATTTTCCCAGCAATAAATTCTCAAAGCAAAAGTAAGAAGTTGTTGGCAGCTTTAAAGAGCAGCTCGTCCCTACTTCTGGTTGTGTGTGTACACGTGTGCTCAGTTGCTTCAATTGTATTCGACTCTTTGCAACCCCATGGACCTTAGCCCACCAGGCTCCTCTGTCCATGGGATTTTTCCATCAAGAATACTGGAGTGGGTTGCCATGCCCTCCTCCAGGGGAATCTTCCTGACCCAGGGGTTGAACCTATGTCTCCTGTGTCTCCTGCATTCCAGGCGGATTATTTACCACTGAGTCACCAGGGAAGCCCTACTTCTGGTTAGTTTAGCTTTTTTTGTTTTATTGATTTATTTTTGATGGAGTCTACTTTTCTCTCTGTACAAAGTTCTAGAGTTCTGTTCCACATAGTATTACACCTGATCACATAATGTCCTATATACTAATGATCTGTTCCACCAGTTATATCTAATGGCCTCAGCTTTGGTGTAGGATCTACTGGAAGGGTAACTATATCTGCTGCTACTTTATTAAGACAGGCAGATTCACATAGGGATTAAGAGTTTGGACTCTGGAGCCAGACCTCCTATCACAGAGTAAATGCTAAGTGTGCCTTTTACTGTAATGCTTTTGGGATGACCTGCTGACATGTCTGGTTCCCTTTCTGGAGAACTGTGACTGAATGGACTATAAGGACTCATTATCTTTAATAGCCAGATGCAGAACTAGTTCAACGGCTGAGTGCCAATCTAAATTGAGGAGGAAAGCTAAGATCATTATCAAAGGTATATATCTGAGAAGTGAAGCTATAGAGATCAAGAGCAGGAAAGCAGAATCCAAGACAAGTGTGGGAATTCGACCCTGGACAAAATCAGGGAGCTGGTGCTTGTTACTAAGGCATAATGTGAGAAGGATAGGGCCAAGCTGACCTCTCTGCACTCTCTACAAGTCCTTACATGAGTTATTTTCCCTCATGCAAATGACACCACCCTTATGGCAGAAAGTGAAGAGGAGCTAAAGAGCATGTTGATGAAAATGAAAGAGGAGAGTGGTAAACTTGGCTTAAAGCTCAACATTCAGAAAACTAAGATCATGGCATCTGGTCCCATCACTTCATGGGAAATAGATGGGGAAACAGTGGAAACAGTGGCCGACTTTATTTTTGGGGACTGCAAAATCACTGCAGATGGTGGCTGCAGCCAGGAAATTAAAAGATGCTTACTCCTTGGAAGGAAAGTTATGACCAACTTAGATACCATGTTAAAAAGCAGAGACATTACTTTGCTAACAAAGGTCTATCTAGTCAAGGCTATGGTTTTTCCAGTAGCTATGTATGGATGTGAGAGTTGGACTGTGAAGAAAGCTGAGTGCTGAAGAATTGATGCTTTTGAACTGAAATGTGTATTGGAGAAGACTCTTGAGAGTCCCTTGGACTGCAAGGAGATCCAACCAGTCCATCCTAAAAGAGATCAGTCCTGGGTGTTCATTGGAAGGACTGATGTTGAAGCTGAAACTCCAATACTTTGGCCACCTGATGTGAAGAGCTGACTCATTCGAAAAGACCCTGATGCTGGGAAAGATTGAGGGCAGGAGGAGAAGGGAATGACAGAGGATGAGATGGTTGGATGGCATCACTGACTCAATGGACATGAGTTTGAGTAAACTCCGGGAGTTGGTGATGGACAAGGAGGCCTGGCATGCTGCAGTTCATGGGGTCACAAAGAGTCAGACGCGACTCAGCGACTGAACTGAACTGAAGTATCAGAAAGCTCCATCAACAAAAACATATTATTCCCTAAATCAGCATTTTCCAAAGAATGCTCTGGGTAAAACATAGGTTCTTGAGGAAGTTCCTAGGCATATTGTGAAACCACTTTGAGAATTGTAGCGTTTAACAAAGTTTGAAACGAGTTTCCTTATTTTGGGGCCTCTCAAAGTTTGTTCATCTGCAGTGTGACTCACCAGGATGGAGCTAGACTATGCAGCATTACCCTGCGTATACTTGAGAAGGGAACCTTCTTTTAAGTTCCCCTCCCTGCCATAGCTCATTATATCTACAGAGTACTTCAGGCTTATTATCACAAAAGAGGCCATGTGAGTTCAACACATTTTTGTGTTGCAGTTGGATGTATCTAGTCACATGACTAGGCAGGGGCCATCAACACAGGGACAGCAGAAACTACAAAGGTTTGCTTCCAACCAAGTGGTTGATAGAGTGCAAGTGGCAGAAATCAACTACATTCTCTTGGGGTTCGGAAGAGCCATGGAAGGGGAGGCTATGAGTCAGATATGGGAGATTCCTTCAGTGGAAGGAGAGTAGAGCATTATCTGGAGGATCAGCTACTTCTGGTGCTGCTCAGTGCTAAGCATGGAACTATATACTTCACACACAATATTTCATTGAACTCTCCCAACTACCTCACAAAGTAAATCTCATGATTCTACTTCGTAGATTAAGAAACTGAAGTTTGGGACTTCCCTGGTGGTCCAGTGGCTAAGAATCCATGCTCCCAATGCGGGGGTTGTAGGTTTGATCCCTGGTCAGGGAACTAGATCCCACATGCCACCATTAAAAGATTCTTCATGCCACAACAAAGATCCCACAGGCTGAATCTAAGACTCCATGCAGCCAAGTAAATAAATAAAAATTTGTTACAAAAAGAAGAGAGGTATAAATTGCCTAAGATTACCCAGTTGATTAGTTTGCAGGGCTGGGATCCAACTTAGGTGGGTCTGACTCTAACATCTTTCCACTAAACCATGGGGCCTCAACAGACCTATGCTCGGGGCTTTCTCGCTCCTGCCTTAGGGGTATACACTCTAAAAGTAAGGGAGGAAAATGCCAGCAAATAACTCAAATAGAGTAATGCTGGAGGCCTATTCAAGGCACAGTGGCACATGAAGGGAAGAAGGTGTTCTCATCAAGTCAGCTTGGGTTGTGGGATGGAAGGTTGGTCAGGGAGATGTTCAAAGAGGAGCAACTCCTTGAGCTGAGCCCTGATAAAAATCACTGAGGGTACAAGGGTAGGTAGTTGAGGGGTGTGGTGTTCATTCCTAACATAGGAAGTAGTGTCCATATGGAAACTGTCATGAAAACTTTTCGGATGAAAAAACAAACTTTTCCTCAAGCAAAAAGTCTATATTTCCTTGGCTGATAGTTCCGTTTAGAAGTTCAGAGACCTGACCACCAAAGGAAAATACAACAGAGCCAAAGGAAAAAACCAAAGGCATTGCTAATCTGCCATCTGCACCAATGATGTAGGAAAATAAACGAGAGCTAAGCAAAACAAAACAAAGCAAAAATGCTTTAAACAAAAAAGTCATCTTCTAAGACCGGAGGAAAGCTCTGTCTCCCAAAGCCATGGCCACATTTTCCGTGTTTATGCTGTGGTGTGACCGAGGCCTCACAGTCCTGGTGGGGGCCTGTCCCTTTTTATGCTACATGGCTTAATCTGTCTCCATCACTTCCCAGAGTCAGACAGGAATCAGCTTAAAATGCCAAGGCTTGACTTCAGCTCTGTGGGCGCCTGCCTTCCAAGCCACAACATCTGAATGCAGCCTCCTCCCAGTCAAGGAAACAGTCGGTAAGGAAATACCATAGTTAGGCTCTTTGCAACTTGCTAGAAGTGTGAGGCGGCGCTTCATTTCCTGATCGCTCAGGTGGAAATTGTAAAAACAATTAAGACCAATGACTAATCACCGAATCAAAGCAGGTTGCCCAACTCATTTGCAATTGTGTGCTCAGTCCTGTGTGCCAACAAAGAAAGACTCGGGGAGTTTATTATTTAAACCAATTAAAAGCTCTAGGCAAAGCAAGTAGTCAATTTGTGGCCACGTGGTGGAAAAACATAGTTTGAAGAGCCTGAGGAATTTCGTGAGCAGAGCCATATGGCCAAAATCGGAATGAAGCACCCAGGATCGCTGGGAAAGTCGGCACTGCAAGCAATTTCAGAATAAAAAGCTTCACCTAGCAAGAGCAGACTTGTGCTCTGTGCTCGCTTCTGCCTCCACCTCCCCCCTAACCACCTCCCCCCATATTCTAGTCTGCCTGCAAGGCTGGTAGTTCTAACCAACAGTAAAAGCAAAACGAACAGACTAAAATCCAAACTCTGACTGTTAGCAAGAGACATTGCTAAATTTCCTGTCCACCATTTGCACTTTTATGTATTTTAAGGCTACCTAGAGAGTTCTTAAAGGCCCAGATGATGAAAATCGGCCGCCCTTCTTCCCAAATGAGGTGCACAGTCCATCTGGAGAGGGCACTCACACTTTTGTATGAAGCTGTAGGCCGTAAAACGGAAAGTAAAGAATTAAAAACTGAAGCCATTTGGTAGCAGTTATAAAAAAAAAAAAAAAAGGCTGAGGGAAATAGAAGGTGGTGTGGTAGGGGCAGTTACTTCAACAAATTAGATTTACAGAATGGATGTCATGGAGTAAGCCTTTACTGAAAGTTCCTTTTCACATCCCCATGATATATTTTCTGCTTACATTTTTTTTTTTTTCTGACCTACAAGTCCCTTTGTGGCTAACCACTCCCCTCCCCTTGCATTTTCCTGGAAAGTACAATAATTCTTAGGCTCCCAATGGAGCTCACTTCTTAAGGTCCTGGTTCCTTTCTCCTTCAAGTTCCCTCCAAAACAAGCATTCTCAGACACTCCTGATTACAGAAGGAGGAAGAACAATTGTTCCGGAACCAACTGGAAAATTTTGACAGCTAAGTCAGCTAGCTGCAGCTGTCCTGTACCATGTTGTATATTATAACTAATGCACTAAGATTAAAAATTTTTGTATATCAATAAACAACGTGGTTCATGGTATGCAGACAAGTAAATTGAGTAAATTCAGTAACAAAGAATAACAGCTGTAATGTCATTCCTTTCAAAAAGTCTAGCACTGTCAATACTTCTAAAATTAATATGGCACACCTGTTAGTGTGTTGTGGGGTAGTGAAGATTACAGCTCCAACTTTTTGTTACTTGGAGGATGGCAGCAGGAAAAGGGTAGAGGGGCTGCTAGGCTCTCAACCTGAGCTTAACTCAAACCATTATCATTTGCTGTGGTCATCCAAGACCATCTCATTTTATCCCAACGAGTTGGTAGCAGCAGAACCAGCTGGCATCACAAATTAAAAGTTCTGGTACCTGCATTTTGAAGTCAGAGGTCTATAAAGAGTGAGGATGAAAAAGGAGAAAACTGTAGAACCTAGATTTCCATGCCTGACCCCGCTACTGGGAGCTAAAAAGTTCTCAAGAAGTCAAATAGCTTCATGGTCCTGCTTAACTATCCAAAGCCTCTTCTTTCCTAAACTGTCAGACATGGAAGAGACCCAAGTGATCATCTGATAAGTGCTGAAAGCATATCTCCACTTTTAAATCAGTGGGAATGGGAATGGCATGTCACAGAGACAAACTGAACTGCTTTGAGTAGTGGATTTCAAAAGAGGTGATTGAGGAGTTTCAAAGCTCTTTCTTTTAGAAGAAATGTGGCCTGTTTGCAGACACCCCCGAAGTCCAGTCTGTGCATATTTGGGATGGCCCTCCATATGTGTGAGAGCACTAGAAACTCCGCCTAATTTACAAAACAGAACGACAAGCATGTCACCTGCCTGGCAGTCAAGTGTGACAGGCATCACAGCTGCTAAACAAGATGCAGTTAGTTCTTTGCTAGAAGAAGAGCCACGCACAACTGAGACATGCAGAACTAGCCCCTTTGTAGTTAGGCTTGATTTGGCCAACGATGTAAGAGTGAAAGTGCCTGTGTTAATTCTGGTTAGGAGCATTTAATTGCTTCCATTTAAGAGCTTCCAGAGCCCTCTTGCCCTGGCCTGCTAATCTCTGAAGCAAGGTGTTGAGATGATTTCATGAGATGCTATGGAGTGATTCCACAGAGCAAGCCTGACCCAAACTTACCCACTGTTCAACCCAGATCAACACTCACATAGAGTACCATTTATCCCAATTTTACAAATGAACAAACTCAAGTTCTTCCAACTTAAGTGATTTACCTACAGCACATAGTTAGCTCTTGGCAAAGCCAAGATTCTAATCTAGATTTTTGTGGCTCAAAAGGCACACTTTTTTTTTCTCTCTCCATATGGATCTATTAAGTGGTTGCTGGGCCATTTGTACCCTCTCCCACTTGGGTGCCAATAGAGGCAAAAGGGTGAGACATCTGGAACCAATGAAGTTCAGAGATCGCACCAAAGGGAAATACCAAAGCAGTGGCAATAAGCTAAAGAAAAATTCCCTCAGTACTGGAGAGGCCACACAGCTACCACAGTTTGCAATGAGAAGAAACAGCCCAACTACTACTACCACTTAGGGAACCATTTGAGTATTTCTCTGGTAATCCTTGACCCTCACCTGCTTCACTAAACTCCAAAGATAGGAAAAAACTGTGACCAAGATCAGTTTTCTTAAGGCACTTTCAGATTATTCTGCTTTATGTCTGCTGATGACTGAGCCAGACCAAACCATATTTTCTGCCATGATGATGATGAAAAGTCAATATTGCATGAACTCCCCACGTGCCTGAGCTGGGATTTAACATGGCAAAATTGATGTGTGAACCAGTGTTGCTATTTAATGTGGTTTCTATCAAAGTGTTCATAAAACCTGGGGCTGCAGCTGGCCCCCATTAGGTAGTTTCTTGGTGAAAGTTTTCCAAGGAAAACTTTTTTAACAACTTCATAAAGTCAGGTACAAAAGGGCAGTACAATGACTGGCTGAGAGACATGGGATTTTTTATCATTTGACTGGATGTTAAATGCGGATTTGTCTGGTCCATTTCTGGAAGAAAACATGAAAGACATCAGAGGCTACTTTTTGAGTCTTGTATGATTTTACATATTCATGCATTCATTTGTTCAACACTTATTTAGTACCTACTGTATGCTAGGGACTGAGGCAAATGTTGGAAGGAACAGAAAGATGAATAAAATTTGGGTTCCCAGGGATGTGAAGGAGAAGACAGAATACAACTGTAATTTAAGGCAGTCTGAGGCAAGGGTTGGAATTTGTAAAGCTATTTGGAAAAGTGCCTGGTGCCAAGTAAATGCTCAGAAAATGTATGCCTATTGTACATGTACAGTTCAGTTCAATCACTCAGTTGTGTCCGACTCTTTGCGACCCCATGAATCGCAGCACGCCAGGCCTCCCTGTCCATCACCAACTCCCAGAGTTCACCCAAACTCATGTGCATCGAGTAAGTGATGCCATCCAGCCATCTCATCCTCTGTCGACCCCTTCTCCTCCTGCCCCTAATCCCTCCCAGCATCAGGGTCTTTTCCAATGAGTCAACCATTCGCATCAGGTGGCCAAAGTATTGGAGTTTCAGCTTTAGCATCAGTCCTTCCAATGAACACCCAGGACTGATCTCTTTTAGGATGGACTGGTTGGTTCTCCTTGCAGTCCAAGGGACTCTCAAGAGTCTTCTCCAACACACATTTCAGTTCAAAAGCATCAATTCTTTGGCGCTCAGCTTTCTTCACAGTCCAACTCTCACATCCATACATGACCACTGGAAAAACCATAGCCTTGACTAGATGGACCTTTGTTGGCAAAGTAATGTCTCTGCTTTTTAATATGCTATCTAGGTTGGTCATACTTTCCTTCCAAGGAGTAAGCGTCTTTTAATTTCATGGCTGCAATCACCATCTGCAGTGATTTTGGAGCCCAAAAAATAAAGTCGGCCACTGTTTCCACTGTTTGCCCATCTATTTCCCATGAAGTGATAGGACTGGATGCCATGATCTTAGTTTTCTGAATGTTGAGCTTTAAGCCAACTCTTTCACTCTCGTCTTTCACTTTCATCAAGAGGCTTTTTAGCTCCTCCTCACTTTCTGCCATAAGGGTGGTGTCATCTGCATATCTGAGGTTATTGATATTTCTCCTGGCAGTCTTGATTCCTGCTTGTGCTTCTTCCAGCCCAGCATTTCTCATGATGTACTCTGCACAGAAGTTAAATAAGCAGGGTGACAATATACAGCCTTGATGTACTCCTNTGCTTCTTCCAGCCCAGCGTTTCTCATGATGTACTCTGCATATAAGTTAAATAAGCAGGGTGACAATATACAGCCTTGATGTACTCCTTTTCCTATTTGGAACCAGTCTGTTGTTCCATGTCCAGTTCTAACTGTTGCTTCCTGACCTGCATACAGATTTCTCAAGAGGCAGGTCAGGTGGTCTGGTATTCCCATCTCTTTCAGAATTTTCCACAGTTTATTGTGATCCACACAGTCAAAGGCTTTGGCACAGTCAATAAAGCAGAAAGAGATGTTTTTCTGGAACTCGCTTTTTCCATGATCCAGCAGATGTTGGCAATTTGATCTCTGGTTCCTCTGCCTTTTCTATAACCAGCTTGAACATCTGGAAGTTCACAGTTCATGTACTGTTGAAGCCTGGCTTGGAGAATTTTAAGCATTACTTTCCTAGCATGTGAGATGAGTGCAATTGTGCAGTAGTTTCAGCATTCTTTGGCATTGCCTTGCTTTGGGATTGGAATGAAAACTAAACTTTTCCGGTCCTGTGGCCACTGCTGAGTTTTCCAAATTTGCTGGCATATTGAGTGCAGCACTTTCACAGCATCATCTTTCAGGACTTGAAATAGCTCAACTGTAATTCCATCACCTCCACTAGCTTTGTTCGTAGTGATGCTTTCTAAGGCCCACTTGACTTCACATTCCAGGATGTCTGGCTCTAGGTGAGTGATCTCACCATCGTGATTATCTTGGTCATGAAGATCATTTTTGTACAGTTCTTCTGTGTACTCTTGCCACCTCTTCTTAATATCTTCTGCTACATGTACAATTGGATGATGATGCTTTGGGATAATCATGGATTTATTGCTAGAAGATAACCGTCAACTTCACACAAAAGGTAATGTTTGGAATATGTGCTATTATTTTTACCTGAACAACCAGATGCGTATGTTTCATAGAAATACCACTAATCTTCCCTGTATGACTCTGATTCAGGAGATCTATGCTCGAGTTTGAGGAAATCACATTTTCACTTTCTTAAGGACAAAATGTGAAAGATGTCTTCCCACCCATCAGACTCTCTTACCCACAGACCTAGGTTAGTCCCAGATTTGGGTAAGCATTGGCCATTCACCCACCCAACCCTTCCATTCAACCATCATAGACAATAATGCTATCATAATTCAGAGGAGAAACTTGATTCCATAGGAGATGAAGTAGTCGAGCAAGGCTCAGTGAAGGAGGCAATCCTAAACCTAGGTCTTGGGGATGAAGCTTGTACACAAGTAAAAAGGAAGAAGACAGACATTCTAGAATTCTAGAGTGGGCACCAGTTCAGTTCAGTTACTCAGCCATGTCTGACTCTTTGCAACCCCATGGACTGAAGCATGCCAGTCTTCCCTGTCCATCACCAACTACCAGAGCTTGCTCAAATTCATGTCCATCGAGTTGGTGAAGCCATCCAACCATCGCATCCTCTGTTGTCCCCTTCTCCTGCTGCCTTCAATCCTTCCCAGCATCAGAGTCTTTTCCAATAAGTCAGTTCTTTGCATCAGGTGGCCAAAGTATTGGAGCTTCAGCTTTAGCATCAGTCCTTCCAGTGAATATTCAGGACTGATTTCCTTTAGGATTGACTGGTTTAACAAAGCTATGACAAACCTAGACAGCATATTTAAAAGTAGAGACATTACTTTGCCAACAAAGGTCCATCTAGTCAAAGCTATGGTTCTGCCAGTAGTCATGTATGGATATGCAAGTTGGACCATAAAGAAAGGTGAGCACCAAAGTATTGATGCTTTTGAACTGTGTTGTTGAAGAAGACTCTTGAGAGTCCCTTGGACTGCAAGGAGATAAAACCAGTCCATCCTAAAGAGTGGGGATAGCCTGAGCAAAAATACAGAAGTAGGAATGTGCTTAGCATATTTGGAGAACAATGGATAAACCAGTTTGACAGGAACACAATTCAGAGAAACAGTAGGAAATCAAACTCATGGTAGATAGGGTCAGATCATGGAGAATCTCAAATTCCAGTCTAAGGAGCTGCATAAAACCAGTAGCCTATATATGTTGCAAACACTATACTTGGAAAAATATGTAGCAAGGATTGAGCTCCCAAATTTGCAAGAATTTTGTTCTTAACAGCATCATACATTGTACTAAGTCTCAGAACTGTTTGTCCTTCCAAAAGATTCCCATACTATGGAATCCATAGGACTCTGGGGTTATGAAAGAAAAGTTCCTGTAAATCCAGGGCAACACTGTTCCTGGGGAATGTGTCCTTGAGAAAAGGAACTAGCATTTGCAGACATATGTACAAAATTTTTGTACATATATTCTTTAATTCTCATGAAAAAAAACTCTATGAGATAGTTTCTGATATCCCCATTTTACAGATGGAAAAACTGGGCCTCATAGTAGATAAAAATAGGATTGAAACATGGATCTGCTTTATTCAAAATCCTGAATTCATTTCCCCATACCACACTGCCTCCCAGCATCAGATTCAATGGAATCTCTTTGCAAAGCTTGAAATTGGGGCATCTGTTATTAACTCATGCCTCTAGTTGTTATTCTCTTAAAACTTAGTACAATTCCTATTTGCCTGTTGTCCAAGCATCCTTGAATGTCAAGGAAATTCTAGTCAAGCTAGGGAAAACAATGAACTCAATCAAGGACTTCCAGAACAATTAATCATAAAGGTCAAACTACTCTCTCACATTTACTTAACCATCAAAGGACACAACTCCATGGACCAGAGGAAATGGTACTGGCTAGAACTATCTAGCTGAGGATTGAAGGAATATCCATCACGCAATGAGCAGACATGGATTGGCTGTGAACCCACCTGCCAGTGCAGAAGACACAAGAGACGTGGGTTCGACCCCTGGGTTGAGAAGATCCCCTGGGGTAGGAAATGGCAACCCACTCCAGTGTTCTTGCCTGGAGAATCCCAGGGACAGGGGAACCTGCTGGGCTACAGTCCATAGGGTCACAAAGAGTTGAACATGACTGAAGCGACTTAGCACAGCACACACTGCTGCCTAATTAAGCATCATATCACTGAAACTACAGTGAGCAATTATACTACCAGGTAACATATTATAGCACTCAAGAGTTTGCAAAGGTACAACTGCCCTCTGAAACACCACCAACCCTGACTTTACAAATGAGGAAACTGAAGTTCAGAAAGCCTAAGTAACTTGCTCAAGATCACGTATCTCAATGAAAGGTAAAGTTGAAAATCAAACCCTTGCCTTTTGACCCCAAAGTTCACTACTCTTTCAATGCTAAGCCACTTGCTTGCCTTCATTTTGGCAAAACAACCAGTTGAAAGACTACAAAAAAAAAAAAATCACCAACCTAACTGCTTTGATTTCTCAATGCTAAACTTCTAGTTTCTGAGGTTCCTTTTTCCAGCCTCACCTCCAACCCTCCACTGACTGGACTGACCAGCTGGGCTGGTACCATGCAAACATAGTCTATATGTCATATGTGCAGAAAAACTCCACCTCAAACTCCCAAATGCTATAAACTTGACTTTTAACCTTAAGGAAATCCAAAACACATGGCAACCATAAAAATGGCATTGGAGAAATTAACAACAGGTTATCAGAGAGACAAGAATTTCCAGTAGTGTTATATAGATGAGTCGTGACTAGCCACCATCAAAAACCCTGGAGGGTATTATGATGATAGAGATGCCAGAGAAAACATAGGAGCAAGATAAACTACTACCTGATGAGCTAGGCAGCAAGACACAAAAAGTTTATAAAAATTCTAGTCATCAAACCATTTTATTCACTAGCTACCCTACTTCCTCACATATTTTAGTAATATATGTATACATCATTGCCTATGTCCCTCAATCAGAGAAATTACCTTATGGATGAGAAAATCAGTAAATTACACAACCCTTACCTTTTTAGCTCTTAAGTGGTCTAACAAGTGAGATAAAGATTCTAATCTAGGCCTTTATTGCCCAGGAACTGAATTATGCAAGAGCCTCCTACCTCACATCCCATTACACAGTATTTCTCAAACTTGAGAGTCCATCAGAATCACCTGGATGGCTTGTTAAACCACAGACTTCTGAGCTCCAATCTCAGAACTTTTGATTCAGTAAGTCTGAGGCAGGGCTCAAGAATTAGCATTTCTAACAAGTTCCCGGTTGCTATGGACACCACTAGTCCAGGGATCACGCTTGGAGAACAAAATGCTGTACAGTCATCCAAGCAATCATCTAAAAACATGTACTTTCAGTGGTTCACAATTGCCATTACAATAAAGTGCAGATTCTAGTGCCTGGTACTGCAAGCTCCACTTACCCTCCCTCTTCAACCTTGTCTCTCAATACTCACACACACACAGACCCTCCAGCCAGCCAGCAAGGTTTCTTCAATGGTCCTGAGCTTCACACTTTTACTGCTGACTTCAATCCCTGCTTCATGCTGTTCCTCTCAAAGGAAATGCCTTCATTGTCCCTTTGCCCACCAATATCCACAGCCTCTCGCTCCTGTTGTTCCACTTCCTCTAACTAGGCTTTCCTGACTGTTCTAGCTGCAGTCATCTCCTACAAAGGCCAATAGCAGTTCTAATTTGCACTCCTTTTAGCAAGCAGGAAGTTGAGTGGTTTTCTGTATGTCTCTTCTTTGTACCTCAGGAAACTCAGTTTCCTCAAAGCCCATATCCTAAGCAGTGTTTCATTAGCCTCTCCTTCAGACCCACGGCAGTGCTAGACAAATAGTATGTACTCAATAAATACATTCCTTTTTAACAGTTTTATTAATTAAGGATATTTGGTGTATTTATTTAAAAACTGGTAGAGCTTCAGTTCCGTCGCTCAGTCGTGTCTGACTCTTTGCGACCCCAAGAACCGCAGCACGCTAGGCCTCCCTATCCATCACCAACTCCCGGAGTTCACTCAAACTCACGTCCATCGAGTCGGTGATGCCATCCAGCCATCTCATCCTCTGTCGTCCCCTTCTCCTCCTGCCCCCAATCCCTCCCAGCATCAGTCTTTTCCAATGAGTCAACTCTTCGCAGCACAATAATAAATGGTATATTTTAGCTAGTTAAGCTTATTTTGCTTTCAAGTTTTGTTTATTTATTTGTCTTACATTTCTTCAGTGTTCTGAGAATTTCAGAGTACAGTTACATTTGTAAAATTAGGTTGAGAACAGACGGGACAACATGAGTACAATCTATGCATTTGCTGGATATTTCCCAATATGCTTACACATGGAGAATAGACCTAATTTACAGAATTCAACTTAACCCTCTGGTAACGTAGATGCATCATAGGTGCCTTTGACCCAGATCACCAAACACTGATCTAGACATATGCTAATTAAGATTTCATTAATGACAAAAATATCCTGCCTTCGAGAGGTGCCTTGGTGAAACTGGAGGGAGATTAAAAAGACAATTACATTTCTTAAATCACCCCCCTTGTTCTCTATGAAATACTTTGAGCCTGATTTGGTTTAATTCTGCTGTTTCAAAAAATCTCACTGCGGGGAGAATGGGAATACAAAAAGAATAATCTCCCAAAGCAAATTTAAACTATTCTAACAGGGACACTGCATGTCGAAAACAAGTAATGTCTTAAACTATGCTGTCTGGGTTCTTCTTCCCATAGGATCTGAACTGATGAAAGGAAAACAGACAGAAATTGTATCTACAAACACAAACTAGTTTGAATTTAAAAAAAAAAAAAAAGACTGTACTCCATTTCTAAACATATTACTAACCTTGGTTTGATTTTAGCCAACATCTGGTACTTTTGGTATCAATTATTGTCTTCACTCCAGTCTCATATAACAACACTTAGTTTCTAAAACATGTGAGAGAGTAATCACCTGGTAGCTGGACATCATTTCAATGACAATGCCAATGTTCCTCAACCTAATGATATTAGTGAGAATCGGCAATGGATTTTTTTACTTTGTTTTGGATTTTTTTTCTCCAAAGAGTCTCTCCAACTCCAAAAACTTTGCTAGACAAGTGACTGCTGAAATGAGTGTAAAGTAACAGGCTTGTTGGTCTCTATGGTAGGCCATACATAATCACCATAGAAATATATAATTACACCTGTCAACCTCATCTTGTGCAATTGATTCAATGACTAACAATGTCAGTGGCAGGCTAAGCTTTGAGGTCTTGCTGCGAGAAAATACTCATACATGGCTACACATCTTGGTGTCTTAATTGCTTGTCATACTGCCAGGGCTCCTGTGTTGTATCTATCTCCACAGCAACAGACTGGAATAGATAAAGCATATTTACTAGCTGAAGAGTGAAGTGATCACCTTTTTTTCATTTTATAGGCCCTTTAAGAAAACCACGGAGTTGTCAAAAATAATCTAGTCATAAAGTCAGATTTGAAAGAGAAGTCTAAAATATGACTCCATACATTTAAAACTAGATGCATGCTATGAGCTTTTCAAAGAAGAATCCTCTAATTATGATTATGAACAGAGAGAAGCAGCCCATGCTTGAAGATGTACAAAGGCACAATGAAGTTTTCATCACACTCACTGTCTTTTGAGGAGTTAGAATACATTAAAATCCCTTAACCACAAAGCAAGAAAGCACTGGAAACTACTGGACGTTGGCAGGGTTTTTTTGAGGGGGTGGTTTGGAGGTCAACACATGGGAAGATAGAGGCCACCAACACTAAGGAGCAGCATACCAACCGTCGTTGCGTGCACTGAAGATGAGGAGTCGTGGCTAGTGCTGTAACAAATTATATCCTATAGCTAATGCTTAAAAAGTACAATGACTAACTGAAAGTGGTCAAGAAGCCTACAGATTCATCATGTTTTACCCACCAAGATTAAATAACTTTATACACTTCACAGATGCAAACTAATTCTCACACCCAGTGTCTACTGATCTCTTATTTCTGCTTAACAAGCTGTCATTTGTACCAACCCAACTCAGGCAACTGATTTCCAAGGCTAGCAAATCCCATTCATTCATTAATTCAGTCACTTATCCAGTCAGTCAACATATGTTTGAGCACTTCCAGTGTGCCAGGCACTGTGCTAGCTGTTGGGATGTAACAAGAGAACATTTGTGTTAATGGGAGCATGTAAGAATGGCATTAACACACTCAGATGATCACAAAAATTTTCCTGAAGGAGGTGACACCTAAGCTGAGTCTTAAAGGATGAGTAGAATATTAGACTTGTTTTAGGGAGTAGAGAAAGGAGATCAGACACAGTAAAAACTCGCAGAGGTATAAAAGAGTTAGGGCGTGAGATGGCATAATGGGTGAGACGGGAAGAAGGAACCAGATCATAAAGGGTTCTGTTATCATATTAAGGATTTCAGATCCTGGCCCTGAGAACAATGGTGAACTGGTTTTTAAGTGTGTTTGGGAGGAGGGTGGGTGGGTGTATATGTAAGGAATGATCCTCGCTGCAACGTTAAGAATAGAAAAATTCTTCCAGAAGAATAAGATTTTTTCCTCCATTGTATTCTCCTTGACCACAGTATTTGACACTGCTTAAAACATGGTTTCTTTGATATTTTGCTCTTCCATTTCTCTTTCTCCAGCTCCTTTGCTAGTCTTATTTCTTCTATCAAATTACTTGATCCTTCTCTTTTCCCCACTGACACCAACCCTATATAGGCTATCCCACACTACTTTCGTAATTTGCCTTCCTGCTCCCTCTAGTCCATTTTGTACTCTTCTAGAAAATTGTTTTTCCTAGTCCATCTTCAGTAGTATGATATGCATCTGACATTTCTAGTTGCATAGCAACCATGCCCCCATTGTTGGTAACAGCATCATGATTTTCCTTTGGAAAGTAAATCCTCCTTACCAGATGCTGTCCCACTTTCCTTTGGCCAATGGCCAGTTATGTAACCTAGGCCAAGCCAATCAGACTTTCCATGGAATGTGAATCTTTTCTCAAGATATTGAGACAACTGGGATCTGGTTCATCATATGAGAAGAATACTAGAGTATGTATTTTATTTACCATGGTCTTAGAGTGGTCATAGTTCTTGCATTTACTAAGGCTTGGTTGTTGTATATGCCCTTCAGTTCTGTAAACTACTCTATGTCCTTCTAGTGTGAGTGTGTTTACATATATATGTATACATATGCAGATGTATATATGTATATGTGTTTGTACAGTGCAAGTCAGCCACAATCCAGATGGTTGGATGGCATCACCGATTCAATGGACATGAATTTGAGCAAACTCTGGGAGATAGTGAAGGACAGAGGAGCCTGGCATGCTGCAGTCCTTGGGGTTGCAGAGTGGAACACAACTTAGCAGCTGAAAACAAGTTCTATTGATTACAATGAAGAGTGCCATCTTCCCACTGGCATTAAAGGCCCTTTCCCAATTGATACCATCTCTCCGATCCAAACATATATACTACCATTAGCCAACCTAAACCCTCTGCTACAATCCTCTAAGTCTCCCTTCTCTACTCCTGCCACCATACCTACTTATAAATCCCCAACTTCATACTTGTGCATTCTCCCCTCCTGGTCTGCCTTTATACCCTATCTCACTAGACAGTAATGGAGGGTACATTATATAAGCAGTATTATGATGAAGATTGGGAAAAGAAGAGATAAGGAAAAAATAGGTCCAGCCTTAAGGTATGATCTCTATTTTTTGGCCTCCTGTCATAACTCTAGAAACATTGCTGTCTCGGTTCTAGGGATTTTTTTTCTAACAATTTCCATCATAGGGATGAGAATTAGGACAACACTCTAATGATGTCTTCCCTCCTTTGCTTGTTTATAGATTCTTCAGGAAGAAGCCTCTCTTCTACTACCTTTCTTCCTTCTTCCCAACCCCACCTATCAACCTGAGATTTTGTGCAGTAGCATATTGGATTAAATAGATTTTTAAATTCTAAAGAGGAAATATAGAAGAGATTTCCTTCTAATGGTCTGTCCTTGGGCCGTTGGGACCTTATGTGTTTGGAAGTATAGTATATTACAGGCATGAGTTTGGAGTCAGATAGACCTGAGTTTCAGTTCTGGTTCTGCCACTTATGAGCTCCATGACTATACCACTAAGCCTCAGTTCCTTCATATGTGCATTAATCTAATATGTATATTAGATGACATGATGCATTTTATAGTGTCAAGCACAGTTCCTGGCATATAGAAAGCATTTACTAAATGTTAATTATTTTTATTAGAATGGTGATTGTTTTCTTAACTAATACCCCCAAACCTAATTTTATTTTCTTTGAATGCCAAATTCTGAATCTGTGGTAACAGAAAAGGCCACACATGGGTTACCCTCTAAAATAGAGTAAATGTATTCTGTTACTTTACCTAGTGTAGTGGTTAGTACAGGCTTTAGAATCAAGAGAGCCAAGGTTTGAATCCAAACCCACCAGTTACTGGCTGGGTAAAGCTGGAAAATAAACTTCTAAGATCCATAGATTTTTTTTTATCTATAAAAATAGTAAGGATAGCACTTAGCTTATAAGATTATTGTGAGGATTTGATAAATGTTATATATTTACTTATATATATTGAGTTGAGTACCATGCTTCCTCATTAGTAAATACACAACAAAATAAAGTCAAAAAGCATATCCCATAAAAGGAAAACTTATAAATTGGACCTCATCAAAATTTTAAGTTTGATCTGCAAATGACCCTGGTAAGATGATGAAAAGGCAGGCTAGAAAAGAAAGAAGAAAATGTTTGCCAGGAAGAAAATATTTGCAAATCACATATCTCCACAAAGGACTAGTGTTTAGAATACATAAAGAAATCTCAATAGTCAATGTTTTTTCTAAAAAATTTAAATAGAAAGTCAGCTAAATATATGAGCTGAAGTGAAAGTCACTCAGTCGTGTCCGACTCTTTGTAACTCCATGGACTATACAGTCCATGGAATTCTCCAGGCCAGAATACTGGAGTGGGTAGGTTTTCCCTTCTCCAGGGGATCTTCTCAACCCAGGGATCAAACCCAGGTTCGGTCAAACTTTTGATGAGCAGACATTTCATCAAAGAGGATATTCAGATGGCAAATAAGCACAAAAAAAGATGTTCAACATCATTAGCCATTCAGTTCAGTTCAGTTGCTCAGTCGTGTCCGACTCTACAGCCCCATGAATTGCAGCACGCCAGGTGTCCCTGTCCATCACCAACTCCCAGAGTTCACCCAAACTCATGTCCATCGAGTCCATGATGCCATCCAGCCATCTCATCCTCTGTCATCCCCTTCTCCTCCTGCCCCCAATCCCTCCCAGCATCAGGGTCTTTTCCAATGAGTCAACTCTTTGCATGAGGTGGCCAAAGTATTGGAGTTTCAGCTTTAGCATCAGTCCTTCCAATGAACACCCAGGACTGGTCTCCTTTAGAATAGGCTGGTTGGACCTCCTTGCAGGCCAAGGGACTCTCAAGAGTCTTCTCCAACACACATTTCAGTTCAAAAGCATCAATTCTTCGGCGCTCAGCTTTCTTTACAGTCCAACTCTCACATCCATACATGACCACTGAAAAAACCATAGCCTTAACTAGACGGACCTTTGTTGGCAAAGTAATGTCTCTTCTTTTTAATATGTTGTCTAGGTTGGTCATAACTTTCCTTCCAAGGAGTAAGTGTCTTTTAATTTCATGCCTGCAATCATTAGCCATTAGGGAAGTACAAATTAAGACCCCAATAAGATATTACAATATATCTATCAGAATGACTAAAATAAAAAAATCTTGACAATACCAAATGTTGATGAGAATACAGAGAAACTAGATCACTCATACATTGCTGACGGGAACGGAAAATGGTAAATTGCTCTGGAAAAAAGTTTGATAGTTACTTATAAATCTAAACATATGATATGGCTCACCATGTTACCTAGAAATTGCACTCTTAGTTAGGAGTTTACACAGAGAAATAATATGTTCACACAAAAATCTGAAAACAATTGTTCACAGCAGATTTATTCATACTAACCTCAAATTGGAAACAGCTTAGATGTCCTTCCAAAAACATATTATGCTACAACTAAACCATGAAATACTACTCAGCAGTAAAAAGGAATGAATTATTGGTGCATGCAGTAACTTGAATGAATCTTCAGAGAATTATGCTGAGTGAAACAAGCCATTGCTGAAACGTTAGACACTGTGTGATTTTATTATATAAAACTATTGAAATAACAAATTTATAGAAATGGAAACACAGAAAGTAGATTTAGTGACTGCTTAGGGCTAGGAGTAGGTGAAAATCAGTTCTGCTAATTGGTACAAGGTTTCTTTTCGGGGTGAGGAAAATGTTCCAGAATTAGATTGTGGTGGTAGTGGTGGCACAATTTCACAAATATACTAAAAATCACTGAATTGTACGCTTTAAAGGGTGAATTTTATGATATGTGAATTATATCTCATTTTTTTAAATGAAACAGAGAAATGATAGTGGCAGAGAGCTGAGTAGAAGAGGTGGAGGTGAAAAACTGGTCATTCTGGATATATTTTGAAGATAATGGTAACATTATTTGCAAATGATTAGATGTCAGACATGTGAAAAAAAAAAGAGGATACATAAACAGTGTGGAGGTTTTTGATTTTCACTAAGGTTGGGAAGACTATAAAAGGAGCAGGATTTAAGGACAGATGAGAATTACAATATCAAACTTAGGAAAGTTTGAGATGCTTAGTAGATATTCAAATGGACTTGTTGACTAGATTGGCAGGAAATTGTATATGGCTATAGAGTCCAGAAGAGGTCTGGATTGAGGCAGAAGATCAAGAGAATAGTTTTGTTTCCATTATGTGTGAAGTGCTGGCTATATGCCTGTGTTTGTCTCCTATTTCTACTAAAGACAAACGACCACTTAGTGGCATAAACCAAGCAAATTTATTATCTTACAGTTTTGGAAGCCAGAAGTTCGAAATGGATTTCACTGGACTAAAATCAAGGGATTAGCAGGCCTATGTTTCTGTCTGTACCCTCTCAGAGAGAATCTGTTTCCTTGCCTTTTTCATCTTCTAGAGGTCACCTGCATTTGGCCTGTGGTCCACTCCTCAACTTTCAAAGCTAGCGGCATAGCATATTCAAATCTCTATCTGACTCTGACATCTGCTTCCATCATCACATCTCCTTCCCTACTCTCCTTTATTTACAAGGACATTTGTGACTACCTTGGGCCCACCTGGATAATCTAGGATAATATCTGCTTCTCAAGAAGCATGACTTAATCACATCTGCAAATCCCTTTTGCCACATCAGTGATACACATTCACAGGTTCAACGTACTAGGAAGTTGACATCTTGGGCAGTGGAGTAGGGCGAGGTGCATTATTCTGTCTGGCACAATATCTAAATAGAGGTACTGAATTGGTGGCTAATTACAGAAATGTAGAGTTCAAAAGGTCCAGGCTAGAGAAGTAAATTTGTGAGTTTCAGTATTCATGTGTTATTTAAACTCACACAACTGAATGAGATCCTCAGGGGAGAGAATATATACAGTGAAAAGTTCCCAGGACTGAGAGCCTAGGGACTTTCAATGTTAAGAAGTTGGAGAGATGAGAAGAGGCAAGCAAGGGAATTGAAGAGGCAACTGAAATAGGAGGGGTCACCGAGAGAGTAGGAAAACCAAGAGAAAAGAACATGCTTAAGGAGGCAGGGGTGACCAGCTGACTCAAATATTGCTTTAGGTCAAGTAAGATGAAGCCTGAGATCAACTGTTGGATTTGACAATGTGGAAGTCACTGGTGACCATGAAAGGGCAGTTTTTGTGGAGTGGCAGTTTCAAGACAAAAGGAAATCTTCTGTTTCCAGCCATGACAGAGTAACAGAGATCAAAATTTTACCCTCTGTCCTGAAACAACTAAGAGACTAGTGAAATATATGAACCATAAGGCAATCTACTCAATGTGAGAAAATATTTGCAAATCATATATCTGAATAAGATGTTATATAAAAAAACCCTTACAACTCAATAACAAAAAATAACTATTTTAAAATAGGCAAAGGACTTGAAGGGACAGTTTTCCAAAGACACGCAAATGGCCAACAAGCACATGAACATCACCAATTAGTAAGGGAAATTTAAATCAAAACCACAATAAAATACCACCTCATACCCACCCTACTATCAAAACACAGAAAATGACAAGTGTTGTCAAGGATGCAGACAAATTGCCACCCTCGTGCACTGTTGGTGGGAGTATAAAATGTTGCAGTCGCTATGAAAAACAGTATGTGGTTCCTCAAAAAATTAAAAATAGAATTACCGTATGATCTAGAAGTTCGCTTCTGGATATATAACCAAAAGAATTGCAAGCGGGGTCTCTAAGAGCTATGTGTATGCCCATGTTCATAGCCTAAAAAGTAAAGACAACTCAAGTATCCATCAACAGATGAGTGAATAAGCAAAATGTGGTCTACTTGTACAATGGAGTATTACTTAGCCTTAGAAAGGGAGGAAATTCTGACACATGCTATCACCCGGAATAACCTTGAGGATATTATGCCAAGTGAAATAAGCCAGTCACAGAAGGACAAATACTGACAAGAAAAAACTCAAATTCATAGAGTCAGAAAGAGAGTAGCAGGGAATGGGGAGTTATTGAAGGGGCATAGAGTTTCAGTTTTGCGAGATGAAAGTTCTCAAGACTGATCCCACACTGTTGTAAACACACTTAACACTATGGAATTATATACTCGAAATTGTTAAGATGGTAAACTTCATGTTATATATATTTTGACCGTAATTAACAATTTTAAAAAGACAATATATGTGAAACAATGGTTTTCAAGACACTGAACATCAGGCAACAAGAAACCGCAACCAGGGTAGTAAACAAGGTAAACCCTAGGACTGCCATAGCTTACTACCTGGATAAACTCTGCAGTCCTGGGGGCAAGGAAGGGGAAGCCAGGTAGAGTCTGCTGGTTGTCCTGAGTTGAGGACATACAACTGGGAGTCCAGAGAGACCAGGGTGGCTAAGGATCAGAGGGTAGAACCCCAGGGATGAGACAGCTACATTGAAAGAGAGCTTCAGAAGCTCTAGGGACTCTCTCTTAAACTTTATCTGAGTACCTAGAAGGAAATCAAACTTAAGAGGTGAGGGACTGAACCACCCCCAAATAATGAGGGACAGCAATGCTCAAAATTCACATTTTATATGTTGTGGAATATGGAATACACCAGAGAAATCATTACCACCATAAATATAACAAACACATCCATCACCTCCCAAAAGTTCACTGTTGCTGTTTAGTTGCTAAATCATGTCCAAAAACGTTCACTGGTGTCCCTTTATAATAATCCCTGTCTGTCATTCCTCTCCATACCCTATCCCATCCCCAGAAAATCACTGATCTCATTTTGACATGAGAGATTAATTTGCATTTTCCAGAATTTTATATAAATGGAATGAAACAGTACCTTTTGTTTCCTCAGGCATCTTGCACCCAGCATCATTATTGGGAGATTCAACCATGTTGCTGTGTTTATCAATAGCTTGTTCCTTTCTCTTGCTGAGAAGAATTCCACTACATGGGTAAACCACAATTTATTATTTATTCTTTCACTTTTAATGAATATTTGGGTCACTTCTTGTTTTATTCCAATTGCCTGTTTTTTCCTTACAAATAAAACTGATATGAATATTCCAGTAGAAGTCTTTGTATGGACATATGCTTTCATTTCTCTTGGTTTAGCACCTCATAGTGAAATGATTAAGTAGTATAGTAGGTACATGTTTAACATTTTAAGGAACTTCCAAGCTGTTTCCAATGTAGTTACACATTTTACATTCCCACCAGAAATGTAGGAGGGTTCCAGTTACTCTATGTCTTTGCCAACACATAGTCACTCAAATTTTAAACATTTTAATGGGTGTGGTGGTATCTCATTGTGATTTTGACTTGCATGTCTCTAATAACTGATATTGACCCTTCCTATGCTTATTTGACATCCGTATATCTTCTTTGGTGAAATGTCTTTTCCAACGTTTTGCTGATTTATTAAAATTGGATTGTTTGGGAACTTCCCTAATTGTCCAAGGGCTAAGACTCTGCACTCCCAATGCAGTGGAACCGGGTTCGATCCTTGGTCAGGGAACTAGATCTCATACGCCACAATTAAAGATCCCCTACAACTAAGACCTGGTGCAGCCAAATAAATATATATTAAAATAAGTCACCCTGCTTATTTAACGTCTATGCAGAGTACATCATGAGAAACACTGGGCTGGAAGAAGCACA
>SJYX01017223.1:134069-152495 GCA_006410675.1 Oreotragus oreotragus
TGCCGAAGAATTGATGCTTTTGAACTGTGGTGTTGGAGAAGACTCTTGAGAGTCCCTTGGACTGCAAGGAGAACCAACCAGTCCATTCTGAAGGAGATCAACCCTGGGATTTCTTTGGAAGGAATGATGCTAAAGCTCAAACTCCAGTACTTTGGCCCCCTCATGAGAAGAGTTGACTCAGTGGAAAAGACTCTGATGCTGGGAGGGATTGGGGGCAGGAGGAGAAGGGGATGACTGAGGATGAGATGGCTGGATGGCATCACGGACTCAATGGATGTGAGTCTGAGTGAACTCCAGGAGATGGTGATGAACAGGGAGGCCTGGTGTGCTGCAATTCATGGGGTCGCAAAGAGTCAGACACGACTGAGCGACTGAACTGTGTGTATGCCCAGCAGTGGGATTGCTGGGTCATATGGCAGTTCTATTTCCAGTTTTTTAAGGAATCTCCACACTGTTCTCCATAGTGGCTGTACTAGTTTGCATTCCCACCAACAGTGTAAGAGGGTTCCCTTTTCTCCACACCCTCTCCAGTATTTATTGCTTGTAGACTTTTGGATCGCAGCCATTCTGACTGGTGTGAAATGAGTACCATTTATTTTAAAGATTATTCTTTTACCACTAAAATCCTTTCGTACCTTTGTCAAGTGAGCATGTGTGTCTGGGTCTACTTCTAAACTCTCTGTACCATTGATCTTTATGTTCACATTTATGACAGAACCACACTGTCTTGATTACTGTGACTTTATAATAATAAAGTTCAAATAATAGTATAAGGCTTATAACTGAAAAATAGAAATAGTCTGCTTTCCATCCTTCTCCACACCCAAGTCCCACTATCTAGGAGTCCACCACGAGTCATTTCATTAGAACAAAAGTGACTCTTATCACCCAGGAAATTCCAAGGGATTTAGGAGCTCTGGGTCAGGAATCAGGGTCAAAGACCAAATATTACAATGAAAGATGTCCTTAGCACTCTTCTTATCACTTAGGAGTTTTAGGAACTCTGTGCCAGGAACTAGGGGCAGAAAGCAATACATTTTTCTTATTATTTCACATATATCTCATATTTGTTTTACTTTTATTTTGACCTATTTGTTTCTTTATACTTAAACTGGGACTCCCAGAGGCAATGAAAAGTAGCTTTATATCTACTTTATGTATCTTTATATAGCTTTGGCCTGACAATGCTACTTTTTAATCAGTAATTTTAGACTATTTACATCTCATATAATTGTTAATATGACTAGATCTAGATCTACCATCTTGTTATCAGTTTTCCTTTTCTTATCTCTTCTTTGTTCCTCTTTCTGCCTTCTTTTGGATAGAAGATTTTTAACAGTTCCACTTATCTCCTTTTTATGGCTTATTTAAAGCAAATTTCTTGTTTTATTTTAGTGATTGCTTTAGGAATTATCATATACATATTTAATATATCGTATTCTGGCTTCAAATGATAGTATACCACTACAAGAACTTTGCTGTTATTGTTGTTGTTCTGTCGCTCAGTTGTGTCCGACTCTTTGCGACCCCACGGACTGCAGCACGCCAGGCTTCCCTGTCCTTCACCATCTCCTGGAGCTTGCTCAAACTCATGTCCATTGAGTCAGTGATGCCATCCAACCAGTCTCGTCCTCTGTCGTTCCCTTCTCCTCCTGCCTTCAGTTTTTCCCAGCATCAGGGCCTTTAAAGTATCATATTTCTATTTCTCAAGCTAAGTCAATTTTGCTTTCTCCAGCCTACAGCTTTGGCTCCTATTGGAGAGTGTTGTGTTAGCACTGGGATACCATTATGAAAGTATAAAGTTAGAGGACCAAATGACCTATACAAACCCTGGTCTAGCCATCCTTTCCGTAAGTTCCCTGAGAGAGATCTAGACACAAGTCAAAGCAGGAAAACAAAGTAATGGTTCATTATTACCTGGGGATTTAAGCTTTAAATCCCAGTGGCAAACATCAAGTGAGCATGGCCAGAGCACATTAGGTATTTATTTCCTTTTTCCTGGGCTAGAGTCCTAAGTGTCCCTCATCCCCAAATGCAAATACACATCTCATAACTTTACCTTTCAAATGACAAATTGAACCATTCCTCTATCCTTTTCTCTGTATTCCAAAACTTGTCAGAAATTCTTCAGAGACAGATTATACTGGGCCAAGCAGTTAGCTCAGTTAAAGCATCATATCACTAAGGCCAAGGTCAGATACTTAATCTTCTTTTGAGCTACTTGGCCCAGTGCCTGCTGATCACAGGGAGAAAAAAGGGAGGGTATCTGAGTTAAATAGTAGAAACCTACCCTGTTTTGGAGACCACATCTTTAAGAACATGCCTGAGTGATTTGGGGTTGGCAGTATCCTCTCTGCGTAGGAAGGCCACTGCAATATTTACATGTCTAACTACATGAAAATGAGCTTGAGTCCTGTCCAGAGGATGCATATGCTAAAGCCACCCTTTAAATGCCAACATAAATAATTTGTGTGTAAGGAACTCCTATTCAGAGAAAATGCCTCTGGGATCTGAGAAAGAGGCTTGAATTCCCTAAACCAGATTGTTCAAAGTATTGGAATATGCTGTCTTTTCAATAACAAAGGAGCATGACTTTGATCATGATTATTTTCATTATGAATGATTATTTCTATTACACTATCCCTCCAAGGGATGGTACCAAAGGACTTCCTGAATCTTTTAAAATCAATTTCTTGATATCATCAATGAAATGAATACTCAGATTAGTTAGATTTCCTAATTAGCTTGGAAGAAGACCTACGTTGCCTTTAATGATATTTCTGGAACAGGGAAGCAAATGATATTGCAACAATGGGATAGTATATGTTCTGGCTTAGAATAGTGCTTATTAATTCACATAAGAGAAAAAATTTCCTCATAACATCATTAAGTGAGCCCTGAAGGCAGAGACAATACTGACAGATGGCAAGAATAAACATCAGAAAAGTGTTTTCCAAGTATACCATGCGTTCTAATTGTCCACTTACCAGTTAAGTCACAAAGAAAGTCTTGGTTTGTAATTTTATGCTGGCATTGTGAATAAAAGTACTACTGCTGATATAATAGCCAATAATGTGTGTTGCAAAGCAGATAAACTTTTTATGTAAAAATTATTATTTCATGTAGTTCTTCAATGAAGTTAGTACACATTACTTTCTCCATTTAGGGAATCATTCTACTCAGTCAGTCTATAAAAATTTGTTAATTATTCTTGATTTTAGAGAAACTAAGGTTCTTCATTGGCCAAAGAGATAATAGATTTTTTGAAAGTTTATGGGAGATACTTTCATAAGAGGAGCTCTTTGGATTTAATATAGAACCTTTTGGTGAGCCACTTAACCTCAGTAAAGTCTCCATTTACTCATCTGAAATGGTACAATAAAGCTAATAATATGGAGAAGGCAATGGCACCCCACTCCAGTACTCTTGCCTGGAAAATCCCATGGACGGAGGAGGCTGCAGTTCATGGGGTCGCTAAGAGTCAGACACAACTGAGCAACTTCACTTTCACTTTTCACTTTCATGCATTGGAGAAGGAAATGGCAACCCACTCCAGTGTTCTTGCCTGGAGAATCTCAGGGATGGGGGAGCCTGGTGGGCTGCCATCTATGGGGTTGCACAAAGTCGGACACGACTAAAGCGACTTAGCAGCAGTAGCAGCAGGTGTGCTAAAATAAGCTTTCATTTGCCCCTCCAGATACTTCCTTGCTGTTTCTTTACCCAACTTTTTGGCCAGGAAGCTAACTTTGTATGGGCTTCATCAATGGGCTTCCTTGATTTCTGGCATCAAGTTGAGTTCATTCTATGGGAGTCACAGACAGGATGACAGAGGTCATCAAGAGAATGTGATCAGGGCTTTTATTCTTTCTAGCTCCCTCCCTACTAGCTTATCCTGAGTTGGCTACATCCTTTTGCCTAGAGTAAGAGTCTCTTTACCCTTGTGTGATGGCCCTCTCCAAACAGTTACACTTTCTACTCTCTTCTCTTGCCCGTTTAGGCCTAGGGCCCTAGAAGCTTAGCAGTGATAATGGCTACCACCTAAGAGTGCTTCAACATCACTTGTTGGTTTCCCTTTAACCTTATGGCCACATCTATAAAAATAGTACCATTACTAATCTTCTCATTGAGTATGTTATTCCTGCTGGCACCATGACTGGATACCTTAGGGCACAGATTGTCTGCAGAACTAAATGAAAGGTCATAATGAAAAATATGAAGCATACACAAACATTAGGTTTTATATCTGTATCAGAAGTCAGGTGTTGAATAATAAAAGTGGCCACTGAAGAAGTTCCAGGTAGCCCTAAAGCATGAGATTAAAATGAAATTCAACCAGACTGTAACTAGCCAACTTACAAAAGTTAAGTTGCCAGAGCTGAAGAGACCAGTAGGGAGTAAGCAGAAAGACAAACACATGTGAGGTAGCCATTTGAATAAAACATGAAGCAGTGAAAGCCCTCAAATAAGACAGAAGAAGGATGTGACAGGACATAACCCAAGACAACCTCCAATGACAACCCCCTACCCTTGCCCCCAGTCTCTGAGTAGTGTTGTACCTCCACCATTGAGAGTATAGAGCACCATTTTGCCTCTAAAGCCCAGACCTTGGCTTTCATTTCTCCAGTAGTTTCTGTGCCCCACATTGTCCACTACAGTAGAGCATACCCATAGTCAGTTTAGGGGCTTCCCTGGTGGCTCAGCTGTAAAGAATCTCGCCTGCCAATGCAGGAGACACAGGTTCGATCCCTGGGTGGGGAAGATCCCCTGGAGGAGGAAATGCCAACCCACTCCAGTATTCTTGCCTGGGAAATCCCATGGACAAAAGGGCCTGGTGGGCTACAGTCCATAGGGTCTCAAAGAGTCGGATATGACTGAGCATGTGCGCGTGCGCACGCACACACACACACACACACACATACACACAGATTAAGAGTATTCACTACTTTGCTTCCACCTTAGTGCAATTTGGGGGTTAAAGTGCTCTTTAATCTCTTCTACTCCATCCCTGTTTCACCATTCTTATATTCTGCAGCTCACCCTCTGACCCTTTGGAATTCCAAGTCACCAATCCCTGTACTATGCCTGCCAAAACTTTCTGAACTAGATCCTCCTCTGCCCAGTAACCAGAAGCCATTCTCTTTCCCCTCAATCCTGGCAGCTGCCTCAGTCCCATAATCCACTCAATCCTGACCAGCTTTGAGACCTAACAATTATTCTCTTCAGGTTGCTATCCCTTTGACAACTCTTCCCCTCCCTCAGCCCTTTTGTACCACCTGAAACTCACAAACTCTCAAACCTCTCCTCTCTAGAAGAAGTCTCTGCTAGATAATATGAACAATACAACAGTAACAATCCACAACTCAATTATAAGTCAGTTTCCCTGGCCCCAGATAGCAGCTATTGCCATATCTACATATGAATTTAAGGGAGAGGGACTCTGCCAGACAGCATGGAGAAAAATCAGGTCTTTGAAGTATAAGTCACATGTCACAAAGAGAGCTAGGTGGCTTTCCTATAAACTAAAGTAGAAGCAAGATGCTCAGCATTACTAATTACCAGAGAAATGCAAATCAAAATTACAATGAGGTAAAGATGCTCAACAGCACTAATTATCAGAGAAATGCAATGAGGGATCACCCCACACTGGTCAGAATAGCTATCATTAAAAAGTTTACAAAGAATAAATGCTGGAAAAGTTGTGGAGAAAAGGGAACCTTCCTACACTGTTGGTGGGAATGTAAATTGGTGCTGTCACTGTGGAGAAGGGTATGAACATTCCTCAAAAAACTAAAAATAGAGCTACCATGTGATCCAGCAATCCCACTTTGCGGCATATATCCAGAAAAGATGAAAACTGTAATTTGAAAAGATACAGGCACCCCCAATGTTCATAGCAGCACTATTTATAATAGCCAAGACATGGAAGCAACCAAAGTGTCCATCAACAGAGGAATGGATAAAGAAGATGTACTATATATATGTGTGTGTGTGTATATACATATATATTATAATGAAATATTACTCAGCCATAAACAATGAAATCTTGTCATTTGTGACAACATAGATGGATCTGGAGTGAATTATGCTAAGTGACATGTCAGACAAAGAGGAATACCACATGATTTCATTTATATGTGGACTGTAAAAAACAAACAAACAAAATGAAAACAGACTCACAAATACAGAGAACAAACAGATATTTGCCAGAGGGGAGAAGAGATTGAGTGAAATAGATGAAGAGAGTTAAGAAGTACAAACTTCCAGTTATAAAACAAATAAGCCAGAGATATAATACTGCATGATGAATTTTGTCAAAAATATTTTAATTATTTTATACGGGTACAGATGGTTACTAGACATATCATGATGGTCATTTCATAATGTATGTAAACATCAAATCATTATGCAGTACACCTGAAACTAATATTATACTGTATGTCAACTATGTCAAATAATTAAAATAAAATAATAAAAGTGCATTTAATTAATGTGAAAGGAAGAATCAAGGAACAAAAAAGAGAAGAAACAAATAATCAACAAATAGTAAATTGTAAGCCTACATATAACCATACCAATAATTACATTAAATGCAAATAGATGGACTAAATTCTCCAATCAAAACTGCAGTGATTCTCAGAATAAAGAAAAAAAGACATACTCAGACACAAGTAGACTAAAAGTAAAGGCTGGAAAAAAATACCATCAGGCATAAGAAAGCTGGAGTGAATACATTAATATCAGACAAAATAAACTTCAAGACAAAGACTATTTATTATAATGACAAAAGAGGTAATACAAGGTGGGTGGAAAATGGGAAAAATGAATGAAGGTGGTCAAAATATACAAACTTCCACGTATAATATAAATGTCATGGGGATATATTGTACAGCATGGTGATCAATAATACCAAATTGAATATTCCAAAGTTGCTAAGGGTAGATCTTAAAAATTCTCATTACAAGAAAAAGAAATTTAACTATGTGTGATGATGCATGTTAACTAAACTTACAGTGATAATCATTTTGCAACACACATATATCAAATGATTACATTATATAGTTTAAACTTATACAATGTTATATGTCAATTATACCTCAATTTTAAAACATTTTTTAAAGAATTAATATTTTAGAGATACATAAACTTTATAAATATATATGAGCTTTAAAAATCAAGAGATTGACTGCAAAGTGCCATGAGGGAACATTTTGAGATGAAAGATATGTTCTATATTATGATTGTGATAGTGGTTACACTACTACATACATTTTTAAGACATCAAATTGTTCACTTAAAATTGACAAATGTTAATGTTTGCACTTAATGAAAAATAATGAAATTAAAAGCAAAACATTCAATATAAATATAACATACGTGAGTATGTATGTTAGCCTTGAATGTACACACTGCTGCTGCTGCTGCTGCTTGTGGACTGTAAAAAACAAACAAACAAAATGAAAACAGACTCACAAATACAGAGAACAAACAGATATTTGCCAGAGGGGAGAAGAGATTGAGTGAAATAGATGAAGAGAGTTAAGAAGTACAAACTTCCAGTTATAAAACAAATAAGCCAGAGATATAATACTGCATGATGAATTTTGTCAAAAATATTTTAATTATTTTATACGGGTACAGATGGTTACTAGACATATCATGATGGTCATTTCATAATGTATGTAAACATCAAATCATTATGCAGTACACCTGAAACTAATATTATACTGTATGTCAACTATGTCAAATAATTAAAATAAAATAATAAAAGTGCATTTAATTAATGTGAAAGGAAGAATCAAGGAACAAAAAAGAGAAGAAACAAATAATCAACAAATAGTAAATTGTAAGCCTACATATAACCATACCAATAATTACATTAAATGCAAATAGATGGACTAAATTCTCCAATCAAAACTGCAGTGATTCTCAGAATAAAGAAAAAAAGACATACTCAGACACAAGTAGACTAAAAGTAAAGGCTGGAAAAAAATACCATCAGGCATAAGAAAGCTGGAGTGAATACATTAATATCAGACAAAATAAACTTCAAGACAAAGACTATTTATTATAATGACAAAAGAGGTAATACAAGGTGGGTGGAAAATGGGAAAAATGAATGAAGGTGGTCAAAATATACAAACTTCCACGTATAATATAAATGTCATGGGGATATATTGTACAGCATGGTGATCAATAATACCAAATTGAATATTCCAAAGTTGCTAAGGGTAGATCTTAAAAATTCTCATTACAAGAAAAAAAAATTTAACTATGTGTGATGATGCATGTTAACTAAACTTACAGTGATAATCATTTTGCAACACACATATATCAAATGACATTATATAGTTTAAACTTATACAATGTTATATGTCAATTATACCTCAATTTTAAAACATTTTTTAAAGAATTAATATTTTAGAGATACATAAACTTTATAAATATATATGAGCTTTAAAAATCAAGAGATTGACTGCAAAGTGCCATGAGGGAACATTTTGAGATGAAAGATATGTTCTATATTATGATTGTGATAGTGGTTACACTACTACATACATTTTTAAGACATCAAATTGTTCACTTAAAATTGACAAATGTTAATGTTTGCACTTAATGAAAAATAATGAAATTAAAAGCAAAACATTCAATATAAATATAACATACGTGAGTATGTATGTTAGCCTTGAATGTACACACTGCTGCTGCTGCTGCTGCTAAGTCGTTTCAGTCGTGTCCAACTCTGTGCGACCCCATAGATGGCAGCCCACCAGGCTCCCCCGTCCCTGGGATTCTCCAGGCAAGAACACTGGAGTGGGTTGCCATTTCCTTCTCCAATGCATGAAAGAGAAAAGTCAAAGTGAAGTCGCTCAGTCGTGTCCGACTCTTCGCAACCCCACGGACTGCAGCCTACCAGGCTCCTCCGTCCATGGGATTTTCCAGGCAAGAGTACTGGAGTGGGGTGCCATTGCCTTCTCCAGAATGTACACACTAAGAGGCAGTTTTCATTTGGAGTATCCTCATCAGAAATGTACACTTCAGGGGAAATTAGTGTTTATAGGACTCTAATCAGGAATCCACACCACTTACATGACTACAGCAAGTGGTTTTAAAATCTTATCCAAATATGCATCCAAATGTTCATTATTTAGCATAAGCATTGTTAGAAACAAACAATTTTATGGAGAAATTAATCATGTAGAAGAAAATTTAAACAGGTACCTCTGACCTGAAATGAACAAGGTGTAGTAGTAGTAATGCGTGTGTGCTCAGTCGTGTCTGACTCTTTGCAATCCCATGGACTCCTCTGTCCATGGGATTCTCCAGGCAGGAATACTGGAGTGGGCTGCCATTTCCTCCTCCAGGGATCTTCCTGACCCAGGGATCGAACTCCCTTCTCCTGTATCTCCTGCATTGGCAGGTGGATTCTATACCACTAGTGCCACCTGGGAAGCCCAAACAATGTATAACAATCTGGCAAAGCCATCAGTCTGACACCTATGTAGAGCACCCTGAATATGCTTGTTTTCAGTTTAAAAGAGAACCCTGTCACTGTTCCAGCTAGGAAACTGGCTAATCATGTCATGAGAATGTTAGTTCCATCCTCCTCAGAATGAACCTCATACAAAGTGCTTGTTGGAAAACCTAAAAGGACAAAGAATGCAGTACTGTGTAGTTTTTCTGCCTGCTTCCTAGTGAATATCTGTACTTGATGCAGAATTTAGTCTGAGACTTGCCATCATTGTCATATACCACCCAGTGGTAAGCTGGGGAGAAGCATGTTACTGCCACCTCCAATTGTCAGAAGCCAGTTTCCCAGGTGGCTCAGATGGTAAAGAACCTGCCTGCCAATGCAGGAGCTGCAGGAGACACAGGTTCAAACCCTGGGTCAGGAAGTTCCCCTGGTGGAGGGCATGGCAATTCGGTCCAATATTCTTGCCTGGAGAATCCCTTGGACAGAGGAGCCTGGCGGGTCGCCAGGAGCCATAGGGTCGCAAGTCAGAAATGACTGAATCGACGTAGCACGCATGCATGCAATGATATTGTGCATAGCCAGAGAAGCTTGAATCAGTTCATAGCAGCATCCCATTTTATCCAGAAAAGTCCTCGTGTTCCTTCTTTGCTATTACTCATGTAGTTTAAAATAGGTAAGTTTTATATCAGACAAGTTCCTAGATCTAAGCTTTCCACTCAATTTCCCTGACTTCTCCAGCAAAAGCCTCTTTTCTTCTGGATCTTGCTCACAAAGTCAGCTTTACCACAGGCAATTTATAGGGAACAATTAATACTGTGATTTTAGGTGCCTTTCAACTGTTACAATATTAAACTCTGCATGAAATCCTTATGAACAGCATGTCTACAAGCAATAATGTTGAAACAGGACTGCCCAAAGGACACTGATTAATCTTGATCATGGCTGCATGTTTTGTAAATATAAAGTTTTATTGGAGCACAGCAACACCCCTTCATTTATGTATTGCGCATGGCTGCTTTCGATCTATAATGGCAGATCTGCATAGCTGAGACAGAGACCATATGGCCTGCAAAGCCAGACATATTTCCTATCTGGAACTTCACAAAAGTTTGCCAACTGATTCACTGAAACAGTGCCACTTCTAAACCAGTAATCGCTACATTTTACTACATAAGAATCACCATTAATATCTGTTTTCATAATTGCTAGTTCCTCCATTTTAGATCCTTTCTTTTGAAAATTTCTTCTGAATTTTTCAATGCTTCATCCATTTAAGATTTCCTCACTTTTGAATAACTACTTAAATTTTCTTCTGCTTACCATTTCAGTTATATTCTATATTTTTGAATGTATATTTTTCTCATTTTTCATGTATAAATAGTAACAGTTTGTAAATTTATCTTGATTCCCTGTTTAGCCTAAGATTTACTTTAAAAGGTGTTTTGAAGATTCTAAGTAGACAGAATCTATTTTTTGATACACTGTCTTTACTGATTCGTTATTGTATTACATTTGAAGCAGAGAATTTGATCTATATGATTTTTACTTTTGGAGATTTGTAGATCCTTTGTAGCTTAACATGTAGTCAATATTTAAGACATTTCCAAGTGAGTTTGCAAATAATACTTTTTTTTTCAGCAAAATGTTTATATATATATATATATATTAGATAACATTTAATTATATTATTCAAATTCTTTTGTCTACTAGAATTGCCATTTTATGAGAAATATACTTGTCTTAATATGTTTGGACTGCTACATAACATAGAGAAGATGGTTTAAACAACAGATAGTTACTTCTCACAGTTCTGGAAGTTGGGAAGTTATTATCAAGGTGCTAGCAGATTCAGTGTTTGGTAAGGACCTGCTTCCTTGTAGATAGCCATTATGATATAATAAGAAATACGTATTTTGCTCATTATCCTCAGATCCTGACCAGAGCTCCCAAAATTTTTGTAATCTCCTAAGCAATACAGGTGCCAGGAGAATCTTTTGTCCTAATATTTGACCTCAGAGATCCTAAATCCCTTGGAATTCCCTGAGTGACAAGAGCATGTTCTTTTTCTAATGAGGTGATTCTTGGTGGGCTCCTAGATAGCTCCTATATGGGGGTGGGTCACATGAAAGACGAAGCCATGATTAGAAGCTTAGAACTTTAAGCTCTAACCCTCATCCTCCAGGAAGGGGACAGAATCTAGAGACTGAGTTAATAATCAATCATGCCTACCTGGTGAAGCCTCCATAAAAATCCTGAAAGTACTGAGTTCAAAGAGCTTCCAGGTTGGTGGTATACCTGGGGACAGCATTGAAAATCTATGCACCTCTCCCTCACACCTTGCCTTGTGCATCTCTTAATCTGGCTGTTCTTGAGTTGTATCCATTTATAATAAACTGGTAATCTAGTAAGTAAACTGCTTTCCAGAGTTCTGTGAGACAGTCTAACAAATTATCAAACCCAAGGAGGGGGTAAAGAGAACTGTAAATTTATAACTGATGGTCAGAAGCACCAAAGGCTCAGGTTAGCAACTGGCATTGAATGCCAGGAGAATCTTTTGTCCTAATATTTGACCTCAGAGATCCTAAATCCCTTGGAATTCCCTGAGTGACAAGAGCATGTTCTTTTCCTAATGAGGTGATTCTTGGTGGGCTCCTAGATAGCTCCTATATGGGGGTGGGTCACATGAAAGACGAAGCCATGATTAGAAGCTTAGAACTTTAAGCTCTAACCCTCATCCTCCAGGAAGGGGACAGAATCTAGAGACTGAGTTAATAATCAATCATGCCTACCTGGTGAAGCCTCCATAAAAATCCTGAAAGTACTGAGTTCAAAGAGCTTCCAGGTTGGTGGTATACCTGGGGACAGCATTGAAAATCTATGCACCTCTCCCTCACACCTTGCCTTGTGCATCTCTTAATCTGGCTGTTCTTGAGTTGTATCCATTTATAATAAACTGGTAATCTAGTAAGTAAACTGCTTTCCAGAGTTCTGTGAGACAGTCTAACAAATTATCAAACCCAAGGAGGGGGTAAAGAGAACTGTAAATTTATAACTGATGGTCAGAAGCACCAAAGGCTCAGGTTAGCAACTGGCATTGAAGTGGGGGGCAGTCTTGTGGAATTTAGCCCTTATCCTATGGATCTGACACTAACTTATGGTAGATAGTGTTAGAATTGAATTGAATTATAAAACATTCAGCTGGTGTCTGCACAGAATTGGAGAATTCGTGGTATAGGAAAAAAGCCCAAATATTAGTTGCCCAGAAGTATGTCATAGTAGTAGAGGCTGAAGAAACAGAGTTTTTTCCATTCAGCCATCTTCTCTCTGTGTCCTCACATGGCGGAAGACAGTAGAGAGCTCACTGGTATCTCTTTTATAAGGACACTAATTCCATTCATGAGGGCTCCACCCTCATGATCTAGTCACCTCCAAAGGGTCCCCCACTTCCAAATACCATCACATTGGGGAATTACGATTTCAACATATGAAATTTGAGGGCACACAATCATTTAGTTGAAGAAGGCCTTATCTCTCCTTGCTATACTCTGGAATTCTGCATTCACTTGGCTATATCGTTCCCTTTCTCCTTTACCTTTCACTTCTCTTCATTTCTCAGCTATTTGTAAGGCTTCCTCAGACAGCCATTTTGCCTTTTTGCATTTCTTTTTCTTGGGGATGATTTTAGCTATCACGCCCTGTACAATGCTATGAACCTCTGTCCATAGTTCTTCAGGCACTCTGTCTACCAGATATAATCCTTTAAATCTATTTGTCACCTCCGCTGTATTAGCATAAGAGATTTGATTTAGGTCATACTTTAATGGCCTAGTGGTTTTTCCTGCTTTCTTCAACTTAAGTCTGAATTTTGCAATAAGGAGCTCATGATCTGAGCCACAGTCAGCTTCAGGTCTTGTTTTTTGCTGACTGTATAGAGCTTCCCCATCTTCAGCTGCAAAGAATATAATCAATCTGATTTCAGTATTGACCATCTGGTAACGTCCATGTGTAGAGTTGTCTTTTGTGCTTTTGGAAAAGGGTATTTTCTATGACCAGTGTTTTCACTTGACAAAACTCCGTTAGCCTTTGCCTTGCTTCATTTTGTACTCTAAGGCCTAATTTGCCTGTTACTCCAGGTGTTTCTTGACTTCCTACTTTTGCATTCCAGTCCCCTACGATGAAAAGGACATCTTTTTTTGGTGTTAGTTCCAGAAAGTCTTGTAGGTCTTTATAGAACCAGTCAGCTTCAGCTTCTCCAGCACCAGTTGGTTACCTTGATGTTGAATGGTTTGCCTTGGAAATGAACTGAGATCATTCTGTTGTTTTTGAGGTTGCTCCCAAGTACTCCATTTCAGACTCTTTTGTTGACTATGAGGGCTACTCCCTTTCTTCTAGAGGGTTCTTGCCTACAGTAGTATATATAATGGTCATCTGAATTAAATTTGCCCATTCCTGTCCATTTTAGTTCACTGATTCCTATGATGTTGATATTCACTCTTTCCATCTCCTGCTTGACCACATCCAATTTACTTTGATTCACAGACCTAACATTCCAGGTTCCTATGCAAAATTGTTCTTTACACCACTGAACTTTACTTTCACCACCAGACATATCCACAACCGAGCATCATTTCTGTTTGGCCCAGCCACTTCACTCTTTCTGGAGCCATTAGTAATTGCCTTCTGCTCTTCCTCAGTATCATATTGGACACCTGGGTGGCTCATCTTCTGGTGTCATACCTTTTTGCCTTTTCATACTATTCATTGGATTCTCGCAGCAAGAATACTGAAGCAGTTTTCCATTCTCTCCTCCAGTGGACCGTGTATTGTCAGAACACTCCACTACGACCCTTCCATCTTGGTGGCCTTACATGGCATGGGTCATAGCTTCATTTAGTTATATGAACCCCTTCACCACAGCAAGGCTGTGATTCAGTCAGTTCAGTTCAATCGCTCAGTTGTGTCCAACTCTCTGTGACCCCATGAATTGCAGCACACCAGGCCTCCCTGTCCATCACCAACTCCCAGAGTTCACTCAGACTCATGCCCATCAAGTCAGTGATACCATCCAGCCATCTCATCCTCTGTCGTCCCCTTCTCCTTCTGCCCTCAATCCCTCCCAGCATCAGAGTTTTTCCCAATGAGTCAACTCTTCACATGAGGTGGCCAAAGTATTGGAGTTTCAGGTTCAGCATCATTCCCTCCAAAGAAATCCCAGGGCCGATCTCCTTCAGAATGGACTGGTTGGATCTCCTTGCAGTCCAAGGGACTCTCAAGAGTCTTCTCCAACACCACAGTTCAAAAGCATCAATTCTTCGGCGCTCAGCCTTCTTCACAGTCCAACTCTCACATCCATACATGACCACAGGAAAAACCATAGCCTTGACTAGATGGACCTTTGTTGGCAAAGTAATGTCTCTGCTTTTCAATATGCTATCTAGTTTGGTCATAACTTTTCTTCCAAGGAGTAAGCGTCTTCTAATTTCATGGCTGCAGTCACCATCTGCAGTGATTTTGGANGGGCCGATCTCCTTCAGAATGGACTGGTTGGATCTCCTTGCAGTCCAAGGGACTCTCAAGAGTCTTCTCCAACACCACAGTTCAAAAGCATCAATTCTTCGGCGCTCAGCCTTCTTCACAGTCCAACTCTCACATCCATATATGACCACTGGAAAAACCATAGCCTTGACTAGATGGACCTTTGTTGGCAAAGTAATGTCTCTGCTTTTCAATATGCTATCTAGTTTGGTCATAACTTTTCTTCCAAGGAGTAAGCGTCTTCTAATTTCATGGCTGCAGTCACCATCTGCAGTGATTTTGGAACCCAAAAAAATAAAGTCTGACACTGTTTCCACTGTTTCCCCATCTATTTCCCATGAAGTGATGGGACCAGATGCCATGATCTTCATTTTCTGAATGTTGAGCTTCAAGTCAACTTTTTCACTCTCCACTTTCACTTTCATCATAAAGGGGAACAATAAAATGGAAAAGACTAGAGATCTCTTCAAGAAAATTGGAACTACTAAGGGAACATTCCATGCAAGGACGGACACAATAAAGGACAGGAACAGTAAGAACCTAACAGAGGCTAAAGAGACTAAGAAGAGGTGGCAAGAATACACAGAAGAACTACACAAAAAAAGATCTTAATGACCCGGATAACCACAATGGTGTGATCACTCACCTAGAGCCAGACATCCTGGAATGTGAAGTCAGGTGGGCCTTAGAAAGCATCATTACAAACAAAGCTAGTGGAGGAGATGGAATTCCAGCTGAGCTATTTCAAAGTCTAAAAGATGATGCTGTCAAAGGGCTGCTTTCAATATGTCAGCAAATTTGAAAAACTCAGCAGTAGCCACAGGACTGGAAAAGGTCAATTTTCACTCCAATCCTAAAGAAAAGCAATGCCAAAGAATGCTCAAACTACTGGATGATTGCTTTCATTTTGCATGCTAGTAAGGAAATGTTCAAAATCCTTCAAACTAGGCTTCAGTAGTATGTGAACCAAGAACTTCCAAATGTACAACCTGGGTTTAGAAAAGGCAGAGGAACCAGAGATCAAATTGCCAACATTCATTGGATCATAGAGAAAACAACGGAATTCCAGAAAAATATCTACTTTTGCCTCACTGACTATGTGAAAGCCTTTGACTGTGTGGATCACAATAAACTGTGGAAAATTCTTAAAGAGATGGAGACGCCATACCACCTTACCTGCCCCTGAGAGACATGTATGAGGGTCAAGGAACAACAGTTAGAACTGGACATAGAATCACTGACTAGCTCAAAATTGGGAAAGGAGTTTGACAAGGCTATATATGGTCACCCTGTTTATTTAACTTATATACAGAGTATATTATATGAAATACCATGCTGGATGAATCACAGGTTGTAATCAAGATTGCCAGGAGAAATATCAATAAACTCAGATATGCAGATGATACACCTGTAATGGCAGAAAGTGAAGAGGCACTAAAGAGCCTCTTGATGAGGTGAAGAAGAGAGTGGAAAAGCTAGCTTGAAACTCAACATTCAGAACACAAAGATCATGGCCTTGGGTCCCATCACTTCATGGCAAATAGAACGGGGAAATGTAGAAGTAATAACAGATTTGACTTTCTTGGTCTCCAAAATCACTGCAGATGGTGACTGCAGCCATGAAATTAAAAGATGCTTGCTCTTTGGAAGGAAAGCTATAATAAACCTAGACAGCATAATAAAAAGTAAAGACATCATTTTGTCAACAAAGGTTTGTATAGTCAAAGCTATGGTTTTTCCAGTAGTCATGTTCAGATGTGAGAGTTGGACCATAAAGAAGGCTGAGCACGAAATAATTGACGCTTTTGAACTGTGGTGCTGGAGAAGATTCTTGAGAGTCCCTTGGACTACAAGGAAATCAGAGCAGTCAATCCTAAAGGAAATCAACCCTGAATATTCACTGGAAGGACTGATGCTGATACCCCAATACTTTGGCCACCTGATGCAAAGAGCCAACTCATTCAAAAAGACCCTGATTCAGGGAAAGATTGAAGGCAAAAGGAGAAGAGGGTGGCAGAGGATGAGATTGTTAGATACCATCACTGACTCAATGGACATGAGTTAGATCAAACTACAGGAGACAGAGAAGGACAGGGAAGCCTGGCGTGTTGCAGTTATGGGGTGGCAAAGAGTTAGACACAACTTAGCCACTGGAAAACAACAATAATAATCATTCAATGGTACTCTACACCTTTTCCCACAAAATCCATGTCCTTCTTACATGCAAAATACATTTATTCCATCCCCAAATCCCCAAAAGTCTTAACATATTGCAGCATCAACTTTAAAGTCTAAGTCTAAGATGCTGAAGCTGAAACTCAAATACTTTGGACACCTAATGCGAAGAACTGAGTCATTTCAAAAGACCCTGATGCTGGGAAAGATTGAGGGCAGAAGGAGAAGGGGACGACAGAGGATGAGACTGGTGCATGGCATCAACGACTCAATGGACATGAGTTTGAGTAACCTCTGGGAGTTGGTGATGGATAGGGAAGCCTGGCGTGCTGCAGTCCATGGGGTTGCGAAGAGTCAGACACAACTGAGCGACTGAACTGAACTGAAAATCTCACCTAAATATTAACTAAATCAGATATGGCTAAGCCTCAAGGTATGATTCATCCTGGGAAAAAATGCCTCTTCAACTGCAAACCTGTGAAACCAAATATATTATGTGCTTCTAAAATGAGGGATGATGGGGGGGTAGGAGGAGGGAGGGTGGTTCATGTTTGCGAGTTCGTGTATACCCGTGGTGGATTCATGTCAATGTATGGCAAAACCAGTTGAGTACTGTAAAGTAAAATAAAAAAAAATACACTGATGGGACAGCATAAGATAGACATTCTTATTTCAAAAGAGATAAATAGGAAAGAAGAAAGGAGTGATGGATCCCAAATAAATCTAAAACCTAATGGGGCAAATTCCGTAAGGCTTTGAAGTCTTGCGACTAATCCTTTGGCTCACGGCTCTGCCTTCCAGGCCCATTGGGGTGGCAACATCACCCACATAGCTTTGCAGGACAGCTTCACAGAGGCTTTAAGCTGGGGAGCCCAGTGGCTCTCTTGGTTGGAGTCCCAACAATGCAGCTCTCACAGGCTGGTTGCACAGGGACAGTTCCAGCAGCCCCACCTCCAAGGCTATGCTGCACAGAGTTCCTCCCTGTGTACTGGGTGAAGGTATCCTGGCCCTCTTGAACTGAAGAACCAACCCTACCCTTTGAACTTTCTGTTGTTTTAAGCCACAAATTATGTGATAATGTTACAATAACCTCAGGAACTTAATATAACAAGGAGTACTCCAAGTAGCTTAGATAAGGCTGAGAGAAGTCAACTGAAATTTCAGTTGCTTGCTTCCACAGGGGAGACTGAATTTGTAGTTTGAGTTCAGCCAAGCTAACTGATAAAACAAACAAAAATAAATAA
>SJYX01017223.1:155227-187947 GCA_006410675.1 Oreotragus oreotragus
CAGTTTATTGTGATCCACACAGTCAAAGGCTTTGGCATAGTCAATAAAGCAGAAATAGATGTTTTTCTGGAACTCTCTTGCTTCTTCCATGATCCAGTGGATGTTGGCAGTTTGATCTCTGGTTCCTCTGCCTTTTCTAAAACCAGCTTGAACATCAGGGAGTTCATGGTTCATGTATTGCTGAAGCCTGGCTTGGAGAATTTTGAGCATTACTTTACTAGCGTGTGAGATGAGTGCAATTGTGCGGTAGTTTGAGCATTCTTTGGCATTGCCTTTCTTTGGGATTGGAATGAAAATTGACCTTTTCTAGTCTTGTGGCCACTGCTGAGTTTTCCAAATTTGCTGGCACATTGAGTGCAGTACTTTCACAGCATCATCTTTCAGGATTTGAAATAGTTCAACTGGAATTCCACTGGCTTTGATCATAGTGATGCTTCCTAAGACCCACTTGACTTCACATTCCAGGATGTCTGGCTCTAGGTGAGTGATCACACCATCATGATTATCTTGGTCGTGAAGATCTTTTTTGTACATTTCTTCTGTGTATGCTTGCCACCTCTTCTTAATAGCTTCTGCTTCTGTTAGGTCCATACCATTTCTGTCCTTTATCGAGCCCATCTTTGCATGAAAGGTTCCCTTGGTATCTCTAATTTTCTTGAAGAGATCTCTAGTCTTTCTCATTCTATTATTTTCCTCTATTTCTTTGTATTGATCACTGAGGAAAGCTTTCTTATCTCTCCTTGCTATTCTTTGGACTCTGCATTCAAATGGGTATATCTGTCCTTTTCTCCTTTGCTTTTGGTTTCTCTTCTTTCCACAGCTATTTCTAAGGCCTGCTCAGACAGCCATTTTGGTTTTTTGCATTTTTTTTTTCCCATGGGGATGGTCTTGATCCCTGTCTCTTGTACAATGTCACGAACCTCCATCCATAGTTCATCAGGCACTCTATCAGATCTAGTCCCTTAAATCTATTTCTCACTTCCACTGTATAATCATAAGGGATTTGATTTAGGTCATACCTGAATGACCTAGTGGTTTTCCCTACTTTCTTCAATTTAAGTCTGAATTTGGCAATAAGGAGTTCACGATCTGAGCCACAGTCAGCTCCCGGTCTTGTATATACATTTAAATAAAGATTATAAACAAAACAAAACATCTCAAAGGAGAGATATATCATGATCCAGGCTGGAGAAACTTATAATTTTTAAAATGAAAAAAAAATAAAAATAAAAATGCCATTTTTCCCTAAATTAACCTACAAATCCAGTGCAATCATAGACATCATTCCAATGGATATTTTATGAAACTTGACAAGGTGATTTTACATTCATCTTGGAAAATAAAAATACATGAAAATTAGTTTTAAAAGATTAACAAAAAAGAACAGTGAAAGGTTGTTTTATCAGATAGTAAAATATTCTATAAGGCAAAAAATAGGCTATTGTACTTAAACAACTAAATTAGTGAGATAGAATAGAAAGCCAGGACATTTAACAGATGACAAAAGTAGCATTTCAAATTATAAAGGAAACAATGGACTACGCATTGATAGTAGAATAATTTACTGTACATTAGGAAAACATAAAGCTCCTGTTCTAATGGATACCACGCAAAAAATCCAGATGAACTAAAGAGCTAAATGTCAGTAATGTAACTGAATACTACAGAAGCTTTAAGAAGAAAATGTAGGAAGATATTTTTATCATAGGGTGAGGAAGATCATTTAGCAAAAATGAAATGAAGTATCCATGAAGAAAAAGAATGAACATTTTAATCATGCAATCAATAAATTTAACAATTGTTGTTCAATCTCTCAGTCGTATCCAACTCTTTGCAACCCCACAGACTGCAGCACACCAGGCTTCCCTGTCCTCCACCATCTCCTGGAGCTTGCTCAAACTCATGTCCATTGAGTCAGACATTAAACATTAAATTATTTTTTATATAATAATAAATTATATAATTAATTGTTTTTAATCAGTAGCATCTGTGAACTAAGTAAAGAAGGAAAGTGACAAAGTTGGAGAGATATGCAACATACATTACAAAGGGTTCATATCTAGGTCATATGGAAGAAAATCTAAGTAAAAAGTAAAAAATCTATTTTAAACAGGGGGTTGGAAATTATGTGATTACACCATTCAGAGAAAAAGAAATTTATGTGGCAGTTATAAAGATAAAAATGTGTATAGTCTCACCAGTTATCACGGAAACTAATATTTAAAACAACAGCTTTGTTTATGAAATTGGTAAAAATTTCCACTTTTGCTGGAAAACCTATAGAAGAATATGACCTCTTCAGAGAGAAATTCCTCAGCTGTTATCAAAATATAAAATATACATAGTTTTGGATTCAGCATATGTGTGAATACAAAGAAACAGGGACAAAGACATTTATTGCTGCATTATTTTTACTTGTAAAAAGTGGGAAGCAACCTAAATGTTTGTCGATTGTTAAATAACCATATATTGATATTATGCAGTGCTTAAAAGAAATTAAATAGGTCTGTATGCACTGACATGGGAGGGTCCCCGAGACATATTGTTCAGTGAGGAAAAAAAGTTGCTAAATAATTTTTATGCTATAATCTCAATAATGTAACCTAACAAATGTGTAAGTACATAGATATGTAAACCCATAGGGAATGGACTATAAAGATTCACATCAAACTTGATGACAATGATTAGTTCAGGAAGGAGGATGGAATGGGGCAGTAGAAAGTGAAAGGAGTACTTATGAACAGCCTGAATCATTCCCAATGGAAATGTATGTGACTATTACTTATGTAATGTTTAAACATAACAAAAATTTTAAACACTAAATAAAAGTAGCTAATGAGAAGGCAAAGGGCAGGAGACTGCTGTTTCTCATTATAAGTTTTTGAATAATATTTGATTTTTAAAACTATGCACATGCTTTAATTTGATGAAAAAAGGACAAGTAAAGGCTTAAAATGCATTTAGAACATACTTTTACTTAAAGCTTCATAGCAGTAAGTGGCAGAGTTGACCTTCACATCAAGTTCATGTTGATAGTGTTTAAAGAAAGAAATAAAAAAGAAAAGGTTTAATCTAGTAATGTATTATAATTAATTTAGCTTTTATTTATAGTAAAAGAAAGGTGATTATGGTTCCATAACAATTTATATAACAGTCTAGAAGTAGTAATCTACTTTAAAAGTTTTAAATACATCCCTTATCCAGAAAATCACTTCCACTGTTTTCTTCCTTAGTCCTCTAAGTTTGCCCCTAAAACTGGTGCAGTTAGGGTTAGCATGGTATCATCCTGCCTCAGTCAATTTTCAAGAATGATTCTTTTGCATGATTTATCAGCAGCTGTCTACTTTAAACATGCTGTCGGCTAATCTGTATCTCACTTTATGTCCATCAGATTTAGATCAGAGGAGAATCTGTTTTGCTTTTGAGTTTGTATATTTTTCTACATATGAGGACATTCTTGTTTCTACATATCTTTATTTACAGATCAGCATGTGTTCTTGGAAGCCTTTGAATATGAGATCACATGGTTTTGATTTTCCATTTTTATAAAAATGTGCTTTTGTCTTTTAGTTTCTGTACTGAACATGAACAGTTAATGACAAACTATGATCTTTGTTTTTATAATGCCTGAAACAAATTTATTCCTAAAATTTAAGAAATTAAAAATACCAAAGAGAAAGAACTTTATAAATGTTACCTTCAAAGATAGTATCTTTGTTATCATTTCAAAGCCCTTTATACTATTGCATACAATGCAAAGGAAATTAGAACTTACTGTTTAAGAAAACTGTCCCATCCTGGGCCAGGAAACTAGAGTGACAGTCACTGAAGCTGACTGTTTAAAAATTCAGAGCTTAAAACAAAAATAATATCTAATATTTATGAGCAGGTATGATGTACCAACCTCTCTTATATGGATTTTCTCACTGACTCTTAAAACAACCCTCTGAATTATGTACTATTATTATCCTCATTTTATAGAAGACAAAACTGAGGTTTAAGACTATTAAAGATTTATACAAAATCACACATCTAGGAAATAGTAGAGACAGGTTTTGATCCCAGAGCCTAACCTCATAATCACCGAAAGTTTTACCCTAATTTACACTCAAATATCAGAGAATATGGACTTCTCTGGTGGTTCAGATGGTAAAGAATCTGCCTGCAGTGAGGGAGACCAGGGTTTGATCCCTGGGTTGGGAAGATCCCCTCAAGAATGGAATGGCTACCCACTCCAACATTTTTGCCTGGAGAATTCCATGGACAGAGGAGCCTGGCTGGCTATAATACATGGGTTTGCAAAGAGTCGGACACACTGAGTGACTAACACTTTCACTTTTCATCAGAGAATCTAGATGGCAACTCATCATGAGATATGTGTACTATAAACCTTCATGGTACCTATTACATCACTGTCATCACTTATAAGCAAGTGAAATGACAAGAAATTAGTACTCAATTCCTCCCACAGACACCTCTCCAATTAAAGGCCCAGGGGGTTCCATTGAAGCTGTTGCAGACAGGTATTAAGGAATCATATTCTGAATTTTATCTTTGGATGTTAATATTTTAGATGGCTTTTACCAGAATGCTTGCTGGCATTAAGACATTGGCCTGTATTAAAGGAAAAGAATACAAAATTGCATTTCATTAGTACCAAGAAATTATTCTCTTTACAAGTATGCAAAGAATAATTCTCAGAGATGCCAGTAATCTAAAATACTGACCCTCTCTTAAAAGAAGAATTTGCGGTGGTTCTGCCTTCCTGACTCTGCTCGGGAGGCGGGGGTTTGAATGTGGAGAGACCCCGGGGAGTGAGTCCCCTTGGACTTTCAAGTTTGGAACACTTCCCCCTCCCCCACCCCTCAATAAGAAACTAATTCATCCCTCACCCGAATCGACAAATTTGCATCGTCTTTCCACCAAGAGGCAGAAATAGTTGCCCCTGAAGAAACTTGAGCGGAGAGAAAAGCCTGCACAGCAACGAAAACCCAGCACAGCCAAATAAGCCAAGGAGCCCGCGTGGGGAGCCGCAGACACGGCCAAGAAAAGAAGGCCCCTGTGACTCCAGCCTCCAGAAACTCACCTGGGAGGGTGGCTCCTGAGAGAGAGAAGGGCCAGAGTGTCCCTCCTGGGACAGGGGACAGTCTGCCTGGAAACACGTCTCTTCTCTGCCCTCGATCCCGGCGGGAGTGACTCAGTCATTAATCAACTGGGCGGATGGGCCTGATGTGGTGACACTCAGGTCCAGCCCACGCAGCGGCTCTGTACTGTGGGCCTGCCTCTTGGGGGGTGGGTCCCCCCTCTGCCGGAGCCGCCGAGCTGCTCAAGTTCAGAGGGCTCTTCCAGCAGTGAGGACACAGGAGCAAGCGGAGGTCTTTGGATGCTTCCTGGGCCCGCCAGGTGATTCTGATACACACCTTGGGCTAAAGACCGCTGGCTTAATTACGAAATATTTCCATCAGGTGGAGGCAGACTCTACTAGTCTGAAAGTTATGGCAGTGAGACAGGCGTGAAGCTGGAACGTGGATGTAGGTTTTTTGGCTAGTGACCTGAGCTGCTGAGTTGTGACAACAGCTAACCCTACCTGCAGCAGAGAGGTCCCTCTGGTGTCAGCCAGGACTTGTGAGCCTGTCCCACCTGAAGGTCCACGTCTCTGAGAGTCATCCTTCCTGGAGCAAGAGAGAAGAAATCCAGCTCCACCCACCAGAACTCCAACACAAGCCTCCCTAACCAAGAAACCTTGACAACCCACTGATACAACCCCACCCACAGTGAGGAAACTCCATAGTAAAGAGAACTCCACAAATTCCCAGAATATAGAAAGGCCACCCCAAACGCAGCAATATAACCAAGATGAAGAGACAGAGGAGCACTCAGCAGGTAAAGGAACAGGAGAAATGCCCACCAAACCAAACAAAAGAGGAAGAGATAGGGAATCTACCTGAGAAAGAATTCTGAACATTGATAGTGAAAATGATTCAAAATCTTGAAATAAAAATGGAATCACAGATAAATAGCCTGGAGACAAGGATTGAGAAAATGCAAGAAAGGTTTAACAAGGACCTAGAAGAAATAAAAAAGAGTCAATACATAATGAATAACGCAATAAATGATGATGAAGAGACAGAGGAATACCCAGCAGGTAAAGGAACAGGAGAAATGCCCACCAAACCAAACCAAAGAAGAAGAGATACGAAATCTACCTGATAAAGAATTCAGAATAATGATAGTGAAAATGATCCAAAACCTTGACATAAAAATGGAATCACAGATAAATAGCCTGGACACAAGGATTGAGAAGATGCAAGAAAAGTTTAACAAGGACCTAGAAGAAATAAAAAAGAGTCAGTCTATAATGAATAATGCAATAAATGAGATCAAAAACACTCTGGAGCCAACAAACAGTAGAATAACAGAGGCAGAAGATAAGATTAGTGAAGTAGAAGATAGAATGGTAGAAATAAATGAATCAGAGAGGAAAAAAGAAAAATGAATTAAAATAAATGAGGACAATCTCAGAGACCTCCAGGACAATATGAAATGCTCCAACATTCGAATTATAGGAGTCCCAGAAGAAGAAGACAAAAAGAAAGACCATGAGCAAATATTTGAGGAGATAATAGTTGGAAAATTCCCTAAAATGGGGAAGGAAATAATCATCCAAGTCCAAGAAACACAGAGAATCCCAAACATGATAAACCCAAGGCAAAACACCCCAAGACACATATTAATCAAATTAACAAAGATCAAACACAAAGAACAAATATTAAAAGCACCAAGGGAAAAACTATGCCATTTATTTTGTGTGCACTTATCTGTTTCAGTATCTGCTTTTTCTCTGCATTTCCAATCTTAATTATTCTTCAAAGGCTAGGAGAAATGCTATTTATTTTATAAAGATTTTCTGAGCATTCAGCTGATCTCCTCTTATATCTTTGAACATCCAACCCACTTGGCACTTTTGTACTGACTACTGTATACTACATCAGTTCAGTTCAGTTCAGTCACTCAGTCCTGTCCAGTGCTTTGAGACTCCATGGACTGCAGCATTCCAGGCTTCCCTATCCATCAACAAATCCAAGAGCTTACTTAAACTCATGTTCATAGGGTCAGTGATACCATCCAACCATATAATCCTTTGTTGTCCTCTTCTCCTCTCATCTGCAATCTTTCCCAGCATCAGGGTCTTTTACAATGAGTCAGTTATTTGCATCAGGTGGCCAAAGTATTGGAGTTTCAGCTTCAGCATCAGTCCTTCCACAAAATATTCAGAACTGATTTCCTTTAGGATGGACTGGTTGTATCTGTTTGCAGTTTAAGGAACTCAAGAGTCTCCTCCAGCACCACAGTTCAAAAGCATCAGTTCTTTGGTGCTCAGACTTCTTTAGAGTCAACACTTACATTCATACATGTCTATGGAAAAAAAACATAGCTTTGAGTAGACAGACTTTTGTCGGTAAAGTAATATCTTTGCTTTTCAATCAGCTGTCTAGGTTGGTCATAACTTTCTTTCTAAGTCTTTTAATTTCATGGCTGCAGTCATTTCATCTGTAGTGATTTCAGAGGCCAAGAAAATAAAATTTGTCACTGTTTCCATTGTTTCCCCATCTATTTGTCATGAACTGATGGGACAAGATACCATGAACTTAGTGTTATGGAAGTTGAGCTAACTTTTTTAAGCCAACATTTTCACTCTCCTCTTTCAGTTCCATTAAGAGGCTCTTTATTTCTTCTTTGCCTTCTGTCATAAGGGTGGTATCACCTGCATATCTGAGGTTATTGATATTTCTCCTGGCAATCTTGACTCCAGCTTGTGCTCATCCAGCCCAGTATTTCTCATGATGCACTCTGCTTATAAGTTGAATAAGCAGAGTGACAATATACAACCTTGACGTACTCCTTTCCGGATTTGGAGCCACTCTTTTCTTCCATGTCCAGTTCTAACTGTTGCTGCTTGACCTGCATACAGATTTCTCAAGAGGCAGGTCAGGTGGTCTGGTATTGCATAAGAACCTGAAATGTTAGGTCCATAAATCAATGCTAATTGAAAGTGGTCAAACAGGAGATGGCAAGAGTGATCATTGACATTTTAGGAATCAGTGAACTAAAATGGACTAGAATGGGTGAATTCAACTCAGATGACCAATATATCTACTACTGTGGCAAAACTCCCTTAGAAGAAGTGGAGTAGCCATCATAGTCAACAAAAGAGCCCAAAATGCAGTAGTTGGAGGCAATCTCAAAAATGAAAGAATGACCTCTTCATTTCCAAGGCAAGCCATTCAATATCACTGTAATCCAAGTCTATGCCCAGACCAGTAATGCTGAAGAAGCTGAAGTTGAATGGTTCTATGAAGACGTGCAAAGCCTTTTAGAACTAACACCCCAAAAAGATGTCCTTTTCATTATAGGGGACTGGAATGCACAAGTAGGAAGTCAAGAGATACCTGCAGTAACAGACAAATTTGGCCTTGGAGTACAAAACGAAGCAGGGCAAAGACTAAAAATGTTTTGCCAAGAGAACACATTGGTCATAACAAACACCATCTTCTAGCAACACAAAAGAAGACACTACACATGGACATCACCAGAAGGTCAATAATGAAATCAGATTGATTATATTCTTTGCAGCCAAAGATGGAGAACCTCTATACAGTCAGCAAAAACAAGATTGGGAGCTGACTGTGGCTCAGAACATGAACTCCTTACTGTAAAAATCAGACTTAAATTTAAGAAAGTAAGGAAACCACTAGACCATTCAGGTATGAACTAAATCAAATCCCTTAATATTATACAGTAGAAGTGACAAATAGGTTCAAGGGGATTAGATCTGATAGACAGAGTGCCTGATGAACTATGGACGGAGGTTCATGACACTGTATGGGAGGCAGTGATCAAGAACATCCCCAAAGAAAAGAAATGGAAAAAGGCAAAATGGTTGCCTGATGAGGCCTTACACATAGCTAAGAAAAGATACAAAAGGTAAAGGAGAAAAAGAAGGATATACTCATCTGAATGCAGAGTTCCAAAGAATAGCAAGAAGAGATAAGAATGCCTTCCTCAGTGATCAATGCAAAGAAAGAGAGGAAAACAATAGAATGGGAAAGACTAGAGATGTCTTACAGAAAATTAGGGATACCAAGGGAAATTACATGCAAAGATGGACACAATAAAGGACAGAAGTGGTATGAACCTAACAGAAGCAAAAGATATTAAGTAGAGATGGCAAGAATACACAGAAGAACTATACAGAAAAGATCTTAATGACCCAGATAACCACAATGGGTTGGTCACTCATCTACAGCCAGACATCCTGGCAAGCAAAGTCAAGTGGGCTTTAGGAAGCATCTCTACAGACAAAGCTAGTGGAGATGATGGAATTCTATTTGAGCTATTTCAAATCCTAAAAGATGACGATTTTAAAGTGCTGCACTCAATATGCCAGCAAATTTGGAAAACTCAGCAGTGGCCACAGGACTGGAAAATGTCAGTTTTCATTTCAATCACAAAGAAAGGCAATGCCAAAGAATGCTCAAACTACTGCATAAATTATAATACATAAATTTTTTAAAAGTCACCTTTCTTTCTAGAATATAAGCCCTATATTGGCATGAACAGTTTGTTTTCTGACTTTGTTGCCTACATAACAATAGCACAAGGAGATTATAAGCATCTAATGAATATTTATTGGAGTAATATATTTATTACCCTTTCTGATCGAATGATACTATGACATAACACTTGAAACAAATTCATATTCGTTTTTATATAGCTTTACAGGCTAAACTCATTCATGTATATACAGTCTTATTATTTGTATACAGCCCAACCTTGTATAAACTAACCATTGTTTAGATTTCATGTAAAAGAGAGAGCTAATATGTACATCTACATACATATTGCACATGCAATAGGTGCATATACAATCATAGTGTTTATTAGTGTTCTTACATTTAGGGTTCTTTATAATTAAGTAACACAATGAACAGATCCCAAATATCTATAACCCAGTTAATACTATGCATATAAGTAAATAAAAGCACTATTGTCTTGAAACCATTGCGTTTTAAATTTTTGACACTGATATACTGATATATAAAACTAAAATGTATTACATAGATTAACCTCAGGTAAAGTAGAATATATTTTATGTAACTTCTGTACCATAAGATATAACATTATAGTTATTGTGAACTAATAAAAGTGAAAGATTAGTATAATTGTGAACAATGTATAGAAAGTTTGCAATCAATGGAAAAGTGAACTGTATTGACAACACAAGCTATAGTAAGAGTTCCTTCTGTATCTGGGGATGCAGAGGCATTTCATAGACTTTCATGTGCAATATTAATATTTTGATTTACAGAACTCATCCCTATCCCAGGCCCCTAAATACATGTAGTACAAGAACACCAATTTAATTAAGATAACATTTGAAATTCAAGAGCTAGGTTGATCCTTGTTACATTAATAATTTCTCTTTAAATAGATATTATATATCAATGTCTGAAGGTTAAGAATTATAAATGAATTGCAAATAACTAGGCCCAGGGTGAAAAACATCATTGTTTTCAGGTGTTTCCCAATATTTTCATGAAGGAAGATTTTGCCTTCTCTCAAATGAGATGTATTAGAATCTTAACACCTATAATAAAACTACATAGCCAAGGTCATCAATAATAAAAAATGCTTGATTATATAATAATGATTATTTATTTACCCCTGGATTTAGCAGCAAAATATCATTGTTCAAGCATACATGCTAAGTGCTTCAGTCATATCTTACTCCTTGCAACCCTATGAATCATAGCCCACCAGGTTCCTCTGTCCGTGGGAGTCTCCAGGTAATAATACTGGAGTGAGTTGCCATGCCTTTCTCCAGACAATCTTCCCAACCTAGGGACTTAACCAGCACCTCTTATGTCTCCTGCATTGGCAGGTGGGTTCTTTACCACTAGTGCCACCTGGGAAGCCCAATATATGCATAATTTATTACATATTTTGTTCCGAATATTCAGTTCAGTTGAATTCAGTCCCTCACTAGTGCCCTACTCTTTGTGACCCCATGAACCACAGCAGGCCAGGCCTCCCTGTCCATCACCAACTCCTGGAATTTACCCAAACTCTTGTCCATTGAGTCTGTGATGCTATCCAACATCTCATCCTCTGTCATCCCCTTCTTCTCCTGCCTTCAATTTTTCCTAGCATCAGGGTCTTTTCAAATGAATCAGCTCTTCACATCAGGTGACCAAAATATTGGTGTTTCAGCTTCAACATCAGTCCTTCCAATGAACACCCAGGACTGATTTCCTTTAGGATGAACTGGTTGGATATCCTTGAAGTCCAAGGGACTCTCAAGATTCTTCTCCAACACCACAGTTCAAAACCATCAATTCTGTGTTCAGCTTTCTTTATAGTCCAACTCTCACATCCATACTTGACTACTGGAATAACTGTAGTCTTGACTAGGCAGACCTTTCTTGGCAAAGTAATATCTCTGCTTTTTAATATGTTGTCTAGGTTGGTCATAAATTTCCTTCCAAGGAGTAAGCGTCTTTTAATTTCATGGCTAAAATTACCATCTACAGTGATTTTGGATCCCCAAGAAATAGTCAGCCACTGTTCCACTGTTTCCTCATCTATTTGCCATGAAGTGATGGAACTGGATGCCATGATCTTCATTTTCTGATTGTTGAGCTTTAAGCCAACTTTTTCACTCTCTTCTTTCACTTTCATCAAGAGGCTTTTTAGCTCCTCTTCACTTTCTGCCATAAGGGTGGTGTCATCTGCGTATCTGAGGTTGTTGATATTTCTCCTGGCAATCTTGATTCTAGCTTGTGCTTCTTCCAGCCCAGCATTCTCATGATGTACTCTGCATATAAGTTAAATAATCTGGGTAACAATATACAGCCTTGACGAACTCCTTTTCCTCTTTGGAACCAGTCTGTTGTTCCATGTCCAATTCTAACTGTTGCTTTCTGACCTGCATATAGGTTTCTCAAGAGGCAGGTCTGGTGGTCTGGTATTCCTGTCTCTCAGAATTTTCCAGTTTATTGTCATCCACACACTAAAGTCTTTGGCATAGTCAATAAAGCAGAAATAGATGTTTTTCCAGAACTCTCTTGCTTTTTCGATGATCCAGTGAATATTGGCGATTTGATCTCTGTTATACAGCCTTGACGAACTCCTTTTCCTCTTTGGAACCAGTCTGTTGTTCCAAGTCCAATTCTAACTGTTGCTTTCTGACCTGCATATAGGTTTCTCAAGAGGCAGGTCTGGTGGTCTGGTATTCCTGTCTCTCAGAATTTTCCAGTTTATTGTCATCCACACACTAAAGTCTTTGGCATAGTCAATAAAGCAGAAATAGATGTTTTTCCAGAACTCTCTTGCTTTTTCGATGATCCAGTGAATATTGGCGATTTGATCTCTGGTTCCTCTGCCTTTTCTAAAACCAGCTTGAACATCTGGAAGTTCACAGTTTATGTATTGCTGAAGCCTGTTTTAGAGAATTTTGAGCATTGCTTTACTAGCATGTGAGATGAGTACAATTGTGCAGTAGTTTGAGTATTCTTTGATATTGCTTTTTTTGGGGATTGGAATGAAAACTGACCTTTTCCAGTCCTATGGTCACTGCTGAGCTTTCCAAATTTGCTGATATATTGAGTGCAGCACTTTCACAGCATCATCTTTTGGGATTTGAAATAGCTCATTAGTGTTCATTAAATTATTTTAGATTAAAAAACTATTATTTTACATAAAATTGTTCTGTAATTCTATAATGTATGAACTGGGGTTAAGAAATTAATAATAATGGATTTTATTTTTAAAATTCAAATGAGATCTTCAGATAACCCACACACATGGCCTATAACATATTTTTTTTTTTGCAAAAATAAATGTTAAATTATACTTGAAAATATCTCCAGGAAGTATAACCACAATATTATTAGTGAAACTTTGGTATACATTATAGAAGATAAAATGCCAAAGTGAAGTTAGGATATTGTAGACAACACAGGATTAATTTAATGCATTTTGTTATGAGCCAAAGAAAATTTGAAGGAGGATAATCAAGAACTTGCAGAGTAGCAAACACATCATGTTAGTGTAAAAAATTTTATACAAGCATTTTGTTTATGTTACTAACAGAAATAAGCAGATATCTTAAAATAAAACGTTTACTATATTATGGTTTCCGGGGAAGGCAATGGCACCCCACCCCAGTACTCTTGCCTGGAAAATCCAATGGACGGAGTAGCCTGGTGAGCTGCAGTCCATGGGGTCGCTAACAACTGGACAGACTGAGTGACTTCACTTTCACTTTTCTCTTTCATGCATTGGAGAAGGAAATGGCAACCCACTCCAGTGTTCTTGCCTGGAGAATCTCAGGGACGGGGGAGCCTGGTGGGCTGCCGTCTATGGGGTCACACAGAGTCAGACAGGACTGAAGTGACTTAGCAGCAGCAGCAGCATATTATGGTTTCATTTACCATCAAATCTAAAATCACTCATAACCTGATTCAATGCTTTATTATTAATATACTTAATGGATAGCATTAATAAAATGCAAATATAAAATGATTTTAAATTGATAAAGGTAACAATTAGATTACTTTATATCTTACAGAAAATTAATAGAAATACTAATGCTTACTCTGACATATCCATGAAAGTGAAAGTGAAAGTCACTCAGTCATGTTGAATTTTGTGACCCACTGGACTGTACCCTGTCAGGTTCCTCTGTCCATGTGGATTCTCCAGACAAGAATACTGAAGGGTTGCCATGCCCTCCTCCCGGGGATCTTCCCAACCCAAGATGGAACCCAGGTCTCCCACATTGAAGGCAGATTCTTTACCAGTGGAGCCACCAGGGAAGCCCCTGGTATTATCTGTACACTGCAATTAATTGAGCTATCAAGCCAAGTAAGGACACAGAAGAAACTGAGGTGAAAATAAAGAAGCCCCCTTTTAAAAGGCTAAGTTCTGGTGATTTCAACTATATAACCACTGATCCTTTGGTTACATAGAAGCCAAGATATAGAAACAGTAAAAAGGATGAATGAATGGCAGAGTTTTGGTGAGGAGGAGGGATGAATAATTAGAGTGCAATGATTTTTTTGGTCCGTGAATTTGTTTTGTATGCCTACAAGTGTAGATATGTGTCATCACACACTGTTTAATCCATAGAATGTGCAAAGATTAGAGTGAACCCTAGTGTAAATTATGGATTTTGGGTGGTAACAGTATGTATCAGTGTTGGTGCATTAGTTGTAACAAATGTCTCTCTGACTTGGGACGTTGTTGAAAGTGGGAAGGCTATGCATGTGTGAGAGAGAGTGTATAAGGGAATTCTGTACTTTCTGCTCAATTTTCTGTGAATCTAAAACTTTTTCATAAAAAATAAATTCTATATTAAAATAAACAGCAAAAATATAATACGACTTAAAATGGTTTTCAAAAGACATGTAGCTGGGAAAGGAAACTTACATCAGAGTTATATAATACAATTTCATGTAAATGTATTAATTTATTTTTCTCCCAACTTTTAGCATATAGACATAGGTAGGGGTGGTGAAATAGTAATACGTAATTTGTGATTTATAGATCCTAAATTTGGTGGGGCAACATTAACTAATAAAATTTTTCTAGGTAAACCATCCAAGTAGTTTTTATACATTAATGTTCATAAATATACACAGCAGCTTCATTAGAGATTTCAGTTTTCCTCTTCAGTTTGGAAATGGAGTATCCTATTAATTTTGAGCCTTTTGCATGTCACAACATAGGAAGCAGAGTTCCTTCCTGCACTGCTACCTACGTTTCCCTGCTGGGAGTAAAAGTTGGCTAAATGGAAAAGATTACCACATACATTTGTCTGTTTTTCTTCAGAGTGCACACAAAGTAACAAGAGTGACAGGCCTGAAATTGCGATCACTAAACAAATGTACGATTGCTGTTGTCCACTTTCACTGGCAAATACTGCACAGGGGACACTGTCTGTGAACTGAAAAATCATTAAAGAGGAGATGATAAAGGCTCATTTCCTTTTTAGTCTCTTTTAAATTTAGATTTTCTAAAACAACAACTAGAGATATAATATCAACATAGCCCATAACTCCAAATCTATCATCTCCCCTGTTTATCCTTATCTGAGGACAAGCTCTATTCCTGCACTAAATTAGACAGAAGGCGCTCTTGGGCAGTCTGTGAGCTCACATTCCATGGCCTGGTACTCTGTTTCAGACATTTTAGGATCATTCAACCTTGTTACAAGAAATTGGGAAATTTGCAGAGCTTGCTGACTGCCTTCAGTGTTAGCTGCATTAGTTGTTGCTATGGATTGTGTGATTATAGTGATGACACTGCTTTGTGTTACCAGATTGCATTGCATGTAGTGTCCAGCTATTGCTGTGTTGCTGTTCGAGCTGAAACTATACCTGCAGTTGTTACATCTGAGAAAGAGAAGGGTTTCCCTGATGGCTCAGATAGTAAAGAGTCTGCCTGCAGTGTGGGAGACCTGGGCTCCATCCATGGGTTGGGATGATCCCCTGAAGGAGAACATGGCAACCAACTCAAGTAGTCTTGCCTGGAGAATCCCCGGACTAAAGGAGCCTTCCAGGCTACAGTCCAGGGTCACAAAGGGTCGGATACAACTGAGCAACTAAATACAGCACAGAAGGGTCAACTGAATTAATCCCACCTCTGTAGGACTGAGCAAAAAAGTGTAGTGATATAAATAAGGCATTAACTCCATATATTTATCTTCAGTTAAGATTATGACGAACTATACATTCCTTATAATTTGGGAGGAAATTCATGCAATTTTAAATCTACATGACTTTAGTCTAGGAAAGATTTATCCTCTGTTTCAGGTATCCTGAAGATTTTAATCTCTGAATAAGAAGAATTTACTGTGATGGGGAGGTATGGTCAATGGTGAAGAAGGAATTATTAGTGTAATTATTTAATCTCCAAACAGTTACATAACTCTTGTGGATTTTGAAAACTGTACTCTATACTTTGTACAATTAAAATGAAGATTGTGTTTCACTGATACAGTGACTCCCTCCTAATTATTTTCAAGACTTAGTANGTGAAGAAGGAATTATTAGTGTAATTATTTAATCTCCAAACAGTTACATAACTCTTGTGGATTTTGAAAACTGTACTCTATACTTTGTACAATTAAAATGAAGATTGTGTTTCATTGATACAGTGACTCCCTCCTAATTATTTTCAAGACTTAGTAAGTGAGTCAAATTGGAACTAAAATCTGTTCTTAAATGTTTCTGTTAATTTTCTGACAAAAGCAAACTATATACATATATATTACATATAATTTTTGAAATGTATCAGTGTGTGTATATGTGTGTGTATATGTACACATGTGTATTACCTCTTAGAGGATATGAGTAAATAAAGATAAATTATTTGATGTCTATTGTGTAAAACCTCACATATAGATTAATATGGTTTACTGGTCATCTGAAAAATAATCACTAAAGGGCCAAATTAGCAATATCCAGGAAAATCCAATTTAATAATTTTATCATCAGCTGATAATTAGCCTTAATTGTATCTGGAAGTTTCATTTACAGCAGTTCATAGTTTAGAGTATGACTGAATAACAATTTGAGAGGCAGAATAATGGCACTCAAAGGTGTCCATGTCCTAATCCCTAGAACCTATAAAAGTGTTATCTTACATTACAAAGGGAATTTTGCAGATGTTATTAAATTAAATATATTTAGAAGGGGGTATTATCACAGATTATCTGTGTGGGCTCATTATAATAACAAAAGTCCTTATATTTTAAAGAAAAGGGAGAGGGTCAGAATCAAAGAGAGAATTGAAGATGCCACACTGCTACCTCTGAAGAAGGGGGCCACAAACCCATAAATGCAAGTGGTCTCTGGAAGCTGGAAAAGAGGAGGGAAGGACTCCTAAAATCTCCAGAAGGAAGATCAATATCTGACGGATACTTGACTTGATTGTGTATAATGAAATCAATTTCAAATTTCTTACCAGAGAACTATAAAATTATAAACTTATGTTATTTTAAAAGGAACTGAATTTGTGGTAATTTGTTATAACAGAATAGGAAACTAATGCAAACATCTTTAGAGTTCTGACTCCAGAATGAGATTCCTTGAATTAATTTCTGGTGGCCAGTGATCTATTATTTGCAGATAATCCAACATAAAACAAAGCAAAGCAAAATGAATCTGGTTATTGATATAGTAATCGCTAAATCAGTGTTCCAGGCACTTTACTCAATATAACATACAGTATCTTGTTAATTTCATATTCTTCTGTTGCATGTGAGAAAACTAAACATCAAAAAATAAGCAGATACTCAGTCACACAGCTAATAAATTAAAAAAGTAAAACAAGACTTAAACTAGATGATCTGGCTTCAAATCTAAGTAGTCTTAATCATGTAGCATAATCTCAGTTTCTCTCTTGCTTAAGACTAACCATTTTTAGAGGTTTCTTGAAAAACTTAAAAATATGTTCTTATGTATTACACACGCACATCAAAAAAATGAAAAAGAAAAACTTGCATGTTTGCTTGTATACAAATCAGAAATTTAACACATGAAAAAACTAAATTAACTGATATTAGTTGTATTAGTCCTGCCCTCATAGTTATCAGAAAGATACTTCTGAAAGAGATGGTAGGACTAAAAACAATAATATTAGTCTAAATTCTGTTTAATGAATGGTTAGATAATTAAATTCCCTCCTAGAGCAGTGCAGTCCAACAACATATCTTTTTACTACACAGGCAAAAAGTTGCTTACCCTTGTGAAGATACTAACCTAAAGGACATGAACTTGGGACATCAACACCAGCTGGTCTCAGGAGGGAAAAGCTGGGCTGGATATGCTCAGGGGCATCCATTGTCCTGTTTCCCCCCTTTCTGGGTACTGATCGGTAGCACACTGACCGCTGTGGAGTAGCTGTTTCCATTCAACAATTTTCTTCAGGTCCTGGTAAATTCTCTCTCCCCTTTGGACATTGATTCCTAGGAAGACTGAAAGATTTCTGCTGTTATTATCCATCGATTAGTGATTTTTTACTTGCTTGGTGTCAGTAACCTTGTCTATGATTAGGGAAATAGTCTTACAAATAACTGTTTTTAATATATGAAATTTAAGCCAAAATCAGACTGTTGTGATCCTAAGAACCTTTTTAAAAGAGCTATTAAAATCCACCAGACACAAATAGAACCACATTTAGAAGTGACTGGAAGTTTCCTATTTAGAGAAATAGATGAAGCAAATGAAAAGATCCTATCCTCAGTTATGAAAACCTTGATTTCCAGCCTTTACTNAGAGCTATTAAAATCCACCAGACACAAATAGAACCACATTTAGAAGTGACTGGAAGTTTCCTATTTAGAGAAATAGATGAAGCAAATGAAAAGATCCTATCCTCAGTTATGAAAACCTTGATTTCCAGCCTTTACTGTTGCAAGTAAACAATCCAGTAGATAAACTCTTCAGTTCAGTTCGGTTCATTTCAGTCGCTCAGTCGTGTCTGACTCTTTGCAACCCCATGAATGGCAGCACACCAGGCCTCCCTGTCCACCACCAACTACCAGAGTTCACTCAGACTCACGTCCATCAAGTCCGTGATGCCATCCAGCCGTCTCATCCTCAGTCGTCCCCTTCTCCTCCTGCCCCCAATCCCTCCCAGCATCAGAGTCTTTTCCAATGAACTCACCAACTACCAGAGTTCACTCAGACTCACGTCCATCAAGTCCGTGATGCCATCCAGCCGTCTCATCCTCAGTCGTCCCCTTCTCCTCCTGCCCCCAATCCCTCCCAGCATCAGAGTCTTTTCCAATGAGTCAACTCTTCACATGAGGTGGCCAAACTTCTTGAGTTTCAGCTTTAGCATCATTCCTTCCAAAGAAATCCCAGGGCTGATCTCCTCTTACTCTTGATCAAATAGATTCCATTCAGCTTTTCAGTATTTCAGTTTTTAATATTATGGAAAAGTTTGTGGTCAATGAGTACTAGCAAAAGAAAACAAGATTTTCTACCATAAATACAGAAACTAAAGCAAATATCATCATTCCTTCCAAAGAAATCCCAGGGCTGATCTCCTCTTACTCTTGATCAAATAGATTCCATTCAGCTTTTCAGTATTTCAGTTTTTAATATTATGGAAAAGTTTGTGGTCAATGAGTACTAGAAAAAGAAAACAAGATTTTCTACCATAAATTCAGAAACTAAAGCAAATAAAAAATTAGAGGAAACAGAGAAGGTATCAAGTACAGAATTAAGAAAAAAAAAACAGGAATGATTATCCAAGAACAGGAAAGTGTTCATTAAAAATATAATAGCAGAAGTAAAAGTCTTCATCATCTGACTGGAATAGGAAAGTGATGTAAAAAGGAAGGGATAAAATAAACATATTACTGGTTAAAGTAGAATTCTAACTGTAATAACCAAAAGCATCAGAAGTTAATATTTCAAACAAATCAGCTATCAATTTTATATAATAATCAATAGCGTGTAACAGATTTTGATACAGGAAGTTATGGAGGGAACCTAGAGTGGCAGAGTAGCATTCTCATACTAGTTCTGTAGTTTTCAAGGTTGCTCATCATTTTTAGTCATCAAAAGGGAAATGAATATAGAACTCCATGGTGAGTATCTTCCAAAGAAGCAAAACCGCAAGTTTAAACATTTATCTTGTTTCACTAGTGAAGTATTCTACCATGACCGTATCAAGAATCAAGGAAAATAAGAAATATGGTTTTGCTGAATAGCCAATGATTTCAGGGGGTAGGATAAATAAAAGTATCCACCAAAACAAGTAAACAAACAAGCAAACTGATATCAATATAAAAGGAATTCTAAAAAAAAGAGAGAACAGAGAAAATATAGATAATATATCACCAAAGAACTAATTCAATAGTGTTAAGAACTTAACTCACAACTCAAAACTAGTATGGACACAACTGTCCACACTGATATGATCTACCTCAGAGTATACTGTGAAACACATATATGGAAAAAGTGTGTATCATGATCATGATTTTATAAATGTCAGGCATTAGATTTAGCAAATAATTATAATATGTTGATACTGGTTAGAGGTGAAGGAATATATGAAGACAGAGTCAAATGAAATACTAATTTTTTCATTGTAGTATCCATTTTTTTTGTATTTATTTATTTTTTTACACGAACTCCCAAATATGAACCCCCCTCCCACCTCCCACCCCACATCATCCCTCCAGATCATCCCCATACACCAGCCCCAAGCGTCCTGCATCCTGCATTGAACATAGACTGGCAATTCATTTCTTACATGATAGTATACAAATTTCAATGCTATTCTCCCAAATCATCCCACCCTCTCCCTCTCCCTCTCCTTCTCCCTCAGAGTCCATAAGTNTTTTGATGAATCTGTGAGGGAGAAAGTGGTGTCCCCGTCCTATTCTTCCGCCATCTTGACAAAGTCCTAGATATCCATTTTTAATTCTTTGAAATTTAGAAGTCAATAACTATCAATTTAATCAAGGTATTAAGAAGTATGGAAGTAAACAGAAAAAATAGCTAAAGGCATAGAAAATTAGCCTCTGAAGGGTATAAACTTATGGAAAATAACTCTTAGTAAACAACATTTAAATTTTGAGGCAAAGGTTACACAGAAATGTATAGGTTGGCCTGTAAAAAAACATAAATCCTAGTGTTTCACTTTAGGAAAACAGAGCAGTTATCATGTAGTCAGTTTTATCCCACTCCAGTATTCTTGGGCTTTCCTTGTGGCTCAGTTGGTAAAGAATCTGCCTGCAATGAAGAAAAGACAATCTCTTTAACAAGTGGTGCAGGGAAAAATGGTCAACCACTTGTAAAAGAATGAAACTAAAACACTTTCTAACACCACACAAAAAAAATTAACTCAAAATGGATTACAGATCTAATGGTAAGAGCAGAAACTATAAAACTCCTAGAGGAAAACATAGGCAAAACACTCTCTGACATAAATCACAACAGGATCCTCTATACCCACCTCCCAGATTAATGGAAATAAAAGCAAAAATAAACAAATGGGACCTAATTAAACTTAAAAGCTTTTGCACAACGAAGAAAACTGTAAGCAATGTGAAAAGACAGCCTTCAGAATAGGAGAAAATAATATCAAAAGAAGCAACTGACAAAAAATTAATCTCAAAAATATACAAACAGCTCATGCAGCTCAATTCCAGAAAAAAGAAACAACCCAAACAAAAAAATGGGCCAAAGAGCTAAACACATTTTTCCAAAGAAGACATACAGATGGCTAACAAACACATGAAAATATGCTCATCACTCATCAGAGAAGTGCAAATCAAAACTACAATGAGGTACAATCTCACGCCAGTCAGAATGGCTGCTATCAAAAAGTCTACAAACAATAAATGCTGGAGAGGGTGTGGAGAATAGGGACCCCTCTTACTGTTGGTGGGAATGCAAACTAGTACAGCCACTATGGAGAACAGTGTGGAGATTCCTTAAGAAATTGCAAATAGAACTGCCTTATGACCCAGCAATCCCACTGCTGGGCATACACACTGAGGAAACCAGAATTGAAAGAGACACATGTACCCCAATGTTCATTGCAGCACTGTTTATAATAGCCAGGACATGGAAACAACCTAGATGTCCATCAGCGGATGAATGGATAAGAAAGCTGTGGTACATATACACAATGGAGTATTACTCAGCTGTTAAAAAGAATGCATTTGAATCAGTTCTAATGAGGTGGATGAAACTGGAGCCTATTATACAGAGTAAAGTAAGTCAGAAAGAAAAACACCAATACATTGTATTAATGCATATATATGGAATTTAGAAAGATGGTAACGATGACCCTACATGTGAGACAACAAAAGAGACACAGATGTAAAAAAGAGACTTTTGAACTCTGTCAGGGAAGATGAGGGTGGGATGCTTTGAGAGAATAGCGTTGAAACATGCATATTACCATATGTGAAATAGTATACATTGTATTAATGCATATATATGGAATTTAGAAAGATGGTAACGATGACCCTACATGTGAGACAACAAAAGAGACACAGATGTAAAAAAGAGACTTTTGAACTCTGTCAGGGAAGATGAGGGTGGGATGCTTTGAGAGAATAGCGTTGAAACATGCATATTACCATATGTGAAATAGATCACCAGTTCATGTTCGATGCATGAGACAGGGGGTTCAAGATTAAAGACACATGTACACCCATGGGCTGATTCATGTCATTGTATGGCAAAAACCACTACAGTGTTGTAAAGTAATTAGCCTTCAATTAAAATTAATTAATTTTTTAAAAAAGAAAAGTAAAAAAAATGAAAAAGAATCCGCCTGCAATGTGGGAGACCTGGGTTCGATCCCTGGGTTGGGAAGATCCACTGGAGGAGGGCTGGGCAACCCACTCCAGTATTCTTGCCAGGAGATTCCTCATGGACAGAGGAGCCTAGCAGGCTATGGTCCATGGGGTTTCTAAGAGTCAGACACAACTGAATGACTAAGCACAGCACACATATATAATAAATTATATAAATACAATTTCTCCCCATTTTTGAACTACTTTCTGTGTTAAAATCTACTTTGCATTTGGTTGAGTTGTCTGAGTCCCTCCATGTAAGTGACACAAGACACATGTTTAAAGGTATGCATCAATATTTTTAGAATTTCTGTTCTTTTCCTATTTATCATGATGTTGAGAAATGCAACAGTCATCAGTGGAGCTTCTAATATATGACATCAGAATCTGTAACTGTGCATATCTTTATGTTTATATCTAGTTATAGACAGAGAATTATATATATATGTAATTCCAAGGATAAAACAATCTGTTCTGTTACAGCTGGGTAAATTTCTGCCACAGTGGATTACTCATTTCAAATTTAGTCCTTACACTAAACAGAGCATGGGAGTAATTGAGGCTTAAAAATATACACCTTTCAAAATTTTATTTCATTAAGCACTTTCCAACCTTAAAGAGGTTATTAGGTTTTCTGATTCCACTTTCCTTCACCTATGACATTGAAATAATAATATGATTCTTTATGGGGACTTCTTTTGCCCAAGCAAAACCTCTATTTCCAGGTACATCTCTTCAGCCTTTATGATTTAATTGTGACAGTATAACTGATTCATGGATAAGGAACATGTGGTCACTTCTGGACAAAGTATATTATTGTTCCTGTGAAACACAACAGGGCTCTCTGTGCTGTGGCACTGGGAAAGCACTTTCTATCGAGACTTTGTGGATGAAGATAAAGCAATCAGAAACATGGAACACAGTTATCCTAGAGATCACTTGATGCTGTGTCCAACTTTATGTGAATAGGGAATAGATGTTTGTTTGTAAAGCCACTGTGATTATGGATCTATTTTTACCACTGCAAAACTTAGCCTATAGTGGCTAAACCATTATCATATTTTATAGATTCATTCTATATGATCTAAATCTAGTTTAAATATTTTACTTTGATTTCTTAAATTCTAATCAATTACATACAAATATAGAATTACAAAACATAAGTAAAAGGTATTTTAATTGGTATTTAGTCATACCTGTCTACTTCATAAATAAGCAAACATGATTATATAAGAGTTAATATTTTTCAGTTTGGCAAAATAGCCAAGTTGCAACACCAGATAATGTTTACATTTCCATTGAGATGAGAGTCAGAGAGAGAGAGGCAGGAAGACAGGAAACAGAGATAAAGGATGTAATATTTTAAGAGGCTGTTTCTGTAAACTGGACCTTGTCAAAATTTATCAACATATTCCTGACATTTGTAAGTTTTTTACTGACTTCTACACTTGATTTTAAGACAATAAAATGATAAAAACCTACTTTTATGTAACTTATTGAAATAAGTCACAAGTATAGGAAATGTATGGCCATGATCATGAAGATAAATTTTTCTGACAAAATTACTTGTGAATTATTATTATTTGGCTTAACTATACAAAGGAAGATTGAAATAACCCAATGAATAAGAAGAAAATCTGGTATTATATTTGTTGTTGAAACTACACTAAACAATATTTGATGTAAAATATTAACACTCTAGTATAATTTCTATGTAGTCTATTTTTGTTTACAAAAAGTAAATGCAAATGTATTTTTATTCAAAATGTTAAAGTAAGTTGCCAGAATGCATATTAAAATGAAAAGCCAAAATTAAAACATTAAAATACTTTTTTTCTTTAACTTTTTAAAAGTTAGGTTTTAAAATCTAACAATTGAGAAGCTTTGAATCAGAGGTGAAGAAACCATTGTTGGTGACCTAGATTAGTTTGAAAATACTAACTTGGACCAAAAATAAAAGTTCTGAATACCTTTCTGAGTGATTATTTTCAGTATTATAAATATTTTCTATTAAGTTAAACAAATTAAATGTGAATTCAGTACTTCATGTAGAAAGGGCAATGGTAATTCAAATAAGTGAGATTCTCTATAGAACAACTGGCTTAATGACAAAGAAGAGTATGAAAAATACAAATTTTTCTTTTAGAATTAAATGAAGTTGATATTATTCTTCAAATTTTATACCATAATATGAAAAAAAATTGAATTATGCATTTCATTAGTGATTTTTTCTAAGTTCTTTTTCTATTGTAGTTCTCTGTTCAACAGTAGTCTAAGAAAGTCTTAATAGTTCTTAGTGCATGGATTCTTGCATAGTTGATCAAATACTCATAGAAATATTCCACAGAAAATAATAAGAACAACAACAAAAAGGAACTTTTTTTTCCAAGACCAGGAAGAGATATTTCCTTAAAGGCCACTGTTGGGAAGCAGCCTGAATTTTTCCAAATTCAGTTCAGGTATGAAAACAGGCACTGCTTTGGACTTTAGCAAAAAATAGTGAAGTGAAAGTTGTTCAGGTGTGTCTGACTCTTTGCGACCCCATGAACTGTAGCCTGCCAGGCTACTCTGTCCGTGGAATTCTCCAGGCAAGAATACTGGAGTGGGTATCCATTTTTTTTGTCCAGGGGATCTTCTGACCCAGGAATCGGACCTGGGTCTCATGCAAATAACCTAAGTCCAAATGAAAATCCAGTTTCTTCTAAAACTACTATTCTATTTTTAAATGATTTTCCTAGAAACATAATTATTTATTTGCATTCAACAAATTTTAAATGTACTACTGTGTTTGTGTGTCAAGTGATTATTTTGAAACCACTTTGAAAACTAGATACTTGAAAAGGACCATGTCTAGTTTTGAAAAACTATGGTTATGGAATTCTATACAACTACCTCTTTACTACAGTTTAGTAAGTTAAAACTTTATATTAAATATGCCATTGTGTTTAATTTTCAAAATCAATAAGTGAATAACAATTTAATTTTAGCAGGAGACTTTTATATCTAACTTGATTTTTAAAGTTTATGTTCACTTTTAAACACTGTGTTTTTAACTTTTAGATTTCTAGGCCAAAAATGGATTTGCTGCTTTGAACAAAATATGTTAGTGAATTGCACTCATAGTTTCATCAGACATCATGATATAGTGTACTTCTTAATCCAAGTAAAAAAGCAGCGTATTTGTGTTAGTTTACATAGATTGCTATAATGAAGCACCACAAAGTAAATATCTTTAATAGAAATGCATTGTTTCACAGTTTTACAGGATTAGAAGTCTGAGATCAAGGTGCTGACAGGCTTGGTTCCTTCTGGAGACTATGAGGGAAAATATTTTTGTGCCTCTTGGCTAGCTTCTGGTGGTATGTTGCCCATCTTTTCCTTGGCTTATAAATGCATCATTCTGCCCTCACTCTCATACGTGTTCTCCCTGTGTGCATGTTTCTTTATGAACAAATATTTTCCTTTTCATAAGGACACAGTCATATTGAATTAGGAAGCACCCTAGCAGCCTCATCTCAGCTTGACTATATATATATGTGTGTAGTATATATATGTGTGTATATATGTATATATATAGTATATATACTATATATATGTGTATATATGTATATATATATAGTGTATATATATATGTATATGTGTATGTATACATGCACACATATGTGCTTTATATACAAATATATACCTATGTGCTAAGTCACTTCCCTGGAGAAGGGAATGGCAATCCATTCCAGCATTCTTGCCTGGAGAATTCCATGGACAGAGGAGTCTGGCAGGCTGTAGTCCATAAGGTCCCAAAGAGGTGGACATGACTGAGTGCATAACACTTAAGTCACTGCAGTTGGGTTTGACTCTTTGCGACCCTGTGGACTGTGGCCTGCTATGCTCTTCTGTCTATGGGATTCTTCAGGCAAGAATACTGGCATGCGTTGCCATATCCTCCTCCAGGGAATCTTCCCGACCCAAGGATTGAACTTATTTCTCTTAAGTCTCCTGCATTGGTAGGCGGCTTCTTTACTACTAGCACCACCTGGGAGGCCTATATGACCCTATCACTTGGCACATTCACAATCTAGGTTTGAAAGCAAAAATTATTTGGGTGTAAAATGAGAAATCAGTGCATAGTGACTTAAAGTCAGTGGAAAAATAAGTTGGGGATATGAGGTGGCTGCTGTCTTTCTACCTGTTTCATCTTAGTCTTCATAAACCTGTGTTTACTTACAAATGAAATGCAAATAATGAGAGCATCAGCCTTATGGTGTTGTGGTGAAAACCCCAACATATTAAGCATGCAAAGTTTTTAGCAATATGCCTGGGACATAGTAAGTGAAGTGAAGTTGAAGTGAAAGTCGCTCAGCCGTGTCCAGCTCTTTGTGACACAATGGACTATGAAGTCCATGGAATTCTCCAGGCCAGAATACTCGAGTGTGTGGCCTTTCCCTTCTCCAGGGATCATCCCCACATAGTAAAGGGTCTACTAAATAATAATAATGACCTAAGCTCTGAGTCATTCAGTCTTGTCCAACTCTTTGTGGCCCCATGTACTATAGCCCACCAGGCTCATCTGCCCATGGAATTTTCCAGGCAAAAAATAGTGGAGTGGATTGCCATTTCCTTCTCCAGGAAATCTTCCTGACCTAGGGATCGAACCTGTGTCTCTTATGTCTCCTGCATTGGCAGGTGGATTCTTTACTACTAGTGCCATCTGGGATGTCTCTAAGTAATCATAATCATCATAATAATTAGAAATAATAATATTAATAATTAGTATTCAATCAAGAGCAACAAAATTTAGCTGTTTAAGACAATAAATATGTCATCATTGTGCAGTGGCATATTTCATAAAGATTTCATAGTAAAAAGAGTTAGGAAATTAATGGTATTCATAGTTACTAAAACAAATACAGAGCCAGAATTCAATCTACTTCAGTCTTCTCACAGGCTCTGCTTTGCTTTTCAGTCAGCAACCTATGAATCATTCTTACAAGTTAACAAGGTTTTCTGATAAATCATTGAGGGCATATTTCCCTTGAAATACTGCCGCTCACATATGCAGCTAGTTTATTTGGACCACAAAAATTCTTTGGTCTAATTGGATAAAGGGTGAAATATTACTCAAAATGAGAAGGAAAATGATTTTTTATGCATCAAAGAACAAAATTCAATGTGGTATTCAATATAATGTTTAAACTACCTTTACTGTTAATTTGAAGAATATTAAACGTACTATAGGTGAAAAGCAGATTTATCCATCATTTTTTTTCAGAGCAATATTATAATTTTTCATCCATTTTAACCTATGTCTTTTACCCAGACATATTATCTAATTAGTTAACAACTAAACCCTGGTTTGTGGTCTCCAGAAGTACTATGAACAAAGCTTAAGTAATTCAACTTCAGTTGTAAAACTGCAATAAGCTAGAGTAGATTTTAAATTTGAAATTCAATTTCAACCTGGTCAGACTATAATAGGGAGCATAATGGAAGTTCTGTGCCACCAGAGATGTTTTATTATTTATCATGGAATGTAAATGATGTGCCACACATCAGCAACATAAGCAATTCACGAAACTGTATTATGGGCATGAGAGTCATTCATTAGAGTAGGTGTTTGACTTGCATTGGAGGGTGACAGTTTGTGCTGCTCTGTGACATTTTATTTATTTATTTCTCTCCACCAAGGTCATTTCAAATATTCACTGTTTTCAAATGACCTGTTAGTATGTAATATAAGCACTTCACTGAAAGTTCATTTTTTCTCCTGCCTTTCCTTTGTATACATCCCTCATTTTGAAGCGTTTTCACAATGCTAGGATCATGTTTAGTGAACTAGCTCTGGATTTAGGCCACATCCTTAGAGTAAGAATAGGTACAGAACTAAGTTTGAGTGTTTTGCCAGAAGGACCAACAGACTCACTTTAAAAATGACACTTCCTTTGTAGATGTATCATATTTTGTAGTCTGGACACTGGTATTTCTATATTCTAGAGTTGATTATACTTTGGGAAACAATATAGCAGTAGAACACATTAAGATACTAAAGGTAAATTACTTTATTTCATTTCAAAGTAAAAATAAACTTTTATTTTTGCAAATTGTAATTCTTATATTATCCAAAGTGGCAATTCTTTCTACTATCATTCCAAATGGAAAACAAAATTAGTAATTAACAGAATGCTTACAATTCATCAATCTAAGGTGAGGAAAAATGACTTTGGAGAAATAGTCCACCTAGGAAATTATGACACCTGTTAAAATAATTCTCTCCTTATCCTGAGAACGCAGCGGCTCTTTAGGAAAGATTTTTCTAAATAAGTTGTTCTGACTTTATGCTTTCCATTCTCTATGATTCACTCTGAAAATTTCCTTTAATCACATGTTAATTTTTGAATCAAGTTTTAATAGGATAAACTAAATTTCCCATGTGATTTTTAAAATTATATTCTAATTGTGCTTCCTTGAGATTAAAATTAGGTCACATTGATTAGAGTTTTGGGAATCTAAGACATTAAATTTTCTTTTATTTAGCCAATTGGATGGTTAACTATATTTGAATTTTAAGTTTAAACCTCAAAAGTCACCCATTGTCTCTGTAGCAATGAAAATAATTGTGGAACCCCAGACTGAGTACAAAATGTATTGGAATTCTAAAACCTTTAAAACACAATGGAAATTTCAGTGTGTCCTAGGAAATCATAAAAATATAAAAGCCTGCCATAAGATTAAGATAAAAGTGGAAGAAAATAAAATTATTGCAGAGTAAGGCAACACAACTTCTGTGACAGTGATGTCTCAAATATCCAGCAGTTTATGACTGACAAAGTAAAGAAAACAATTTTCATTTCTGAAAATATTTCATAATGGAAATACTTATTCAGTTATTTATAATTAGGAATAAAGAGATCTCAAAATACATCTAAGCATTAATAAATTATTATTTGGGGGGACAGTATATATTCAATTTATGAGTTTTTAGATCTGCCATAGTCTTTAGGATAGATTAATAAATATAAGTTTGGAATGCATTAGATAAAAGCAACAGCTTAAACATTTTAATTTAAAACCATATTTTTCATCATTCTTCTGAGCACTTCTTTAGTATTTGGGACAGAAAGATTTCCTACACTCATTATGTACTTTCTCTTGTAAAATAGATGACTGTTATTTTAATATTTAATATTAATATTCAATATAAAATAATATTCATATATAAATAAATTAGTATTTAATAAATAGTATTAAATATCAAAATTATCCCACATGTTTATTTTATTTTATTTTTATTTTTTTCTCAATAATTTTTACTTTTTATTTTATTTTATTTTTTTATACATTTTCATTTTGTTTTATTTTATTTTTTTATACATTTTCATTTTGTTTTATTTTATTTATTTAAATTTTTTTTTTTTAGAGCTTCCATTTTACTTTATTTTACTTTACAGTACTCTATTGGTTTTGGCATACATTGACATGAATCTTATTTTAAATATCAGATTATATGCCCTGTATGTATATACTTATCTACATATCCAATACAAATCGGTAATATTTGACATATCAATTCAATTCAGTTGCTCAGTCGTGTCTGACTCTTTGTGACCCCATGAACCGCAGCACACCAGGCGTCCCTGTCCATCACCAACTTCCAGAGTCTCAGTTCAGTTCAGTCTACCCATATCCATTGAGTCAGTGATGCCGTCCAACTATCTCATCCTCTGTTGTCCCCTTCTCATCCTGCCATCAATCTTTCCCAGCATCTGGATCTTTTGCAGTGAGTCAACTCTTCACATCAGGTAGCCAAAGTATTGAAGTTTCAGCTTCAATATCAGTCCTTCCAAGAACACCCAGGACTGATCTCCTTTAGGATGGACTGGTTGGACCTCCCTGAAGTTCAAGGGACTCTCAAGAGTTTTCTCTGACAGCACAGTTCAAAAGCATCAATTCTTCAGCACTCAGCTTTCTTTATAGTCCAACTTTCACATCCATACATGACTACTGGAAAAACCATAGCCTTGACTATATAATCTTTCAATGAATATTGTGTGTTCTTTATTGAAAGATTATATGTCAAATACATGGAAAAGTGTTTTAAGCCATAATTATATTTAATATAATCAGAGTATTCTACTTTGAAGAAAACAAAGGGTTCTATCTTAAGACATTATATTTATCATTTATAAATAATGACAAATTCAGAGTTTCTGAGGCTTTAAAAACTATATAGTTTAAGTAAATTTCTCAAGAAAGTACTTCAATCAAGTTTCCCCCTTTCTCTGCATGTGGTGTGCTTAGTTGCAGGTTGTCTCTGACTCTTTGTGACCCTTTGGATTGTAACCCACCAGGCTCCTCTCTCCACGGGTTTCCCAGGTAAGAGTACTGGAGTGGGTTGCCATTTCCTTCTCTAGTGGATCTTCCCAACCCAGGGATTGAATCTGTGTCTCCTGCATTGCAGGCAGATACTTTACCTGTTGAGCCATTGGAGAAGCCTTTTCTTTTTATATACAGCATAAATAATATAGATATATGTATGTTTCTGTAGATATAGATATGTTTCTATGCCATATATATTCACAGATTTTATGGTAAATACATGACATAGAAATATGCAATGTGTGTATTTATATATAACTTAGAAACATATCTATAACAATTATATGACATAGAAATATATGATGTATGTATATATATAGCATAGAAACATATCGATACATGTTCTATGATCATACATATATCTATATGTTAAATATAGTTTATTAACTGAACATTAGTAGAGAATTGTAGATTGATTTAAACAGTTCTATTTCCTCACCTTCAACTCTATGAAGTTTACAGTTTATAACTAACAAAGATACTAAAGAAAACTTAAAAATAGATGCAACACAGAAATAATCTTTATTAATTTGGTACATCACATATCAAGTAGGATTAATAGGCTATCAGCCTTTGTATTTATTATAATGCTCTGACACTTAATCTATCACATTTTAATTTCATCAGAAAGGTGAAAATAGTACATCTCTTTCAATTTATCTTGTGATACATTATAAGATGTCAAGTTGCTATTTTGTTCATTAACTTATGAAAGAGTTAAAATTTCTATAAATAGAAACTGTAATGAATGTTCAAAAACATTTCATGCTGAAATGAATTTGCATTCCAATAAGTGCTTCACCTCCAGATATTAGTAAAGCTTTCAGGTTCAATAAGGGAAGACATTTGATTAAAAGTTTTTTAAAAAATATTTTTTTCCCAGGTTAAGGGTGTACCTATTAACTAACAGCTATGTGCCATGCCCTGTATGATATAAAATTGAGTTAAATTTAAAGGAAGATGACTATCTGGTTTTTATTTCGTTATCTAAAATATATAAAAAAAATTCACTGTATTCAGAATTGACAGAGAATTGCTTAATGCAAACAACCTACTGATTTAGTGATTCTAGTAAAGCTTATAAATAATCTTACCATTAACACACAAAAATTAAAGTCAGATAAAAGCAGTAAGCAATGAAATTTGCTTCATTCTTAAACTAGCATGGTGAAAAATCTGCTTTGTGTCTGCTTTCCAAAAGATATAATTTCTTATAAAATTACAAAACATCCAGGGCAACAATTATATCATCCTCTTTAAAATCCTTTAGGGCTCTGGATTGTAGGCATTCTTCTTCCTCCAATTTCACAATCTCATTTCACATGCTCTCACACCATTTCATAAACATATTCAAAATGTCAATGTCCTCGAGAAAAAAATACTATGAGGAACACAACTGTATTTGAATAAAGCTGGGTTTGCTAACTTGTTTCAGTGAGGGTGTATGCTCACCATTGAAATCAATGGGTGAAAAAAAAAATCAGTGAGTGTCTCAGTAACAGACAGATAGTAACAGTAACTCAGTAACAGTGTTTGGTTATGTAGTGTCTTTTGTTTTTATTTTTTTTATTTTTTTTGAAGGACAATTATTTTACAGAATTTTATTGTTTTCTGTCAAACCTCAAAATGAATCAGCCATCAGTTCAGTTCAGTTCAGTTCAGTTCAGTTCAGTTCAGTCACTCAGATGTGTCCGACTCTTTGCGACCCCATGAATCGCAGCATGCCAGGCCTCCCTGTCCATCACCATCTCCCGGAGTTCACTCAAACTCACGTCCATCGAGTCAGTGATGCCATCCAGCCATCTCATTTTCTGTTGTCCCCTTTTCCTCCTGCCCCCAATCCCTCCCAGCATCAGAGTCTTTTCCAATGAGTCAACTCCTCACATGAAGTGGCCAAAGTACTGGAGTTTCAGCTTTAGCATCATTCCTTCCAAAGAACACCCAGGGCTGATCTCCTTCA
>SJYX01017224.1:0-26603 GCA_006410675.1 Oreotragus oreotragus
AGAAGGGAATGGCTACCCACTCCAGTATTCTGGCCTGGAGAATTCCACGGACAGAGGAGCCTGGCAGGCCACGGTCCATGGGGTCACAAACACGACTGAGCGACTTTCACTTTCCTTTCCACTGTATTCCCTCCCCTACTGTGTTCCATGCTCACTCCAGCCAGATCCCAGTATCATCCTGGACTCTCTGCTGCAGAGTATTCCTCCACAGATGCTCACTCGGACCTGATGATTGTGCTGTATTCAGTCAACAGCCTGAGGTACTGGTTTCGGCTCCAGCGTGTAAAGAACTTGGAAATCGTCACTCTTGTCCCTAGAGCAAAAGGAGCTGAAGGAGCTGGAAATCAGCACTTTATCCTGTGCCCTTCAGAGCCCCAGGGCACAGGGCACAGCAACATCTCAAGATCTGGAGAGTCAGGAAAGCCCAGATCACAATCAAGATCTCCTTAGCCAGACAGCTGGTGCTGGAATGGCATGCTGGCAGGAGCATTTTGATGAATTGCTGGAGGCTGAGTGTGGACTAGCCTGAGAGTAAGAAGCTCTTGGGGTCTGTCACCTAAGTGGGGCTCCATGATTTTTTGGTTGTCTACAGGAACCCCACTGGTTTCTCTCAATGAAGAATCCAGAATGATTTGCTTATGTCTCTGGCAGAGGGGCAGGGAGGATTTTGAAATATCCCTAGAGCATCTTCAAAGACCTACCTCTTAGGGAAATTACCAGTAACCACCTGGAGAAGGGCCCTTCCCTGATTCCAGCCCCCTCTAGCCTTCCTGTCTCACCTGAGGAAGAGCAAAGTTAATAAATGCTTGTGTAGGTGATAGCCCAGTGACATGGGTCCAGTGAAAGACTGCTGCCTAAAATCCTAGCTGGGTTTCCCAGGTGGCTAGTGGTAAAGAATCCACCTGCCAATGCAGGAGACACACGTTCAGTCCCTGGGTTGGAGAGATCTCCTGGAGGAGGAAATGACAATCCACTGCAGTATTCATGCCTGGAGAGCCCCATGGATAGAGGAGCCTAGCGGGCTACCGTCCATGGTGTTGCAAAGAGTCAGACACGACTGAGGGATTGAGCATGTGTGACATGCNGAGACACACGTTCAGTCCCTGGGTTGGAGAGATCTCCTGGAGGAGGAAATGACAATCCACTGCAGTATTCATGCCTGGAGAGCCCCATGGATAGAGGAGCCTAGCGGGCTACCGTCCATGGTGTTGCAAAGAGTCAGACACGACTGAGGGATTGAGCATGTGTGACATGCAAAAATCCCAGCCAGACTAATATAAAAGCTCAGACTAAAGGCCTAGATAGCTCTGTCCTTTTACCTGACGAGTCATGTCCTACTTTCAACAAAAATTACAAGGCTTTTAAAAAGGCAAGCAAAAGCACAATCTGATAAGCACTAGAAGCAGACTGCAGATAAGGCTGAGATTTGGGCATTACTGGACAGACAATTTACAATGGCTATGATTAATATTTTAAGAATTCTTTTGGACAAAGCAGGCAACTTGTAAGAACAGATGGGTAATGTGAGTAGCAAGGTGGAATTGTTAAAATGCATCAAAAGGAAATGCCAGAAGTCAGAAACAAAAATCCTGCAAGGTTTGTGGTATGGCACAGAAAAAAGAAAGCAAGCAAGCAAAAAACCACTATAACAGAAATGAAGACTGCCGGGAGCCAGCGTGAGGAATCCATCTGTGACAAGGTCATGAGGAAGGAAGCCTGACAAAACGCAAGGACGTGATCAGGCTTCAGGGGTTCCCCCTGGAATTTCCTGAGCATCCACCCCCCAAAACCAGAGTCTGCCTGCTTTACTGTGTTATGCTTTCCATCTACTCTTCTGACATTAACAGGGGGCTGTCCCCCCACCACCTTTTTCTGGAAAAGAAATTAATTTAGAGCTTTTAGATAATAAATCTCCTGGGCATAGTACGAGTGTTTCAACCCAAAAACCCCTCTGATGGCTTTCTAGCCTGTCTGCAGGACTTGTACAGCTGCGCATGTGATTGTTTGAGGCCTCCCGAACTGTTGCTTCCTGACCTGCATATAGGTTTCTCAAGAGGCAGGTGAGGTGGTCTTGTATTCCCATCTCTTTCAGAATTTTCCACAGTTTATTGTGATCCACACAGTCAAAGACTTTGCATAGTCAATAAAACAGAAATAATTGCTATTACATAAAGTTCAGATTCCTAAGTGAGACCTTCAGCAATGACCTCTACCTGCTTCTATGGCTTCAACTTTTACCACTCCCCACCTAGAATATTATGTATAGACACATGGAACTCTGGTTCAGTAACTTAATGCACTGACCAGCTTAATTCCCTTCTCTTCATGCAATGTCCCTCCTCTTCCCCATCCTGTCTTGCCATCCAGTTTATCCCTGAAGACACAATTCAGGGAGCAGTGGCCACAGGATGCCTCCCACCACCCCCACTAACGTATAAGTCAGGTGCTTTTTCTCATGATCATAGTAATTACCACCCTGTAGCATAATCATCGTTTTTTTTTTTTTTTTTTTTTAACTCCTCTGCCCTGGACTAGGCTGTGGGTCTTTTAAGGGAAGGGGCCATGTCTTTATAGGCTATGTATTTCAAGCACCTAGTACCTTGTCTGACATACCAGGCAGCCAGTAAATGTTTCATGGATGAGTGAACGAACAGATGAATGAATGAGTAGGCTCTCAGGAGGAAAGAAACGGGTAAATACAAGAAACCAAACTAAACAGACATTTGAGCCAAAAGCCAATTTCCAGGCTGTATTAGTCAGAGTTCTTGGGTACAAACAACAGAGACTGACTCTGGTTCACTTACGCAGAGAAGGAATTTTCTGGAAGGGCATTACATTGCTCACAGAATCGACAGGAAATCAGGAAAGTCAGAGAAAAGGCAAAATGAAGAAGCTGCCCTAGGAAGGGCCCCGGGTCACTGGGCGTGGCGCTTCAGCCTCTGCAGGAGCCTCAGACTGATGACTCCGTTCCTCTTAAAGGTTCAGAGGCGAAGAGTGAGACTGATTGCCACACTTGGGTGAAGCATCTGTGGAGCAAACCCATCAGGAGCAGTTCCAACGATCGTTTCTGCTGTTTGGGGCCAGTTGGAGCATGTCGTACAGGAGCACTGAAGTCTCGTGGGATTTCCCCCGCCCAGGACACAGTCATAGCTTGTGAATAACGCTGCCAGGTTTGTGGACAGTGCAGTTTACATTTGTCTTTGTTTTCAAGTCTGAGGCTGGGAATTAAAAACTTTATTGAGGGCTGGAGAGGGTGTGGAGAGAGGGGAACCCTCCTACCCTGTTGGTGGGAGTATAAATTGGTACAGCCACTAGGGAGAACATAGAGCTACCATATGACCCTGCTGTCCCACTCCTGGGCATGTATCTGGAGAAAAACATGATCTGAAAGGATACATGCACCCCGATGTTCACTGCAGCACTATTTACAAAAGCCAGTACATAGAAGCTACCTAAATGTTTATCAACAGAGGAATGAATGAAGAAGATGTGACACATATATTCTATGGAATATTACGCAGCTATTAAAGAATGAAATAATGTCATTCGCAGCAACATGGATGGACCTAGAGACTATCATACTGAGTGAAGTCAGATAGAGAAGGAGAAATAGCGTATGGCATCCCTTATAAATGGAACCTAAAAAAGACACGATACAATTTGAACTTACTTACGAAACAGAAAGAGACTCACAGACTTCGAGAATGAGCTCATGGCTGCCAAGGGGAAGAGATAGTTAAGGAGTTTGGGATGGACATGTACACACTTCTATATTTAAAATGCGTAACCAACAAGGACCTGTTGTACAGCACATGAATCTCTGCTCAATATTGTGTGGCAGCCTGGATGGGAGGGGAGTTTTGGGGGAGAATGGAACCTGTATATATATGGCTGAGTCCCTTTGCTGTCAATCTGAAACTATCACAACATTGTTTGTTAATCTACTATATGCCAATACAAAATTAAAAGTTTTTTTAAAACACTGTATTTAGAGCCCCTATAGTTATGGGGACTATTGATCAGTTCTAGTTGGACTAGGCATCTCGGAGGGAGCCCTAGGAAGCCAGGGTCCTGGGTCCAGCTGGGTTTCCAGTGGCCTCCCAATTTTGGGAGAATTTCTGCTTCTCTCAGCCTCTTTGCCACCAGCCTTTAAATATAGAGTTTGATGAGATGATCTTTAAATTGCCTTCAGATTCTGAAGTGTTGTTTTATGAATGCTAAAGATCAAAATTGTAAAAGCTTGATTTGATGGCAGATCGTTGAGATGATTCCTGTAATATTGCCCTCATCCCTGCAATTTTGCCTTGTCATCATTCCAGTCCTTTATCTGGCTCATGGCACCGCCCTGGGGCCATGCTGTAGAGGGTGCTGAGGGGCGCAGCTCTGACCCCACAGCACCCAGCCCTGCCCGCAAAATAAATACCTCAGGGGAAGGGAGCTCCTCACCTAGCAAGCCACTCCTTCCCTGGGGGACCACTCCCATCCATGCACTGGCCAAGGGCCTGTGTATCAGCCTGCTTTGGAGGCCAAAACAAAGCGCCACAGTCTAGGTGGCTTCCAAACACACATTTGTTTTCTCATAGTTTGGAGGCCAGAAGTCCAAGATCAGGGAGGGTTGGTTTCTCCTGAGACCTGTCTCCTTGGCCTGTAGATGGATGTTCTCTTGTTGTGGCCACGTGGCCTTCTCTCTGATCACTCATTCCTGGTACCCCTTCATTTTCTTAGAAGGACACCAATCATTGGATTAGAGCCCTACTCTTATAACCCCATTTAAACTTAAAAGACCCTAATGCTGGGAAAGACTGAGAGCAAGAGGAGAAGAGGGGTGACAGAGGATGAGATGGTTGGATGGCATCATTGACTCAATGGACACGAGTTTGAGAAAACTCTTGGAGACGGTGAAGGACGGGAAAGCCTCATGTGCTGCAGTCCGTGGGGTGGCAAAGAGCTGGACATGACTGAGTGACTGAACAACAACCACCACCACCACTTTAGAGGTGGCATCCCCAAAAGTGGCTGTTTTCTAGGGTTCTAGCAGTTAGGGCTTCAACATACGAGCTGTGGGACTGAATCACCCAGGCTTCAGAGCTTCCTAGACACCAGCCACGGCCTCTGCTGCTCTGCTTCTGCTCTGCCCACTCCTCCCACAGCCTCCACTCCCCTTCAGGGTCCACCCAGAGCCCTTCTCAGTAAACATCCTTGCTCCCAAGGCTCCAAAACATTCCTGTCTGTTTCCTGGGGAACTGGCCCCTAGACGTGTGCCGTTCACCTTGCCTTCATTCCTTTATTTCTCTTCTGGAGAGGACCACTTTGGTATTAAGAGCATATCCAGAAGGCTATAGATAAATGCTCATCTTCATACAATAAAGAATGACCACTGCTGGAGAAGAGAAGCTCCAGTAAAAAGAGATGGTCTGACCAGGTGAGCTCTCAGGTGGTCTGGTCAGGTGAAGTCTCAGGTGGTCTGACCAGGTGAGCTCTCAGGTGGTCTGACCAGGTGAGCTCTCAGGTCGTCTGGTCAGGTGAGCTCTCAGGTGGTCTGACCAGGTGAGCTCTCAGGTGGTCTGGTCAGGTGAGCTCTCAGGTGGTCTGACCAGGTGAGCTCTCAGATGTTCTGGTCAGGTGAAATCTCAGATGGTCTGACCAGGTAAGCTCTCAGGTCCCTTTTATGTTCTAACTGTTCTAACTCATTGTCACCTGATAACTCTTCCTTAAATAGTCAAAGGGAGCAGAGGCTTGAATAAACGTGAAAGCTACATTTCTTGTACCTGATTCTGTGGTTCTTAGGCCAAACTTAGCTCCTTCCCCAGGCTCCTAGTTTCCCCCAAACAGTTCCACTTTCTCTCTTCTTGTATAAATTAAGGAAAGATCTCAGGTCATCAAAACTGCAGAAATGAAAATTACAACAGAGTGAATGTCATTGAGAATTGACTATTGAACAACTCTCCTATATGGGGCATTCCACCATGGGGAATAGAAAAAAAGTAGAAGAAAAACCCTCCTTCTAGAGTTGTTACCGGGGAAGGCAATGGCACCCCACCCCAGTACTCTTGCCTGGAAAATCCAATGGACGGAGGAGCCTGGTGGGCTGCAGTCCATGGGGTCGCTAACAGTCGGACAGACTGAGCGACTTCACTTTCACTTTTCTCTTTCATGCATTGGAGAAGGAAATGGCAACCCACTCCAGTATTCTTGCCTGGAGAATCCCAGGGATGGGGGAGCCTGGTGGGCTGCCGTCTATGGGGTCGCACAGAGTCGGACACGACTGAAGCGACTTAGCAGCAGCAGAGTTGTTACAGGGAATTCCCTGGCAGTCCAGTGGTTAGGACTTGGTAGTTTTACTGATGTGGGCTGGGGTTTGAGTCCTGGTTGGGGAGCTAAGATCCTGCAAGCCTCATGTGGCACAGCCGAAAAATAGAGTCATTGCAGAGCAGGTGGAGGGGTGAGTTATATTTGAACTAAAACTTGTCATTATCATGGGACACTTTGGGGAGGACTCGATGATGGAGGACTTGGAAAATCCAGATCCTATGACCAAGGGTAACTCCAGCCTTGAAAATCTCTGTATGTCTCTTCCCCGGGTCATTAAACACCACATGCCCTCTAGGAGGCACCAGTTAAAGATCTGTGATAATTTTTCTGGATTTTTCCCTTGGGGGAAGATATAGAGAAGAATGGGTCTCCAGTTGCCTTGGACCATGGTTTTCCATGCCAATCTGGGTGCAATCAGTGGGATGGGAACGTCTTAAAACCATCTGAAAATCCCTTGGAGTTCTTTGGAAACAGACATGAAGAAAACATCGAGATCATGTCTGCAATATGTATACACAAAGAGTAACACATTTCTCAGTTGTTCTGTTCATACTGGCAACGGCTATTGTTCCCAGAATCTATAGCCTCAACAAAAAGTTAGTATATTTATGTCTGTCCTGTTTCCTCTAAGAGTCCTATGCGTGTTGCTCGGAAAAAGATCCAAACGTAGAACCTATGCAGTGAGTACAGGAAACGCTCAAAGGTTTAAAAGACCTCCTAAAACTCAGATGGGGACAGTGGCCGCATGGGGCTCTCAAGACCATTCCCTGCTTTCTGTCGCCTCAGGCAGGAGCCTCAGAAGAGAAGGACCTGTCTCCGCTCTCCTCTGGGAGCTTATCTGCCATAGACATCACAGGAGAATCAGTTTTCTCCAGAGCTGGGTACCAAGTCTAATCAAAGCCCCCAGGGAGCCTTGGCCTGAATTCTGAGACGGTCCCAGAGTCGGACATGAGCGACTAACACTTTCACACACTAGGTGGCGCTAGGCAGAGTTTGGGTCTGTGTAGACTGTTGACCCCAGACTTAACGGTTTAGTGCTCGGTCAAATTACATTTAGTTCTTTCTCATGACATTCATTTGTCTGTGTGTCCTCTGTTGCTGGAAAAGACCCTGATGCTGGGAAAGATTGAAGATAGGAGAACGGAACGACAGAGGATGAGATGGTTGGATGGCATCACCGACTCGATGGACATGAGTTTGAGCAAGCTGCAGGAGTTGGTGATGGACAGGGAGGCCTGGCGTGCTGCAGTCCATGGGGTCGCAAAGAGTCAGACACGACTGAGCGACTGAACTGAACTGAACCTCTGTTGTTAGGAGTCATTTTCTTTTAATTTTTTTTTTTTTTTTTTCAAAGAACAGCCCTTTTAGCCTCTGGGGGAAAGTGGGCTCTTCTGCATTGTGCAGTAAGTTTGGTGAGGAGAAACAAGTCCATTCACCCAATGATGCATAATAAAAATACACTGCATTCACATCTTGGGATATTCTTACAGAGACCACTCCCAACCATCATCTGTTTAACATTATAGACATGAAGAAACCATATATGGGGCTTCCCAGGTGACGCAAGTGGTAAAGAACCCACCTGTCAATGTCGCAGACATAAGAGATGCAGGTCTGCTCCCTGGGTCAGGAAGATCCCTTGGAGGAGGGCATGGCAACCCACTCCAGTATTCTTGCCTGGAGAATCCTATGGACAGAGGAGCCTGGTGGGGTCCATGGGGTCACAAGAGTTGGACACAACTGAAGTGACTCAGCACATACCCACAGACATGTATATAGATACACATATGAAACCAGATGACTATGTACCTCATATAAAGATGCAATGATTTAATGTGTGTTTATATATATGTGCGAATTAGTATTGTGTTGTGATTGTTTAGTCACTAAAGGGTGGAGCGGAAACTTTGGCCCTTTCACTCTTTGTGACCCTTCTTTCACTTTATTGGGTGTCTACCCAGAAGTGGGATTGCTGGGTCACATGGTAACAGATTTTTTTTTGGCTGTGCCATGTGGCATCTGGAACTTCCCCAACCAGGGATGGAACCCATGCCCCCCCTGCGGTGGAAGCACAGAGTCTTAACCACTGGCTGGCCGGGGAAGTCTGGCCATATGGTAATTTTATGTCTGATTTTTTGAGGAACCTCTATATTGTTTTCCTCAGCGGTTGCACCCTTCCACAATCCCATGAACAATGCACAAGATTTCTTAATTTCTCTATATTTTCAGCAACATTTGTTATTTTCTGGGTTTTTTTTGGTATGGATTTTTTTTTTTTTTGAAGATGAGGAACTAACTGGGTTGTAATCAGCGATTCTCTGAACTCATTCTGAAGATCACCTCCTCAGAACCGTCTTATCAAAATGCAGACTCCTATACATAAATAATAAAAATAAATAAAAGGCAGTCACGTAATCCCACCTCAGACCAGGTAGGACCTCAGAGGCCGAGCTGTTAAGGAAACTCCTGTGAGCACTGCCACGAGCACTCTCAAGAACACCGCTTACGAGTGGGACTGCAGAGAATTTCGGGGAGAGAGAAACTTCCGCCACCCCCCCCACCCCGCCCCTCGAAAATCACAGCGTGGAGGAAAACTCAAGCCACACCCATCAAGAGAATGGATACGTGTATAAGCATGGCTGAGTCACTCTTCTGCGAACCTGAAACTACCACAAGGCTGTTAATCAGTTATGAAGAGGTGATGTGAAAGTCGCTCAGTCGTGTCCGAGTCTTTGCGACCCCACGGACTATACAGTCTGTGGAATTCTCCAGGCCAGAATACTGGAGTGGGGAGCCTTTCCCTTCTCCAGGGGATCTTCACAACCCGGGAATCAAACCCAGGTCTCCCGCATGGCGGGCGGATTCTTTACCAGCTGAGCCACCAGGGAAGCCCTGTTAATCGGCTATAATCCAATATAAATTGAAAGCTTAGTCATAATATTGTAAAGTAATTATCTCCAATTAAGTGTTAGTTTTAAAAGTTCAGTTCAGTTCAGTCGCTCAGTCGTGTCCCACTCTTTGCGACCCCATGAACTGCAAGCACGCCAGGCCTCCCTGTCCATCACCAAAGTTAAAAAAATAAAAAAAGAGGTGAACAACAACCCTAGAAAAAAAAGATAGTCTTATCACATAGCGTCAAATGGCAGCACGCTTAAAAAAATCACCTTCATTCATATTTTTTTTTTTCCAGTTCAGTCTTCTCAGCCATGATCTACTAAAACGTCAGATCGGGGCCTGGAAACATGACATTTTTAGCTAAGGAAATGCTCTTGACCAAAACCCGATTTTTACTGGTGATCCTCACATGAGATCGCCCATTATCAGCTTCCTACAGAGTCTCTGCAGAGCTATTCTAGGGCCATGGGGAAGCGATCTTCCCTGGGACCACTTCCCCAGCCATCACGCCTCCTGGCTCTGACTCATGCCTTTTGTCTTGTGCCTGGAATTTGTGGATGTTTATGAAACGCTGTTGTAAATACTAGTCATAATTCCTCTTTTCACAAGATTCTTTATTTCAGAAACAGGAGTAGCCCATCACGTACAAACGTCATGTCACTTCCAGCCCCATTGTCACCTGGAAATATCCCCTCAACCATTTTACTAGAGACTGTTTAAAGATTTTTGAGAACCGTGTGTCATAGAAACTTTCCAGAGAACATCATTTCTGTGTTTCTATCAGTCTTATTAAAATACACTTTTGCATCAGCTGTACCTACTTCATCTTTTTGAGGGCAGAAACTGGAGCTTTCCATTAAGAAGTAAATGCTAATGAAAAGCATTTTTTTTTTTTTTTGGGCCTGGAAACATGACATTTTTAGCTAAGGAAATGCTCTTGACCAAAACCCGATTTTTACTGGTGATCCTCACATGAGATCGCCCATTATCAGCTTCCTACAGAGTCTCTGCAGAGCTATTCTAGGGCCATGGGGAAGCGATCTTCCCTGGGACCACTTCCCCAGCCATCACGCCTCCTGGCTCTGACTCATGCCTTTTGTCTTGTGCCTGGAATTTGTGGATGTTTATGAAACGCTGTTGTAAATACTAGTCATAATTCCTCTTTTCACAAGATTCTTTATTTCAGAAACAGGAGTAGCCCATCACGTACAAACGTCATGTCACTTCCAGCCCCATTGTCACCTGGAAATATCCCCTCAACCATTTTACTAGAGACTGTTTAAAGATTTTTGAGAACCGTGTGTCATAGAAACTTTCCAGAGAACATCATTTCTGTGTTTCTATCAGTCTTATTAAAATACACTTTTGCATCAGCTGTACCTACTTCATCTTTTTGAGGGCAGAAACTGGAGCTTTCCATTAAGAAGTAAATGCTAATGAAAAGCATTTTTTTTTTTTTTAATGCAGACTCCTTGAGTTTAACATCTGTTTCCCTGCTTCACTTAACTTCTCAAAGCAGGTGGCGATGCAATTAACACACATGTCATGGTGATATTTTCTTTAGCACAGTAAAACATTATTTTCAAATTAGACTGCCCTGATATTAAGCATGAACATTTTAAGGTAAAATGTGCTGGTTCAAAACTTGGCAAAAGATAGAGACTAGATCGCTTCAGCTTTCATACCAGGTGGTGTCTCAGCTTTCCACTGATGCCCCCAGATATGGATGTTCGACTAGATTAGATGAACACTGCAAAGCAGGGCATAGTCCAGACTGCCCAGTTTGTCTTAAGCGAAACAAACACAGCAAATGAAAAAGCCAACATCCCATTGAATTCCTGTAAGTAGAAATACCTGCACCTGTTATGTAAACCGTCAAGTACAAACCCTGTTTGTACTTGGCAGATGTTGGCAGAGGGAGGAAAGAAAGAAATAAAATGGTCAGATGTGTGTCTAATCAACAGTCTGGGAGAACTATGTGTACTGCTTATGGAAGTGACTATTTAAAATCGATTTCTTTTTAAGGGAAAAAAAATATATACCTTTAGTTCCTGTAAAGACACACTGAAATGGAATTGTCCAAAGTTAAGTGCCGTTCCATTCATGCAAGTACCAGCTACTGTGAAAGACTCCTGAGGCAGGTGAATTATTAATTGGGCGTTTGGTGTCCATTTGACTGTCTGACAACAAGATGGGAGAGAAGACAGTCTGGGAAAAGCTGGTCTTGATTTTTTAAGAAAAGATTTATTTATTTATTTGTTTAATTGGGGCCATGCTGGGCCTTCTTTGTTGCTCAGGCTTTTCTCTAGTTGCAGCTCCTGGACTCTAGAACGTGGGCTCAGTAGCTGTGGTGCACCGGCTTAGTTGCTCCGTGGCATGTGAGACCTTCCCAGGCCAGGGATCCAAGCCGTGTCTCCTGCTTTGGCAGGCAGATTCTTTACCACTGAGCCACCAAGGACACCTGGCCTTCATCTCTAATTCTGTTCAACAGAAAACAGTAGCAATGGCATCTCTCAAAGTAACGTGAATGCATATCGCCTGGAGTGCGTGCTTAGTTGCTCAGTCATGTATAAGTAACCCCACGGGCTGTAGCCCACCAGGCTTCTCTGTCCATGGGACTTCCCAGGCAAGAACACTGGAGTGGGCTGCCATGCCCTCCTCCAGGGTATCTTCCCAACCCAGGGATCAAACCCAGGTCTCCTACATCGCGAGCAGATTCTTTACCCACTGAGCCACCGGGATGGGGTCTGAGAGTCTGCACTGAGAGGAAGCTCCAGGTAACGCTGACATTGCTGGTGGGAGGAACACGTTGAGCGGCCAGACTAGAGTTCTTTATTGTGCTGTCTCTTGGCTGTTCTGGAGCACGTTGGATCTGCACCCAGAATCGCCAAGATTTGCGTCTCTCACAGCTGCAGAGCAGAAAGCCCAGACAACAGGAAGATGCGTATGGCTCACACCCTGCACCCTCTCAGCTGTCAGCCTGCTTGGCTTTGTTATCAAACTGAGTCCTTGCTTTGAGATTTAAAATCTTGCTTTATACTTTCTAGTGGGCTTAGAGAATGCAAACGAGATTGGTATGGATGGTGGATGACTTGCCGGCTTTATCAGAGACAACAGTGTTCCCTTTTTACAGAAAAATCCAGCCCCTACAGACAACATCCTCCTTTGGGGAGAAGCCCTTGCGGATGGGTGGTGCCACGGACATTTCCCTCTCGTGATGAGCTCCTATTTTTTTCCCCCATATTCCTGGTCCTGTCCTTTTATTTCACACAAAAAGATTGTTAGTTACATTTTATCAGGAACGAGAGGTCATTTTTGTCCCAGTGTTTTGCCATAGAGAAACATCAGGGATTTATCTAACAGTTTGAAAGACTGAATTTCTGGTGTCCGGTTTCTCTTTGATGGGATAGTTTCTTTGATCCGCTGTTTATGCTGGCTGTCAACAGGGCAACACCTAAGAATTTTTTTTTTTATGATCTAATGTAGTTTCCCAGAAATTCTCCAAAACACAAACATTTTTAGGGGAAAAAATAAATTTGAGGCTTCCATTTAGTTCTTAAACATACCTTATAACTCATCTCCCAGATGCTAGCATTCTCCTTCACATTCTAATACTCTGCCAGAAACTGCATGCTGTGATGTCTAAGATGAGAATTGTTTGGGTTCATTCAATACATTCTTTTTGGTCTGAGGTGTACTTTATTTTGGATATTGAGAAGAATTACACGTGTTTTATGTTTAGACTACAGCGACTTGTTTTTCTGTCTTATGCATTGATCCATGTATGGTCGCTATTTTATTTCACAATCACTAAAAGGGCATTGATTTCAAGGCTTCTTCGGTGGAGTCTCCAGGTGTTTCAGAATTAGGCTATTTAGCGCACCTTCCCACTTCCGAGAAACACCCTATTCATCTCAGTTCCTGAATCGAAAAGGTCTTACAAGTATCTGTAGGTGTGGACATTTATGATGTCCACACATTTACATTTACGATGAGAAAAACAGCGTCTCTTTTTACCTCTTAACTCTAAGTGTGTAAACAGTTTTCTCTGTTCAAGGCAAGCTGTATGCATGCATGCTAAGTCACTTCAGTTGTGTCCAACTCTGTGCGACCCCATGAACTGTAGCCTGCCAGACTTCTCTGTCCATAGGCGTCTCCAGACCACAACACTGGAACAGGTTGCCACACCCTCTCCAGGGGATTTTCCCCACCCAGAGACGGGAGCCCATATTGGGAAGTAGGTTCCTTACCACTAGCACCACCTGAGGAGCCCATCAAGGCTAGTTACTTTTCTCAAAATACTACCACTGAGTTTATTCAGGAATACAACAATCTCACACATACTCAGCAGCAAACACTCCTGAGGGGAAGCCTTTGCTCCTCTTTCTCCTGAGAACATTCCCCTTTTAGAAAACTGCTGACACGTTGCTTGGCTGCACTCACGAGCCTGCAGTTTCTAATGAAGCCATGTGCTGCAAAGTTCAGCTGGGACTCTGGCCGTTCACCACCTCCCTTGTGACTGGACAGGGCTCTTTGCAATGCCAGCAATGTCTCTTTGGTTGAAATCTCTCTCTGAAACTTCAACAAATACCAAATCACTAAGAATACTTTGTTGGGGTCTCCACCACTCATTGTCAGAAAGGGGCCCAAAAGACCAAGGACGACCAGCCAGGTTGGGTTCATTCAGATCAGAATGGAAGAGGTAGTAGAGGCTTCATGGGGAATGATGAGCTGGGAAAGCGGCGTCTGACTCAAGAACATGCAAAAAGACCTGGACCTCTGAGTGCTGGGCATTCGTGGGAAGGAAGGGTGGAGCAGGCTGAATGTGATGGAAGTCTGCTTCAGTTGAACACTAGTCGGGGGGGACGGGGAGTCATCTTGAAAAGGAATCATGGCGCATGGGTAGCTGCAACCAGAGTATCTTAACTGAATAATTTGATATTTGGGAAGATGGAGAAGTTGTGTGGGTGAAGGAAGCCACGGTCCCACAACCTCATTCCAAGTGTACTTCCTGGGCCCAGCCCCATGATCGCAAGTAGGTGGCAGCTCGCCCGCACACCAGTCCATTCCAGCTATGGTCCTTGCGGTGGAGCTGCAGACAGAATGGAATGATTTGAGAATGGCTTAACTGAAGATCTCAGTTCCACAGGGCTCAGTATATGAACAGATGTCTTCCGCCCACCCTGAGGTACCGTCCTGAGCATCATCTCTGAGGTGTCAGGGGATGCAACCCGGCCTTGCACACACTCATGAATAAACACCTCCAGCTACCTGCTCCTTATTTCTGGTTTCCCGTCTGTGCTCTGCTTAGGTCTCCAGAAGGTGACCCTGCATTGCAGCCACTGCTCTCTCTGACCTTTCTTCAAAGTCTTCGTCCTTTGAGCTGATAACATCGACTGGGGCAAATTCAAATTTCTGCAGCTCTTGATGGACTAGCTGATTCTCCCCACACAGTGATAGGCAAGGTTATTTATTTCTTCTCAGGAAACCTAAACATCTAGGTGGGAAAGGCCTGGTTTCCTGGAAGAGCATTTCTGGAAAGATCCTTCCCCCTACCCCCCACTTCAGGAAATGAAATAAACTTTTTATCTAGGTACTTCCTGTTTCCTCAGTTTAAAGTACTCCCTCCTGTGGCCATACTCTTGTAAAAACTTCAAAGCTGGGCTTCTCTGCATTTTAACTCTTTGTGGTTCACTCTAACTGGGCATTTAGTTGTCTTGCAGAACGGTCTGTGGCTGTTGAAAGAACACCACCATTAAATGTTATTCAACTGATTGCTAATAGTCTTGCATGTATCCAATCTGAACACACAGATTAGATTATTCCTGTGGTTTGTGGCTTCAGAGGAGAATGCATGCCTTGTTCAGATGTACTTGTGAAATGAAAGGAACACAGTGGATGATATTATCACTTCTAAATGTAGATATTTAGATTCATTGATAACAACTGGCAAAACCCATTATAAGTTCACTTGCAAAATTATGATCATTTCTATTTCTCCGTGGCCCACCTTCAGTGCTACATGTAGTCACTGACCTGGAGAGGCACAAACAATGGTGATGTTTAAGAGTCTCAAGGTTAGGGAATCATTTCATAGGTACAAGTGTTGTGTGTGTATGTGTGTTTTTTAAACTTCCTTTCATAAAGGTAATGATTCTTGGAGAGAACGCGTAAAGAAGCTACCCATCATTCAAACCTCCTTATAAGTAAATCTGGGTTTCTCAGGTGGTGATAGTGGTAAAAAACCCACCTGCCGATGCAGGCGATGTGAGTTCAGTTCCTGGGTTGGGTGGATCCACTGGAAAGGAAATGGCAACTCACTCCAGTATTCTTACCTGGAGAATCCTGTGGACAGAGGAACCTGGCAGGCTACAGTCCATGGGGACACAACGAGTCGGATATGCCTGAAAGGACTGAGCTCACACGCATGCATAAATAAATCTCTTAGAGACTGGAAGGATCTTAAGGAAAGGAGGCACAAGAACGGTGAACTGTGTGGACTTGGGGCAAATAAGCTCCTCATAGGGCCTCATTTTCCTTGTGAAACAGGGGAATGGAAAACTACTTTGCAAAGCAGTTTGAAGATCAAAATCCAAAGATGATAAATGGGAAAGTGCTTCATACAACTTCAGGGCACAGAACAAAGGTCAGGCACTAGTGTGGTTTTGATGGAGACAGACAGGAGGAGGCTGCAGGAGAGGGGAATGAAGGAGGGTAAGGGGTGGGATAGAAGTCTGGATGGGTGAGCATCCACAGTGTCAAGAAAGGGGAGCAACGAAGTGAGGAGGCCTGAGATAGATGCATTTACTTCAAGGCTCTGGGGGTCGAGTCAGTCAGAGGTGGTGATGAGAGGTGGTGTTTCCATGAAGACAGCGTGGGATTTTATGTCAGTAAAGCTGGTGCTGCCTGCTGACAACATGAAGACTCTCGGGAAGTTTCTCCAGCCCTTATCCCTCAGTGTCTGGTCTGTAAATAGCAAATAATGATAAGTGTCAGCATTGAATGGGGGACAATAGAAAAACTGATTTTGTAAACTGTAAAGGGGTGTTGATCAGCAGTATTGACCAGCTCACTCTCTGAAGCGCTGCAGTGGTACCAATCCATGCCAGCAGCCACTGGACACTTAAGAATGTCGTTAAGGAAGTTGAAACATTAGGTCTATCAAATGTCAGCCCTTGAGTACCTGTCTTTTCAATATTCTCTGTGATGAAACGGAAGCACAGTTAAAGTGCTTCTGCTGTATGATGGTTAAGTGCTTAAGGAAAAACACATTCATTCAGTTGAGATGTGAGCTCAGTAAGCCACTCCCTCCCCCCAGAACACTAGTTTTATTTACAGAATGAGTAACAGTCAAATTACTATTTTTCAGCCCTGAGTATTTGAATACCAGAGTATTTCCTATGTTTCCTCTAATGACACTGAAGTTTTACACACGGGACTGTATTCAATATCTTGTAATAACTTAGAATGGAAAAGAATCTGAAAATGAACATACATATATGTTACTATTTTGCATCCCTGAAATAAATCTCATTTGATCATGGTGTATAATCTTTTAAATGTGCTGTTGAAGTTGTCTTGCTAGTATTTTGTTGAAGATTCTTGTAGTATTTATAAGGGGTATTGAGCCGTAGTTTCTTTTGCTACAGTGTCTTTGTCTAATTTTATTATCAAGGTAAGGCTGTTAGTGTAAAGTCAGTTAGGAAGTATTCTTTCCTTTCCAATGTTTTGGGGAGAGTTGGAGCAGGATTGGTGTCAAGACTTCTTTAAATGTTTGAGAGAAATCTCCAGTGAAGCTGTTTGGGCGGTCCTGGGCCAGTGTGATTTTTTTGATTATATAATGAAAGGTGTCTACATTGGAAAGATCCCTATTACTAGCGAATCAAAAATTTTCAGCTGACCAATGTGTGGTGCTATAAAATCATGCCTGAGTAAAAGTGTCATTCAAAGTGCAAGATATAGATCAGTGCATTTTAATGTAACAAAGTATGAACATCTCACTATATAGTTTCAAATTCTACACTGCAACCAGCCATTTGTTGTGTTTTGGGGTTATATCAAAGAAAATACCAACAGTTTTTTTTTAAAAGATTATTAATGTTCGTCCTGTTTTAATTGCATATTTTTGTGAGGCTGGATTTTTCTCTTATGACCTAACAAATATGTTGTGACAAGAAGAATCGTGAAGAGGAGGGAGGGTATCTTTGCACTCTTGGGGCAGTTGGCTGAGATGACCTCTTTAAAAAGTCCTCTATTCCAATCCTTAAATCTAAGGATTGGAATTCTAAGATCTCAATTTTTTTTAAGTAAGATTTTAAAAGCTCTTGCCTAAAAAATTGTTGCCCCCCAAATTGAAATCAATAATTTGTTGTCATCTTTCTGTAAAACAGCAGGGCAATATGTATATGTGTGTGTATCCATTCATTCTTTTGCCTTGTGGAAATAGGTTCCAAGGAATGCTAAAAGACAAAAAAGGCAATTTTCACAAATATGTGTATCATAGCACAATTCATGGTAATGAAAAACTGGAGTGACCCAAGTAACTGATAAAGTGATATAATGAGCCTGGCAGGCTACAGTCTGTGGAGGTCACAGAGTCAGACACGTCTGAGCACAGCACAGCAGAAAAAGTAAACCACTGCACTGCAAGTGGTAAGCAAACAACAGTATGTCAGCACAATAAAACTCTGTGTAATCGTTAATGTGGCAAGTGTACAGGCTGTAGTCAGTAAAAATGAGCACACTCTATAGAGTGTAACTCACTGATTACAACTGTATAAAAATTCACATTTCCATATTGACCAGAATTAGACACATTTTAGTTGAGTAGATTTTTTTTTTTGTGTGGTGAACTGGGTTATTTGTACATTAACATTTGTAAATGATAGACAGTCACTGAAAGAATAGTCTATTCTGGATACACACAGGCTGGGCTGAGCCACTTCGATGCTGGTGGAGGCCTCTCTGTGGTATTCCCATCCCCTCTCTGGCCTCCCATCTCCTCGCAGCCTGGAAGAGGGAAGTAGGTAGAACAGGGCAGCCAGGGGATACCACAGGCTAAGGCATTGACCCAGGGCCCATGAGGAGGACCAGAAGAAGTTGGGGTGCTGGCTGGGGATGCTCGGTTGACTTGGCAGTATGTCACACCTCATCAGGTCTCTCTGGTTATTCCTGGATTGGCAGAGCTGAGAGCTTTCAGTCCAACCCAACTAGATTAACCGAGTGCCTCTCTGTACACAAGGCCTCATGGGGCCCTTGTGATGTTGAATAAAGCCCATAAACAGCTCTCAGTCTGAAGAACAGAAGTAGACACCAGAGAGCCTCCATGGCATCCCTGGTGGCTCAGCGGGAAAGAATCCTCCTGTAATGCAGGAGGCACAGGAAATGCAGCTTCCATCCCTGGGTTGGGGAGATCCCCTGGAGGCGGGCACGGCAACCCACTCCAGTACTCTTGCCTGGAGAATCCCATGGACAGAGGAGCCTGGCGGGCCACAGTCCATNAAGAATCCTCCTGTAATGCAGGAGGCACAGGAAATGCAGCTTCCATCCCTGGGTTGGGGAGATCCCCTGGAGGCGGGCACGGCAACCCACTCCAGTACTCTTGCCTGGAGAATCCCATGGACAGAGGAGCCTGGCGGGCCACAGTCCATGGGGTCTCAAAGAGTCGGACACGACTGAGCACAAGCAGGAGGCAGTCTTCATCTGCCGTGAAATGGCTGAGCAGTGATATTTTAGACAGTTGAAGATAAAATGATAAAAAAATAACCCTACTGATTAATAAGTTGTCACAATGTGCGTTGCACTGATTAATAAGTTGTCACAGTGTGGGTTGCTCTCTGGTGGCCTGCCACCTGTGTTTCAGTAATTCATTCTCTCCCAGTGTGTCTTGGATTAAAGGATTGGGGATGCTCAGAAGGGAGGAAAAGTGACCAAAACAAAACAGCAATCATGCAAGCAGGGTTGCTTAGTCATAAATCATAGGACTTTTTGGAGGAAGATACAAATGGAAAGGATTCTTTTTCTGAAGGTAGATACTTTGTTTTGTCTCCAAATTATTTTTTTTTTACTGTAGCAAAAATATATATATAAATAAATAAATTCAGGGCCAAATGAAACTTTCCTCAAGTTCAGCTTTAGACCTTTTCCAATGCAATAATAATAATAACAGTGAGAAGAATGGTATTGTTTTACCTTTCTAGAAGTCACTTTAATATCTGGCTTAGTAGAAGACAGCTGGGTTTTCATACCTGCTTCTTCATCCAGTCTGTTGTGACACTGCGTAGCCTCTTGGCAACTCCGTGAGTGAGAGAATGAAAGGGAAAAAGGCAAGTAAAATTGTATTATTTTGAAAATAATTTTGACCATCTCTATCTACTGAAAGGGTCTTGGGGATACCAGGGGAGACTATTTTGAGACCCTTTCTTAAGGGGGTCCTACTCTTCCTTAGACAGGAGAGGTCACGCCCTACCATCATCAAACGTTGGGGCATTTGAAAGACCTGTTCTTTCTTTCCTGGGTTAAGAGTAAACGCAAGTTTCCAAAACTCAAAGCCATGATTACTTTCTAAGAGGAGGGTGAGAAAAACACTTCTCATCATTTTTTCACGAGACACCAGCAGAAATCACTCCTGCAAATTTCTCAGTCAGATTAATCGGCTACGAAGGGAGCGCAGGTGTTGCTGGGTAAGGGTGGATGAGGAAAGGTTTGGAAGGAACAGCAGAGAGAGAAAGCGGGGTGGGAAATGAGCAGTACCCCCCCGCCATCCCCAGGAGCCCTCAGGACACACTCAGGTCCCCATTAAGTCTGAATACTGTTGCCTTCCACCCTGGTCTTCTCCAGGCTTTCCCGTGGCTCAGTGGTAAAGAATTTGCCTGCTAATGGACAAAATGTAAGAGATGCAGTTTTGAATCCTGGGTTGGGAAGATCCCGCGGAGGAGAGCATGGCAACCCACTCCAGTATTCTTGCCTGGGAAATCCCCTGTACAGAGGAGCCTGGTGGGCTACAGTCCATGAAGAATCAGACACAACTGAGCACGCACACACGCTGGTTTTCTCTCTGCCTGATCTTTTCCTGAAATGTCTCTTTCACACCCACTATGGGGGCAGATATAAGGATCTCACTGGCCTCTCTTCTTTATCCTATTTCCCTTTCACCAGTCTAGCATCCAGTTGAAATCCAGCTGAAATCTTCCTAGCAGTGTGGCCTTGAGCAAGTTCTTACCTCTGTAAACACCACTTTCCTGGTCTGTAAGTGGGGGATTATAGTAGAACCTACCCCAGAAGTCTGTGAAATCACATAAGAAAACGCATACAAGTCATTTAGCACAGTCATCGTCTGGTCTGGCATACAACAGACATCCCCTTCACATTAGCCATTATAAGCATCTCTGGGAAGGACTCTGAGAGGTGGAAGAGCCAGCTGACCTTTTGTAACACAGGGCCTTACTCCACACCTGCTGTCTAGTTTACTAAAGGCCTCAGACACAGTAACAGTTCGAATTCTGTTTATATCTTGTCTGGAAGTTTGTGAGCATCTTCTTGTGCGTAAGTCTCCAGTATCCATCTCAGTTTCTTCAACACCAGACACTGGCCACAATAATCCTATTGGCACAGCTCCTCCCTTTCTTGCTGTTTCTGCTCATCTCTTTTAAACCCAGGACCAGTCTTAGCCCACATGAGATTCATCATGGATCACAAACACAGCACGTACAGAAATGCAAAGCCATTTCTCCATGGACCATGTCCGCTCAGCTGCTTGCTTCCCCCCGCCCCCCCCACCCCCGGCTTGTTGGGCTGGCCAGGGAGGGGCATCATGACCTCCACAGCAGCTGCAGTCCCTCCTTGGGGCTCCAGTCTCCAGACAGACGGAGCTGAACCATCCGCTCCTTCACAAAGTCCTCGCAGTCCTTTGCCCAGCTGCTCAATTTGGAGGCTAATTTGGCAGGAAACGGGACTTGCATGGAGATAACAGAAGAGGGTGAGAAGCAGAAAACGCACAAGGAAACAAATCAGAAAAGAGTCTAGAAGCCAGGTGTGCCAGAGAGAGATTTTGGTCAATAGCAACAGACACTGACTTGAGCAAAAGGCAAAAGGAGTTTACTGGGAAGATTCAAGTACTCACAGGATCGATCGAGTATTATTCTTGTCCCTTTTATAATAATTATACATCAGACATTATTAGAGAACCATGTTGTGAGGCTTATGGCCACATGGAAAATTTTACGTTTATCCAGAAGTTATCTATGGGGTAAGATCAATTGGGTCATTTAGTCACGATAAGTTCTGAAAAAACAGTTGATATGTGAGCATAGGCACTCAGTGAGTAAGTCTAAGATCTTCCTTTCAAGAGGAATAAGCAATCACAATTTGCAATTTAATTAGAAAAACACAATTAAAGGAATAAGAGTATCTCTTCTCCTGCTGAATATTAAAGTTCACCGCAAAGAAAGACCTCATGTGAGATGGTAGCTGTGGCTAATTAGCTACAGTACATGGGCTGGAACAACTGTCAGCTCAGGGCTAGACAATGAACTCCATGGGGTCCAGAGATCCAGAGATCAATGTTTATTTAGGAAGCTGATGCTTAGACTCACATGACTCGGAATAGGCCTGTCTATTGAAGTATTTCACAACACACTACACTCTCTTATCTTTTCTCTTGACATTCAATAGCTTAGAAACACTATACGCTTGGGCTTATTAATGAAGAGTGATTGATACACTGACCCCGAATGGCATTCAGGACAAAGCTGATTGGTCTCTGCAAATAAAATGAGTCAATTCCAAGGCCACTAAGTCTATCTTCCTGACACTAGGGTGGAATGGAAAGGTCAGGTGGCAGACCCCACGTCTGGGAGAGCGTGATCTCAGAAAAAGCACGAGGATATACTTGAGTCTTGCCTGATTTCTGGTCTCTTAGATTAGGCTCTGTCACGGGGAGCTACGTGACTTTGGAATCTTGTGTAAGAGTCTCTGCGTTTCTGGGCTTTCCTCATTTCACCTGTAGAAGGAGCAAAGCTGTCACTCCCCAAGGATGTGGTAAGGGCATCATAGATTAGGTGATGGGAAGACAGTGGTTCTATTCAGAGTTAGCATTCTATTTTCAGAGTAAGTCTGCATACAAGGGATCTTCTTTCCCATCCCCTCCGCTGAGCTAATGGACATGCCCCCCCACAGGCCTCGCCCTGGTTATTCCTTGGTCTTTCCTTCTGTCTCATCAGAGGGTCATCTCCACATTCCAGTGTGAGGCACCATTTCAGAAGCTGAGGGTACAGTCATGGACCAAAATCTCCCCACAATTCCTGCTCCCACGGACATTCTAGTAAGCGCAGACTAATTCATATTAGATATCAGGTATTGGTGACAAGTGCTGGGAGGAAAAAGTAAAGCTGGTTAAAGGGTCAAGTCTCACCTTGGAGGGGAATGCTATTTTGGCCGGGGAAGGCCTCCCTGAAAAGGTGACCACTGAGCAGAGTTCTGAGTGAATAGAGGAGGGTACCCCACAGTTTCTGAGAATCCATGGGAGTGAACTTGAGGCACTTCTGGACAAGGGCCCATCTTTTCATTCTGCACTGGTCCTGCCGCTCCTCCACTTGGGGAGAGTGCTGTCTGCCTTGGCCATGGCCCTGGGGAGCCTCTCCTGGGGAGCCTGATTTTAAAACCTGGCTGACTCACACTGCTTTTCTGTGGGGCCTGTTGCCCTCTGCTGGGCAGACCAGGCATTAGTAGCCTGGCCTCAGTATCTGTGAAGAGAGTATTTCCAAACCATGAAATTTCAAGATGCAATTTGAGGCAATGGTTGAGTTGATGATGTTCTTCCTCTGGGCTCTGTAGGTTCTTGCAGGTTTGAGGACCCAATTTCCAAGTGAAATGCCTTGTAGGCAGATGGATTTTATTTCAAAACCAGCAATCACAAACCTTAGTATCCATATCTAAGATGTAAAGTGGAGCAGAAACACATTTGGGACAGTTGGTGATATTGTCCTATTGGATCATCATGTAATTATTGAGTGTGAAATGTTCTTTAAAATAAAAAAAAATTATTGGGAGGGACCTATACTTTAATGGTATCTTTGTGCAGGATTTAAAGAACCCAATTACTACAGTTTCCAAGTCCCATCTATCTGGTGACTTTTCCTTTTACTGGACATAGTGGGAGATGCCTAGAGAAGATCTCTTTAATGATTGTAAGACATCAAGAAGTGAACATTTAACCATTAAATCGCTGCCTTTAAGGTAGCCTCTCTTTTTGGCCCTCTTGGTACCAAAACCATGGGGAAAAAGTCACTAATATTGGACCTCTGCTATCTTTTCCTATTCTACTGTGTGTGTGTGTGCATGTGTGTGTGTGTGCAGTGTATGAGAGCATCAGTGAAGGATGCAAGATGAGCTTCCTCTGTGTGCAAGGATGGAGGAAGCTGTGTGCAATGAACACAACTGAGGTTCCCGTCTAGACCCCACCGCAGGCTAAGCACGGTGCTACCTGCTTCATCTGCCTCATCTCATTGAAATTTCACAGCAGCTTTGCAAGAGAGGTATTCTATGTGCCACAGAAAACTGAGCAATCAGTGAAGTTAAATAACTCTCCCAAGGTTGTTGATCTAGTAACTGACAGTTTGGACTCGATGCCCCAGCTGCCTGACCGCAAAGCCCCGCATCCTTCCACGTGCAGTGTGGCGGCCTGCTGAGAATTCTCAGCCTGATTAGTTCGGTTCAGCACTAAAGTCTAGGGATGTAGACTGCGCAATGTGGTGGCACATCACAATCTGTAGAGCAAAACTGCGGTCCTAGGTCATGGAAGTGAGTGGTTCTAAGCTGCATATTAAGGGGAAGAGCTTGACTTGGACCCCAAGTCCTCCTACCCTTTGCTCAGTGCTCTTGCCAGCATATCACAGTGCTGGTGTCACTTTGTTATAGAAACTGGAGATACTTTTGTTTATTTATGGCTGTGTTGGGCTTCCCTCATAGCTCAGTTGGTAAAGAATCTGCCTGCAATGCAGGAGACCCCTGTTCGATTCCTGGATGGGGAAGATCCACTGGAGAAGGGATAGGCTACCCACTCCAGTATTCTTGGGCTTCCCTTGTGGCTCGGCTGGTAAAGAATTCCGCCTGCAATGCAGGGGACCTGGGTTTGATCCCTGGGTTGGGAAGATCCCCTGGAGAAGGGAAAGGCTACCCACTCTGGTATTCTGGCCTGGAGAATTCCATGGTATAGTCCAAGGCATCGCAAGGAGTCGGACACAGCGGAGCGACTTTCACTTTCATGGCTATGCTGGGTCTTCATTGCTGCATGAAAGCTTTCTCTAGATGCAGCGAGTGGGGCCTAGTCTCCAGTAGCGGTGCACGGGACTTCTCCTTGTGGTATCTTCTCTTGTTGCAGAGCATGGGCACACTGGCATAGCTGTCCTGAGGCATGTGGAATCTTCCCAGACCAGGGACTGAACCTGTGTCCCCTGCATTGGTGGGTGGATTCTTAACCACTGGACCACCAGGGCAGTTCTGGGATAAATTTTTAAATCCCCACTTTCATATCTCCTGGGGCATTCCAGTAACTCCCTAGAGTGAGAGATGTAAAAGAATGATGTGGCGTAAGAGTTTAAGTGAATTCTGTATGGATCGTGGTCTGACAGAGAGGAAAGAGAAAGGAAGCTTATCGAATAGGCTGCCCACTGTTACTTCACTATCAGCCAGCACAACCTTCCAATCAATTGATCAACTAGCTAATAGGTACAGAGCATTTTCTCTGAGCCAAGTATCAAGATGGGGGCTAGACAAGCAGAAATGAGTAACTGCCAATGGGAGACTCGCAGTCAAGTGGGTGGCCAAACATGTAAACAAAAGCACATTGCAAAGCAAGTTCTAGAACACACTGTCATGGGACCACAGGGAGAAGAGCAGCAACCGCTGCCCCCCACCCCCAGAGAGTCAGGGAAGGGTCCACAAAGACCCACCTTCACTCACGGGAGGATACCTTCAATAGAGTGATGCTATTCCATGCTCACTATGCCATTACGCCTCCCTCAACTACAACTAGCACAAATGCAAAAAAGCAAAATGGCTGTCTGGGGAGGCCTTACAAATAGCTGTGAAAAGAAGAGAGGCAAAAAGCAAAGGAGAGAAAGAAAGATATAAGCATCTGAATGCAGAGTTCCAAAGAATAGCAAGAAGAGATAAGAAAGCCTTCTTCAGCACTCAATGTAAAGAAATAGAGGAAAACAACAGAATGGGAAAGACTAGAGATCTCTTCAAGAAAATTAGAGATACCAAGGGAACATTTCCGGGGGAAGGCAATGGCACCCCACCGCAGTACTCTTGCCTGGAAAATCCAATGGACGGAGTAGCCTGGTGGGCTGCAGTCCATGGGGTCGCTAACAGTCGGACAGACTGAGCGACTTCACTTTCACTTTTCTCTTTCATGCATTGGAGAAGGAAATGGCAACCCACTCCAGTATTCTTGCCTGGAGAATCCCAGGGATGGGGGATCCTGGTGGGCNTCGCAAAGAGTCGGACATGACTGAGTGACTGAACTGAATTGAACTGAAGGCAACGTTCAGGGATGACAACTAAATGATAGGAATGGAAGCCCAATTCAAAGAGGGATGAGGGGCATAAAGTGCTTCCAGTAATAGTAAAACATGTATCCAAATATTTTATCAATTAGCTGGAGCACTGATATGGGTATCAACGATGTTTTTGTTGTTGTTTAATCACTAAGTCATTTCTGACTCTTTTGCAACCCCATGGACAGCAGCCCACCAGTCTCCTCTGTCCATGGGATTTCTCAGGCTGGAATACTAGGGTGGGTGGCCATTTCCTTCTCCAGGGTATCTTCCAATCCAGGGTTTGAACTGGCATCTTCTGCACTGGCAAGCAGATTCTTTACCACTGATCCATCAGGGAAGCCCCAGGGTATTAATTAAGGAGTAATATACAATGAAGAAATTTCTTACTAATTTTTATGTTGGGCCATAATTAACCATGCTTTTATATTGAGAAAGATCCATATCAAGGAATGCCTGGAAATACATGTTTGCAACAATAGCACACGAATTTTACCATATCTGAGACATCTATTTCACAGTGCCTTCTGTGAAGTAAATAACAAAATTTTTAAGATGTTAACAGGCATATGGTAATGATCTTACTTTGGAATTATTTCATTTCTCATGAGGTTAACTATGTGTGTGATTTTGTTAGCCATTTACTTTCTCTACCACAAATTATCTGAGTCCTTTGCTTTTTAAAATTGGGTTAATTCTCTCTCTTTTTTTTTTTTTAATTCCTTTTACTTTATTTTACTTTACAGTACTCTATTGGTTTTGGCATACATTGACATGAATCTGCCACGGGTGTACACGAACTCCCAAACATGAACCCCCCTCCCACCTCCCACCCCA